>LR812520.1:15609039-16071539 GCA_903798195.1 Danio kyathit
CCTGCATCATCCATTCTCTCTGTCTGATCGAGTATGATCTAAACTTGTTTCACATTCATTTATTATTTAAACATTGATTAAAAGCTTAGCCTACACGTAATTACCAGTGGAGAAATTCTAGATTTAGGGCGTACTCACACTATGTACAGTTGCGTTGAACCGGGCCAAAGCACGCTTGTCCCCCCTCCTGTCTCCCCCGACGGTCCGCACTCACATTACTTTCGGGCCTGGGCACGCTTACGTCATCGATGACGCGCTGTTCAGTTTAGGAAGAGAAGCGCTCTCGCTCAGCACAGTGGAGATTTCTTTAGTTAGATCGTTTTAGTCGTTTGATATGCGGTGACACGCAGTTAAATATTTCGCCGAACAGATCAGCCACTTTTGATGCTCATGAAGTCCTCGTGCTGCAGGAATTAGGAGGTTTGCTGAAGGTGCAGCTGTCGTGCAGTGAGGGGTTTGCGTCCTTAATAAACTTCGACAGTTTGCGTTCATTGAACAGCGCAAATGATTGATCCATATCAAACAGTCCCTTAAAGTCGCGTCTCGCTTTCAGTTTCTGGCTTAGGCACGCTTGCACTCATACTGCAAGCGTACCACGCCTGAGCCCAAGTGAACCGCGCTCAGGCCCACCTCTTCCAACTGGGCCAGGGCCGGCTAAGTAAACAGTGCTTGAGCCCGGTTCAGAGCACTCACGCTTCTCAAACGATCTGGGAAACGGGCCTGGGCACGGTTCGGATAGCGTAGTGTGAGTTTGTCCTTAATGTAGAATCTTTAGATCCTAACCCTTACCCTATTAAACAAACAAGCAATGATAATAATAAGTATTTATACTAAATAATGTAATAATAAGACAATACATTAGTCTACATTTGTTAATAAAATAAAAATGCAGTTGAATTTACATTATACATCCAGCAGGTATGGTTTTAATCATAAAATTCATTGTAAAAAAAAAAATGTGATGGTATTTCAGATATTATGAGAGGTCATATTGGTGCTTGCCATTTTAACTGTATATTTCATGAACTAATATAATATTAATATAAAGTTAAAGTAGCAAATTATTGTTGTGACAATAAACAATACTTTCAAAAGCCCTATTTTGAACTGGTTTTAAGATGCATTATGATTGATTGGATCACACGTGGGTATCTTTTATGGCTGTTAAACACTAGAGATGTCACGATCAGTCCGAGTCCTTTGATTTTGAATATCTACCGATACGGAAACCCGATCCGATACTTCTATAATACATAATAATACATAATATATCCCATGTCACAAAAACTGTCTTCTTTCATCTGAGAAATATTGCTAAGTTACGAAGTATGCTATCCATATCAGATGCAGAAAAGCTAGTTCATGCTTTCATGACTTCTAGGCTGGATTACTGTTTTGCTCTGTTCGCTGGCTGCCCAGCATCCTCTATTAACAAACTTCAGCTAGTACAAAATGCAGCTGCCAGAGTTCTTACTAGGTCTAGAAAATATGAACATATCACCCCAATTTTATCCTCCTTACACTGGCTGCCTGTTAAGTTCCGTATTGATTTTAAAGTATTGCTTCTTACCTATGCTTTAAATAATCTAGCTCCTGTTTATCTAACCAACCTTTTGTCTTGCTACAATCCAACCCACTCTTTAAGGTCTCAAAACTTAGGGCTTCTGGCAATATCTAGAATAGCAAAGTGTAGAGAGGTCGAGCCTTCTCATTTATGGCTCCTAAACTCTGGAATAGCCTTCCTGATAATGTCCGAGGCTCAGACACACTCTCGCAATTCAAAACTAGATTAAAAACCTATCTTTTTAGCAAAGCATACACTCATTGCATCACTTAGTGGTATGATGCATGAGTGTGCCCCACACAGGTTTTTGCATCTTGTTTATATACACTATGAACAGCAGCTACGCTAATTATTCTCATTATTCTCTATTTCCACCTGGGGGTACTCATCCCGAGGCCTTCAGAATATGCAGCGCCACTGATTTGATCCAAGACCAGCGACGAGATGATCCCAATGTTTTCATAATCCTGGACCAGGCCGTATCCTGAGCAGCTGCTGTGGTGGTCATGGAAGAGTGGAAAGCATGAGACTGATTCCTGTGACACTCCAGGGACAGACGAGTCTTCGCTGAGGTCCAGCATTTTCCAGCCTCCAGCGCCTAGACTGCAGCTCTGCACAAGACGTTTGGCCATAAGAGAAATGGTCATGCCCAACTGAGCCTGGTTTCTCTCGAGGTTTTTATTTCTTCACTTTCGCCAATTGGTGAAGTTTTTTCCTCGCCACTGTCGCCACTGGCTTGCATGGTTCAGGATCTGTAGAGCTGCGCATCGATGGATTTGCTCTTCAGTGTTTGGACTCTCAGTAGTGAATTTTAACCCACACTGAACTGAGCTAAACTGAACTTCAACTCTGAAAACTAGACTGACACAATTTCAATTTACTAAAACTTCTATGTTAAGCTGCTTTGACACAATCTACATTGTAAAAGCACTATAGAAATAAAGATGAATTGAATTGAATTGAATATAACATGTACATCTATTTAGTATGGTCCATTTAAGTAGCGCATTAGCATACGTTTACATATCAACGATGTAGCCAAATGCCAAAAAGGTTTTCCCCTTGTATTTTTTAAAAAAAGTTTCACTTTTACTCAACAATGTTTTTTAAAATGATCCACATGTACACATCTTTGAAAATGACCAAAAATGTTGTATAATGTACGTCAATGTATTTGACACTGTCACCTTGTTAGTAAACAATATAAGTTAGTAAGAAAAGATGACATGAAGTTGGTGGCTCGGGGCTGGTTTTTTATATAGAATTTGTTTTGCAAGCAAGATGAGTCTCCGCTATAGACCATTTCAATGTGGTGATGCCATTGAACATTTCCTGCTTGTTGTCAAACTATTTTAATAACTGTAACAAGAGGCAATTCAATCATATCTCAACGATAAAACAGATCTCATAATGTTATTTATCAATATATGGCTCTTTTAGGATTCTCGGAAGCTATGGAAATTAAAAATGTAAAACAGGACATACGTTAGAACCAATGTTGTTGTTTACATCCCTCAAAATAGTCTATTGGTTGTAATGTGAATTAAATCCACACTTTGCCGATGAAAGTGTTAGCAAACACTTGAGTAACTTGCACACTGTAAAAAAAATGATATGATCAATAAGTCATGACAACATATGTTTTTAGTTAATTGTAACTTATTAAACTAAGTTAATCATGTTCCAACTTAATTTTATGAGTTCTGCATGCTGTTTTAAGTCAATATGAAAGAAGTTCAAATGACTCGTAAGGTTAATTTGATTCAGCTTAAAAATTTAAGGCAACCTGTATTTTTTGCCTATATTGTGTGTTTGTTTGAACACCTCCCTAAACATGTACTATGGATGCGCATGACTTCATCGCTTTCATAGACTGTCGGGTTTGGGTGTTTGCACAAACATAGCTACACTCAAAAAATTATTTTTGCTGCTTGTTTGAGATATATCCAGCTGCAGGCCCGCAGAACCACACATGTTTCAGGCACACACAATCCAGCACACACTTTCTAGGCAAACCATATATGGTTACGACGGAAGTTAATGTTATTAACGTCTTGTCGGGCATCGTCACCAATATATTTTTATATATATTGTTGATAAATATTGTACACAATAAACAATAGTGTTTACTGTTTCACAAATATTGCGATCGAGGCGGGCAAATGGGGAACATTGTTTCCGATCGCTATATATTCAATATAATAGACTAAATAGTTTTCTATCCGTCATCATACATGATCAGTCATTATTATATGACAGAGTCAATATAACAGATACTCGTTTGCTGGCCTTGCTGAACTATCTAAATTGGACAGTTTTAATTTATATAATGGTTGAAGGAAATAATAGCAAGTTAATATGCATAGGCAATAACATCTTTATATGTAATAAAAATTTTTTTACATTTAATAAATGTGAACACTATATTTTACTCAAGCGATTTAATAGTATTTATTTGCTTAATTTTCTAATGACTTTTTTATTAATGATTTCCCACATTAAATACTATATTAATTTATAGCAAGTAATATATTGTTTTTAAACCATAAAGTACTGGTAATTTGTGGTAAATGTAGTTGCAACAAATTTAGCAATACAAACAAATTAACTATTAATAATGAATTAAAATAAATTATAATATATATATATATATATATATATATATATATATATATATATATATATATATATATATATATATATATATATATATATATATATATATATATTACTAACAGTTGCTACAGTTTAGTAAAAGATAGTAGTTTAAATCAGTTTATAACTATATTAATTTTAAATTATTATCTATAGTAATTCATTTTAATGTGACACATTATTGTTTTTGTTTTTTTAATATTTTACAACAAAACGATTTTAACCAAGTATGACAACATTAAGATCCTGAATTAGTTTATTACACTTAATACAACTAGACGGTCTGTTATTTTTTCTTTGTGTATGTGGATACGTGAATAAAGTCTTAAGTGTTTAACCAATTATTTTTATTTACATAATTTGAGTTCAGAAACTGTAGCGATGTTAAAATGATCTTTACAATAATGAAATAATGACTGAAATGGGAAACCATAAACTGTTGACAGTCTAATGAATGGCAATCGTAGCATGGGCGTTCTCGATAGCCGTACTTGTGAGGTGGCGATAACGCTCCTAAGGAGTTAGTTAGTTACCATATATGGTTTGCCTAGAATGTGTGTGCTGGATTGTGTGTGCCTGAAACGTGTGTACTGCGGGCCTGCAGCTGGATATTATTGGCTTGTTTTGGGACAACTTAATTGTTTTCTGTTCATTCCACTTACATTTGTTACGTTAACTTAATCGGTTTGTGTTTAGACAACATGAATGAATTGTGTGGAGCCCTGCATTTCTTACAGTGTACTATAATATTTTCAAAAAAGTCCATTTTAAAATGTATCCTTGTCAATCACAAAAAGGTATTGTCTTGTAAACAGTCCCTCAATACCAGGTCTTACACTGTAAAACCCAACAGTCAACTGATATCAAACGAAATAAGTGTAGTTAACTCAAAATTGACTGAAAGTCAAAATTGACTGAAATACTCATTTGAAAAGAGTTTTGAACTCAGTGTTGAAGGTCATGAGTTAATTAAATACCTCATTACTTCAACTTAAGTGGAGTAAGTTCACAGTACTCATATAGATTAGTTTTTTTTTTTAACTCAAATAGTTTGTTGTAATCGGTTTTCTCAAATGGTTTGAGTTAACTTGTTGAGTTTTACAGTGTAGTACCAGGCTTCAGAATTCGTAAGTATGATGTTTCCAAAAAGCACTTGAAAGCATACTACAGGAAACAGAATCTAACTCTAAGATGGATGCTTTAAGTTTGTTTGCATTGGCAAATAATTGGAGGAAAGAAACATTGTTCACAGCAGTAGCCCTTCCATCAAAGTGTTGGTAGGTAAAGGCTGGCGTTCAAAGTCTTTGAATGATCCCTCGCCAATCTATCGTGTGGACCTGGCTAATGATAATCATGATTCTTAATGGCAGGCCATTCATTTCATAAATCCTGTCGGGCTTGATTGCTGAAGAAGCTTTAAAAACCATCCTTCATTAATGTTAATGGGCTTTTTTAGTGGAGGCCAGTTGTGGTTAGGTCTACATGGCAGGTTTCCCAGGCTTGTTACACTGACTCCCTCCACACCAATTCCTGATTGGCACAGAGATCCATCAGTCATGACTGAGATCCACCCCATTGGTTTATTATAGTCCTCCTTGAGCGATCCAGCAAGTGGACGGTTGACAGCTCGTGAAGCAGAGAAACTAACAGCTTGAACGCTTGCTTATTGAAATCGCACAATGAATCGTAATAGCTGCTATAAACTATAAGCTCCTATAAAAAGAAAATCTGGTGGCATCCTAGAGGAAGCCAAAATTATAAAGAGTAGAAATCTACTCCCACTTTCTGACTGCACAGCAATTACAAAAAGAACAAGGCAGATGCTTTTTTAAGATCAAATTTTAGAGTTACCAGTGAAAATGTCAACATACCTGGTTAAGGATCAGCATGAAAATCGTAAGAAATAATTGAGAAGCAACACTACATAGATTTGAATTAGTGTTCATACAATATTTCAGCAGTACTGATTACTCATTAGGTAATGTAGGGCTGGACAATATGGCAAAATTGCTATCTAAATATTTATTTTCTATATTGAAAGATACTGATGCTTTAACAACTTATATACTAAGCTTTAACAACTTATATATATATATTTCGATATAAGTTGTTAAAGCTTCCAGATTTAAAAGAGTACCCCAACAATGACTGAAGCCACAATTAGAGGGTCCATTAAATGGCATAACATTTTTGCGGTTGACAAATTTTCAGTGGACGAAAATTCAGTACATCTCTAATATCAACACGCTTTTAGATTCCCATTGTTGCACATTTCTGCTGTGTGATTGGCTCTTAGATCAATACAGATTTGAAAAAGTCCAGAGCCTATCATTGTTATTGTCATAAATTTTATTGCGATTCAATATAATATATCGTTAATGTATTTTATAAATTTCATATCCAATCAAAATCACAACAAATCGCAACTCAAATAAAACGAAAAAGTACAGGTATAAACCTGCTTACTTAAAGAGATAGTTCATCCAAAAATGTAAATGTGCAATAGAATATTTATAACATATATTATTATATAATATATATTTATTATATAATATTTATAATATATTAAAAATAGGCCATTTTTTTAATTCTCTAGAATTAAATAGTAGAGTTTTACTATTTTTTTTATACTTTTCGTTGATCTCTGGGTCTGGCTGGAGAACGTTTAGCTTAGCTTAGCATAAATAATTGAATTAGATTAGACCATTAGCATTTCGCTCAAAAATGACCCCATTTTAAACTCTTCTGTAATTACATTGGGAACTAAAAAAGAAATCCCAGACAATCCCACAATCATTAAAGGAGTGGTCCACAGTGTATTTATAAGACTTGGCTGTGTTTATAAGATGCAAAGCAATGTGTGCTCATGCTTCACTTGTAGAAAATCACATTATATTTTCATATATCTTACTTTGATTATATACAGCTACTCAGCTAACATGAAAACGACTGACATATTTCCTAGTTCCTCTGAAAGGCCCGCCCTCAAGAGGCTCTGATTGGTCCTAACATAATGTGCTGGGATTCACGGATAGGCTCCACGTCACTTCCCTACAAGCGTGCTTTTGAGCTGTGTAAACAGTCTAGTCAGAGGCTCAGATCAGCTGTTAGCAGTGTTAGCTGCCTGAATCAGACAGAAATAAAGAGCACACAGCTCACGCCTGCTCTCTAAAATAAAATCTGACAAGTGTCTTTCACATATATTCGGAATAAGCATGTGCAAGTAAAAAACTTTCTCATATCTTTAGCGAGTGTGTTATTTGAGATATAGAACGCACGGAAAGCGGCCGCATAGAGAGAGAGACGCATAGAGAGACACTACACGCGCTGCTGAAGATTGTGGCTGTTTACAGCAGTTTGACTGATAAATATGAATTTGTAGCTAAATTGTTAGATGTGCCAAACAGCATTTCCCATTGTTTACATCCTCGCTACAACATACCATTAATGCTAGCAACTGTGCATGTAGTTGATTAACTTTAACAAATAAAACTACTTACAGGTTGATACTCACAATCCACAGCTTCGTCGGTTGGAGGAGTTTTTAGCCAAATCCAGCACTGAACTGGAAGAGATTCTGGAAGTTCTCCTTTGTCAAATGCTAGCTATATCTATTTTTATAATTCTCTGGAACATAATTAAAACTAAATTGTAAGCACTTCTGTCTTTGTGCCGTGTCCGTTGGAAGCCGAAATACAGAAACAGAACAAGCTCTGTGGAAATAGCAGCATTTGGATGGCAATTTAGCTTTCACTGCTTTAACATTACAGTGCCTCTGGTCACGCCCCTTCGCTGTGCAGGGTGTATGCGCAAGGTGAATGCACTTAACAGGAAACCTTTGTGATCTCACAAGCCCGGATGTATTTTTTTGTAGTCACCAAATTCATTCGCTGTAGGCTTCGCTATTACATTCAGAGATGTTGTTTATGTTCACACAGCTACATTACACATCAACTTTAGTCGATTCCCTAGAAATTCCCTAGAATAAATGGTGGAGTTTTTTGATTTTTTGAATCCTTTTCGTTGATCTCTTGGTCTGGCTGGAGAATGTTTAGCTTAGCTTAGCTTAGCATAAATCATTGAATGATTAGACCATTAGATTGAATTAGACCATTAGCATTTCGCTCAAAAATGACCCCATTTTAAACTCTTCTGTAGTTACATTGAGCACTAAAAAAGACAACAAAAAAAGTTGGTAAGAATATCCAGACAATCGCATCATTAAAAGTGTATCAATTACTGTAAAAAAATGAAAATAAAAACAAAAATTATCTACTTTACTACAGATAAAATTACAGTCAAGGCGTTTTGTTTTGTTTTTTTACTTCCAGAAATTGACTGTAAGACTCTATTTGCATAATTTAAAAGTTCAGCATTAGTGTATAACAGCCAAAAACAAGCTCATATCAACAAACCCTGAACCCTTATCTCAACATTTACTTCTAGTAAAACTATTCTCAATGTGCGGATTGTTTCACAGATAACGGCTTTAATTTGTTTTTCATTACTCCCTTTAGCAAACGGCAAGTAAACAAAGCAGCGCGAGATGTCAGACTAATGTCAAATACACAATAAAAACACTTTATTTTCCGCATTAGTGTTTTTTTGTTGTTGTTTTTTTTCATAGTGGTCTTGTAACCGTGCTATTCTGGGACATTAAGCATTATAATTATAACATCTCCTTGCTCCCTAATTAACTTAAACATCCATATTTCACAACCAGTTAATGATACCCACATTCGTTACAACCCACTAACATAAATAAATGACTTAATTTGGCAAGGGAATAACTGTATTTGCTAGAAATGTTCTTGTTATTGTTGTCAGAACATCCGCTTGCTTTATTTTTTTTTTTACACACACACACACACACACACACCGGACGCCCATAAAAATGCATATGTCTCTCAGATTTTATGCTGACACATTTGAATATGAAAAACAATGTGGCAGGCACAAGAAAAAAAAAAAAGATCTTATTAATATTTTATAAGTCGCCATGCTTTCTGCAAAGAGGAATAGGGGGCCTGTATGCATGCATGTGTGTATGTGGTTGGTGAAGGGGGGGGGGCCTGTTAAGACACACTAAATTTGGACAGTAAGGAGTATCACCCTGTCAGCGCGGTACACCGCACATTTGAAACGGCCCATTTAACGGCAGCACGCGCCTATCCACTGTGCTCATTTGCATACTTCAGTGAGGCCCTGATGGATGAAGATGGATGAGAGAAAATCAACCTCACTGAAACAACTGTTATATCAAGGTTAAACTATCCACAAAGCTCTTAACCCGCGCAGCTTTATCTCCCTGCCGCCTCCACCCATATCAATTCATCAATAGCGCCTTATCGGGGAGGATTTCCGAAAAAGACGCGCACTATGAGGTGTGGTAATAGGAAATCAAATGAAAGCAAAGTGTATGCAGATGTGAGGAGGCACCTGCTTACGATGCTGTCAGGGGAGATTACCTAGAAAAACAGCGGACGGTAGGAACAGGAGATGCCAGGCAGATGCTGCAGCTCTGGGGCTGATGCTGAAAGGTCTCTTTTTTATTTTTGGACAGAGAGGAAAGCACTGGAAGGGCAAGGAGCCTCTATTTTAGAGAGGAGGAACAGGTTGCAAGCCAATTTTAAACATTTGTTACATCCCAGGACAAACTCATAGTGTCAGATTATTTGCAATAGGGGGTTTAAAAGTGCTGTAAACTTGAATATAATATAATATAATATAATATAATATAATATAATATAATATAATATAATATAATATAATATAATATAATAAAATATAATAAAATATAATAAAATATAATATAATATAATATAATATAATATAATATAATATAATATAATATAATATAATAAAATAAAATATAATAAAATATAATAAAATATAATATAATATAATATAATATAATATAATAAAATAAAATATAATAAAATATAATATAATATAATATAATATAATATAATATAATATAATATAATATAATATATTATAGTATACTGTAATATTGTAAATGTAAATATGCATGCTAAAATGAAAGGAAATTAAAATGTATTATTATTTTAATACTACTCTAACACTATTTCTTTTTACAATGTTAATGTCAATATAATATTCATTCATTCATTTTCTTTTTGACTTAGTCCCTTTATTAATCAGGGGTCGCCACAGCGGAATGAACCGCCAACTTAGCCAGCATATGTTGTACGCAGCGGATGCCCTTCCAGGTGCAACCCATCACTGGTAAACATCCATACACACATATTCAAACACACACACACACACACACTACGGTCAATTTTAGCATACCCAATTCACCTATACCACATGTCTTTGGACTTGTGGGGGAAACTGGAGCACCCGGAGGAAAGCCACGCCAACACGAGGAGAGCATGCAAACTCAGAAATGACACAGAAATGCCAACTGACCCTGCCGAGGTTTGAACCAGCAACCTTCTTGCTGTGAAGCGATCGTGCTATCCGCTAAGTTGGCGGTTCATTCCGCTGTGGCGACCCCATATTAATAAAGGAATTAAGCCGAAAAGAAAATGAATGAATGGATAATATAATAGGGATGTAACGATTCACGGTGAGTCGGTTGAAAATCGATTCAAATATGTGACGATTCAAATCTGTAAAAATATTGAATGAATCGCGTTACACGTGTGGCGGCAGAGTAAAATGACAGCGGTAAAGTTTGCCAGACAAACTCAAACTGTTGCAAATACTGCAAAAAGATGTTTACTTACACTAACAGAACAATGAATATAATGCACATAAACCGTCAGCACAGCGATAAACTACCATCACAGACGTCTATATGCAAAAAAAAAAAACTATTAAGCCAAACCATGCGGACCAGATGATTTACAGCTCCGCTTGCTCCATTGAGTGCTACGGAGATCACACAGTGCATCAGTGTTTTCATAGCGAAAGTGTAAAGATGTCTTTCAGACTGAAAGACAAAGCTGTTCTGTTACAGAACCAGGTATTAAATTATTTTTACCCTCTTTTGTTGAAATTAGTTTATGCATATTTTAATAGTTTGCTTATTATTATTGTATATTTAAAAATGTTTATGTTAAGATAATCTCTTCTCAAGTGTATTACTCTTATACTTATACTAATTAATTATACAAGTAATATTAATTATTCACCTTTATAATCATGTTCAACTCCTGTCTCTATCCTATTACATAATTAGTCATTTTATAATCAGTGTTTTATTCCAGTGGTCAGTCCCCTATTGACCCACCACTGTACACACTGCTCTCTGGTATAGGAAAGGTTTACCTCTCCACACCAGCCATCTCAGCCCACAGTGAAAGAGTTTTTTCATCAGCAGGGGACATTGTAAATGTGCAAAGCTTATGCCAGAAAACATAGATATGCTGATATTTCTTTTTAAAAATGTAAAATCCCAGCACAGACACAGCTTTAGTTTGTTTATATTAAGGAGATTTCTTTAGTTTCTACATTCTCATTTTTATTTTGTATTTTTTTGGAATTTATTTGTTTTTAAAATAGCAATTTAGTTATGGCAGAAATTATATTATTTTGCAAAAAAATTGCAGCATTTAAGAAAAAACTGAAACGGCTTTTCACCTTAAATTTGTTTCAAATAATTTTGTTAAGAAATTGTGACTAAATCGTGAATCGTGAGATTTGTATCGTGAATCATATCGAATCGTGAGTCAGGTGAATCGTTACTTCCCTATATTATATAATATTATAAATTTATTATATTATATTATACATTTATTATATTATATTATATTATATTATATTATATTATATTATATTATATTATATTATATTATATTATAAATTTATTATATTATATTATATTATTTTATTTTATTTTATATTATATTATATATTTATTATATTATATTATATTATATTATATTATATTATATTATATTATATTATATTATAAATGTATTATATTATATTATATTATATTATATTATATTATATTATATTATATTATATTATATATTTATTATATTATATTATATATGTATTATTTTATATTATATTATATATGTATTATATTATATTATATTATATTATATTATATTATATTATATTATATTATATTATATTATATTATATATTATATTATATTATATATTTATTATATTATATTATATATGTATTATTTTATATTATATTATATATGTATTATATTATATTATATTATATTATATTATATTATATTATATTATATTATATTATATTATTTTATTTTATATTATATTATATATTTATTATATTATATTATATTATATTATAAATGTATTATATTATAAATGTATTATATTATATTATATTATATATTTATTATATTATATTATATATGTATTATTTTATATTATATTATATATGTATTATATTATATTATATATTTATTATATTATATTATATATTTATTATATTATATTATATATGTATTATTTTATATTATATTATATATGTATTATATTATATTATATTATATTATATTAAGTATAATATAATTAGTATAATATAATATACAGTAGTATACTATAATAATCTATAATATAATACTATTACTATTATGATTTTGTCCAAATCATGCAGCCCTAATATGAACGAACAATATGAATTGCAAAGTATTTTGGTTTTCATAATTTAAAAGGCAAAGACAGATATTGCTACGAGCAAAAATAATATTTTAATTAAGAATACTTCATATTTTAATAATTATTCAGTATCTCCAATAATACTATTTAAGTGTCCAATGTTCTATCTGCATCACACCACAATATGATTTATTTTCCATCCAAACTTCACAATCCTACTTTACACCGAACATGCAGTCAGGAGAAAAAAAAATTGCGAAATCATGTCAGTGTGAGTTCCTGTAGCAGATATAAAGAAAGAAAGGCCCTCAAAGTCCTTCATAGTGGCTAAGAAGCTCATCCTGTATTTTTTTTTAAGAGTACACAATGTCACCAGCTGGCCTGATGACACTCGATTCCGATGAGACTTCTCCAGTCGATAAGGATTCGATGGCGGAGGTTTGGCTTCAGGTCGAGGTAAACTCTACTGCACATGCCTTGACATCTCACTGTTCCTTTTTCTGGCAGGAGGCTTGAAATGCAATATATCACCAGAACAGCCTTCTTCCTTCCCTGCTCCCAAATGCACACACACACACACACACACACACACCTGCCACCCATGTTTCCGTCTGTGCTCTCAGCAACGGAAGACCTAGACAAGAGCTGCTAAAAGTGGTTATGTAGGACAGCGGAGCACAATGCTGATTATGCAAAAGGCAAAAAAGGAAAATGACAGTCATTAATAGGATTCCAGGAGTTAACTGTCCATAACTAACACTGCCAAAGGCGAGCTGGCAAACAGAGGGAAAAGTGTGTGTGTGTGTGTTTGTGTGTGTGTGTGTGTTCAGGGACAGTGAGCGTACACTGTACAAACAGTTCTCATTTTAGAAACCAACTATAATAGCAAACACGCAATTAGCCGAAAGATGCAAGACCTGCGTCCTCAAGGTCAGACGCTATTGAATATTTGGTGTTTAGCGTACAGGAAATAATTACCACCCACATAATTACAGAAGGTGACTGTTTTGCTGCTTCGCGAGCGCACCGTATTGCCTTCCAATCAACGAGCGTGTTTGTGAAGGGAAGCCCACTGAGCTATTGCAAGACCTTGAATTCCTTGCCACATGAGGGGCTCTTTGTTTCCCCTCGATTAAGCTTGCCTGAGTGTTGGGGGCAGAGTGTGTGTGTGTGGTGCTGCCAGGCGGCCGTGGTGAGCGCTGACCCCTGCTAAAGCTCCTGCTCCTCGCCCCGCTGTGCTAAAAGCTACCTACGCGCTCACTGGCCACCATGTTGGGAAGTGATCCAAATCCACCTCCTCATGCTCTCCCTCTGCAGCGCTACACTCCTCCACAGCCCGGCCTGCGCTCGCTCACTCGCTTCTGCTGTGAATTCAGCTCAAGTGTGTATTTGACAATGTGAAAATGTACTACTTTAAGTGGGACCACTCTAAGGGTGTGTTTTGCTCCATGGCATTTTCACGATTCACCTGACTCGCGATTCGATACGATTCATAATACTAACCTCACGATTCGATTTAGTCATGATTTTTTAACAAAATTATTTGAGACAATTTTAAGGTGAAGAGCCCTTTTAATTTTTCTTGAATGCTGCACATTTTTTGCTAAATATTATTTTACGCATAAGCTGAAATGAAATTATGAAAACATAAAGTTGCAGGAGTTCATTTGCTCACGGTGAAATTCTTTTTATTATATTTTTATTGAGGCATTTATTTTTTATGCTTCTAATAAAATAACATTCAAACCACTAGCATCATTCAAGTTGGAGGCTAGTCAGAGCTAAGTTTTTAGATCGTGATTGTTAGTTGATCCACAACATTTTTTAAATTTATTTTTCAGCAAACAAACCATCATAAAAAACTCACGATACTATTGATGAGACATAATTAGTCTATTTAATTTCCTTTGCTTCTCCTTAGCGTCTGTGCGCTGCTACAGTATGTCAGTTCAGTATGTTCACTATGTTACATAACTGCCTACTGGTGGTCATGTCTTTCTTGTGTTAGACACTTCAGCATTGCGTGTGGTCACGTTCATTTACTCACGCATTCTCAGTAACCACATCTGTATTCTGCCACCCCACCTCTTGCCCGCCGCTGATGTGCAGGTAAAGGCTGATTTATACTTCTGCGTGAAGCACATGCGTATGCTATGGCGCAGCCTACGCGTGGTCGCATAGCCCTCGTTGTGGCTGTCGGTGACACTGACGCGCACCTCTCAAAAAAATTTAACTACACGTCGCAACGACGCATAGTGCAAGCTCTATGATTCGTCGGCTTGGTATCGCTTGACGAGTGTGGGCGGGACCGAGAGTCACGCAAGCCAGATGGAGCGAGTGTTTACAAGTGTGGAGTCTCGTGAAGGAGCTCTAGATGGAACCTGTTGTTTTGTGTTTACCTCATGATTAAAGTTGTTGCACGTCCGCCGATTCCCGCCTCAAAATGAGCGAGTTTGAGCCACTTGTACATTAAGGCGTTCAGAAAAAAACAAAACACCAGCGAAGAAACTCGACACAGAGGAACATAAACATCTACTGCCAACTAGCGTTTCGGAAGTGTTATTGCAGAGGAACACAAACAGCGCCCAGAAGTATAAATGCAAGACTACGCGCAAGGCATGCACCGTGGGTCACGCCGATCACTTGACGCAGAAGTATAAACCAGGTTTAATGCGAATTTGCGCCAGTAAACACAGCACCCCCATTGTTCAAAATCTGTATCGTGATTCATTCAACATTTCTACCGATTTGAATCGTTGCATATTTGAATCAATTTTCAACCAGCTCACGGTGAATCGTTACATCCCTTATATATATATATATATATATATATATATATATATATATATATATATATATTAGAGGTGTGAACCTACACTGGTCTCATGGTTCAGTTTGGTTACGATTATCATGCCATTGATTCAGTTCAATTCGATATCTCGGTGCATCAAGGTGCATTGACGATGCTTTCCATACACAGTTTTATATTTTACTTTACAGGCGCTTTTCACCGATGACTGACACTGATAAACGGCAGAGGCGCAGTGTTGCCAGATTGGGCGGTTTTGGATAGGCATTTTGGCGAGTTTTGGATAGCTTTTGGGCTGGAATCAGTCAGCTACATCTGGCAACACTGCAGCGTTGATCACAGCTGATCCATGATAGACGCTGAGGAGAAAACTCGCAAGCTCGTGTCTGTATCCAGAAGTATCGCTGTAACAGCCGAGAGGCGAGGAAAAGTCACGCCAGCTGGTCAAATGGGTCACAGTGAGAGAGAAATGGAGTTTACTTTCATTCTCTCAATCGCAGTGAAATAGGGGCTTCTACTGTAAGTGTCAGTGAAAGACTGTCCAGCAAACACACACGCAGTAAAATTGTGCACAGCTTCTGTGTTTTTAAGTAGCTGGAGCGTTAAAATGTCAATTTTAGGTGTATTCAGAACAGAAGAATTAAAAAAAATGTATAAAAATAAAAAGTAACTTAATTTAGAAGTGTGTAAACTTTAATGCTGGGTTCACATCAAATGTGAATTTAAGTATTCGCATGAGTAAATTAGTTACATACAAAGTCAACGCAAACGTGCGAATTTCGACTGGGCAGTGCAAATGATGCAGAATCTTCTATGAAAGTTCAAATTTCATTTACCTTGAGCAGAAAATTTGCATCGCAAAAACCATCCCACAAGTAATCAGAGAAAGTGAAACAATGCTTCACTTCTGGTTTAAACACAGAATAAGACTAATGTTTACACTGGTTCAATTTAGTTTTAACACAGCATTTCAAATGTAAACAATCCTCATCTACACTGGTGTTTCTACCAGCTGATGTTTCGGAAAAGATCCAAATTTACACTCCATGATCAAACTTAAGACTCTAATGCAAGCCTCACAATTTAATTGCAAAACAGTCCCATACCATAATCCCATACTCCAAAAAGTGTGGTGTTATTAAGCTTCTCAAACAGGTTGACAAGGCAATGCTGGCTCAACCAATCTATGAGGTTAGGGTGGGGCATTCTGTTTGACTTACCAATGACAGTCAGGGAATATCTGGGAAACCTGTTTGAAAGCAGTGATTGTGTTTTCATTTTGTTTGCTGGGGTAGCAAGGAAAGAACAAACGAATGCGAACTCAAGGTAACATTAAAAAAAATGATCAGTGTTCATTTTCTGAAGTAATAAACAATATAAAAATAAAGAAAGGTTATATATTCAGAATTGTTTAGTACAATTGATTTGTAAAAGTCTCTTGTGGTCAGACAAGCAAAACATTATGTATACTTAAAGGGCCACGAAACCCCCTGTCTCAGCAGGGTGTTTTCACACCTCTGTTTTGAAAAAAGTCAGGAAAGTTGGGCGTGTCCAGCTCTGGGAGTGTGGGAGTGTCGGGGGAGGGAATAAGGATAAGATTTTGCATAGAAGGGAGTTTCCATTTGGCCACGCGCTTAGTTTCACAGGCAAAACAAACACAGAGGCTGATTTGATACTGCATGGCGAATGAGAGAAAAAAAATCCTCCGCAGTTCTCTGTAACTTATGTACTCGGTAGGTAGGTAGCGTCAGAAAGCCGTGTGTGTATAGACTATCCTGTCACAAAATGCAGCCAAAATCCTGCACGACGGGAATAGTTTGTGTTTACATGTTTACACTCGGAGAGCAGCATTTAAACAAAGGGCAGTCCACTGCAAACACTTACCAAATCTGTAGACAGACAATCAAACTGGAGCTGTGTCTTTTTATTAAAAGGAGACGAGCGGCAAATCCGGATTTCACCATTTCCAGATACGAAAAGCTCTCGGGTAAAAAATGTTCCTTACAAACGCGTTTCTGTCGCGTGTCACTTGCACTGTAATCCACACGTGAGCCCAGCTGCGCTCTCATAAAGGGAAAATGAAAACAAAACCTTCGTTGCAACACACTAATAACACCTACGACTCTTGTCTTGAAATTCTTGTACTTTCACTTGTTTTGGCAACACAACGTGGCGTCTCTCTGCCGTCTGAACAGTGTAAACTGGTAAACAGTCTCCAGAGCTATCATGCATATTAATGAAGTTTCACGTCATACACAATAGAGCCCGCTGATTGGTTTGAAGCACGTCTTTGTCATGAATTAATGCCGCACACTCAGATACGTCAGAACGTCCTCGAAAAGACAGACAGCCACTCTCCACTCTGGATTTACACCTAAGTATCTCATGGCCGTGACGTAGCTTCAAAAATTTGTTTCAAACCGGAAGAACGAATTTGCTCAAAATAACGCAAAAACAACCAATTTTCACTTTTTAGTGCAATATATGAGTCCTAATAGTGTTTATAGCAGCGTGGGACACACATATATGACTGTCAACAGCTCAAAAAATGTGTTTTGGTGTTTCGTGACCCTTTAAAGTTTCTTGCAGTTTTATATTCACAAACAGGTTCATAAGGAAATATGATTATTTGTGCAGATTTATTCCAAAATTTGCCAAATTCCGAGATATTCCGTGTAACTCAGCTAGCCAAGTCTGTTTTTACGACTGACTTCTGCATTGCAGAAATAACGGGCCTAGTTTGCCAACGAAAACAAACATACATTTTCATGAGACATACTTTCGTGAAAGACATATCTTGAAAATGTCCAAATCTCATTAAAATTATTAGTAAGTCACTTAACCAGACGCAAATTCTATTTAAATCCAGAACCAGACCTAAAAGTATGTTATCCGCCTTTAAAGTGTTGCCAATCAGATAGGCGCAGTTCTGAGGACGCTGGCTTAATTCATCACTCCTCTCCTTCACACTCACAGAGAGAAAATATGTACACTCATGTATGTGTTCGCGGAGGGGGGTTACGCCGGCTCATAGCCAGCCCTTTTGTTTCTCACGGCAGCGCCAGCTTCATTAGCATAAATTAGAATATTTCACGGCAAGAGAGCGACTCATAGCTACGCGTTACCTCCACATAACGGCACACACAGGCTCGTCGCCCGCTGTACCGTCAAACCCTCCTGCTGATTAAAGAGAGTGGAGGGCATCTTTAGCACAGCCGCACCACGCCAACAGCATTACATTCATCTGCATTAGAAACCTTCATTACACGCTAAAGCACTCCAGCAACACGAACACCCACTATATCACATCATTAGCTTAAAGTGTATGGAATGAATATGAAAATGCACTTCCCCGTTGAGTACGTTCCCTCAAGTAAAAAACCTAAGACGTGGCTGAGGCAACACAATAATTGCACAGTGAAATCTAACAAAGGTAGAAGATATCAGTGTCATTTTATTACTCTAATACGCGCTCCATGAAATGAAAACGTGTCATTTTGGGATGAAAACACAGAGTCGGGTCACACACACACACATATACGCAGGCAAGCGGGTGCTCAATCCCTCCCCGAACACAGGATACGACAGCGAATAAATGTTGATCAGTGTTGATTCTGTCCAATGAGCGCGTGTCGACTGACAGTGTTCCTAAGCTGCGGCGAAAGGCAGCCATTAATCTTGGTCTGGTTTAAGTAGCATATATTAATTTGTGTCATTTTTACTAAGTCGAGACAGGAAGGGGCGCTCGCCGGTCCGTGTTTGACTGCTCGCAGCAGCGGGGAAAGGGGGGCCTGATGGCTGAGGGGGATATACGGGGGTCTTTTATGTATTGCGTCGCTGCCGCCGTCGTCAAAATCAAACAGCAGGATGCTGGAGAACGCCAATCGCCGGCCTTTGAATTAAACTAAATGAACTCCTGGGGTGTTGGTATGGCAACCGTAGCTGAAAACGGCAACGCCTTGTACACTTAAAGGGACGTAAGAAAGTGAATGAATTGAAATGTGTTTGTAACGATGAGGATTTTTTTCTTTTTGGTGGCAGAAAGAGCACTAATGCTGTTATATGGATCAAACCATTGACTTCACCGCTGAGGGGCTGAGACCGACTCCACAGAGACAATAATAGCATCTGCAGAGCCTTTTACTGTAATTCCCTTCTTCTTTTTTTTTACAAACTGCACCACACACTAATACTGGACAACAACAAAAAGAGCTCCGTCGCATCTCCAAGCAAATTTCCTCTCTAAAGCAATTTTTAATCCAATAAGTGAGTAGATGTTTTGGCTGTAATGGCTCTGAATATGATATCTGTCGGACAACTATGAACAAAAGCTCGGTTTGCAGAATGGCTGGCACTGATGCTGCAGATATCCAAAACTGGCCATGCTTTTATGCACTTTAGATGCATTCAAATCTTTTGAGAGGAAATATTAAGTGACCATTACGGAGATCACCGTAAAACAAACAAAGACCAACAGTCCATATTGATATCTGATTCGTGCAAAAATGAGAAACGGAATACCAGCTATTAACTGAAATACACTGATGCGTTCAGTTTAAGGGTTTTAAGGTTAGTTTAAATTAAACCAAAATTCCAACCAAAGTCCATGATTTCAACAAGTAGGCCTAAATATGTGTCCCAGGACCACAAAACCAGTGGTGATTTTTTCACAAAAAAGTGTGATTTTTTTTTAAAGGGCACCTATGATGAAAATCAACTTTTGTAAGCTGTTTGGACAGAACTGTCTGTACTGTATAGTGTGTCATATTGGAGTTACAGTTGAAGTCAGATAAATTAAACCACCTGAATTATTAGCCCCCCTGTTTATTTTATTCCCTAATTTCTGTTTTACCTTTAGAAGATTTCTTCAACACGTTTCTAAACATAATAGTTTTAATAACACATTTCTAATAACTGATTTATTTTATCTTTGCCATGATGACAGTAAATAATATTTTACTAGATATTATTCAAGACACTTCTATACAGCTTAAAGTGACATTTAAAGGATTAACTAGGTTAATTAGGTTAACTAGGCAGGTTAGGGTATTAGGGAAGTTATTGTATAATGATGGTTTGTTCTGGAGACTATCGAAAAAAATATAGCTTAAAGGGGCTAATAATTTTGACCTTAAAATGGTTTTTAAAAATTCAAAAACTGCTTTTATTCTAGCTGAAATAAAACAGATAAGACTTTCTCCAGAAGATAAAATATTATCAGACATACTGTGAAAATGTCCTTGCTTTGTTAAACATTACTTGGGAAATATTTAAAAAAGAAAAAAAATCAAAGGGGGTTTAATAATTCTGATTTCAACTGTATGTAAACCCAAAAGTATCTTTTTAAAAATTTCTTGACGTTAAAATAGGACCCAAATCTCTGTTATTTTGAGGCCCGTGACATAAGAGTGCAGTTTTCCACGCCCACCGAAATGATTGACTGGCTCCATGTTTCTCTAATAACATATACACACATGTCCACAGAACATTTTTTTGCAAAATAAACTGGGATTAAAATATCTGTTACAACTCTCTGTAATTTTTATAAGTTTACAACATTTCTAAAACATAGCATGTTGTAATAAAGACAGTAAAAATCGCTATTTAATACTTAACTGCTATAATCACCACAGCCGCATGGCGTCAGTAAACGTTAATATGTGTGTGTACGGCAAACAGCATTTGAGTGAGACTCATCGTTTCAGAAAGGCTTGAATAAACTCCACCACGAATACATGAAATAAACGTACTAGGTAATTTTGGCTAATGAGCTGTATTTCAGCTTCATCCGAGTCTGTTTCTGTCCCTGACTGCTGTTTATCTGACGTAACATGTGATCAGAAGCAAACACGCATGTGGGAATGGTGGGTGGGGAGAAGCAGCTCATTTGCATTTAAAGCCACAGGCTACAAAAAAGAGCTGCAATGCATTCAGACACCAAAATGGGCAGATTCTGGAGGCTATACTAGATTATCTAATGGGTATTTTGAGCTGAAACTTTACAGATACATTCTGGAGACATCAAAGACTTATCTTACATCTTGTAAAAGGGGTAAAATAGGTGCCTTTTAAATTGAGATTTAAACTTAACCTGATAGCTACTGTATATAAATAAGCTGTCCATTGATGTACAGTTGCATTCAGAATTATTCAACCCCCTGAATTATTAGCCCCCCTGTTTAATTTTTCCCCAATTTCTGTTTAACGGAGAGATTTTTTTTAACACATTTCTAAACATAATAGTTTTAATAACTCATCTCTAATAACTGATTTATTTTATCTTTGCCATGATGACAGTGAATAATATTTTACTAGATATTTTTCAAGACACTTCTATACAGCTTAAAGTGACATTTAAAGGCTTAACTAGGTTAATTAGGTTAACTAGGCAGTTTAGGGTAATTAGGCAAGTTATTGTATAATGATGGTTTGTTCTGTAGACTATCGAAAAAATATAGCTTAAAGGGGCTAATAATTTTGACCTTAAAATGGGTTTTAAAAAATTAAAAACTGCTTTTATTCTAGCCGAAATAAAACAAATAAGACTTTCTCCAGAAGAAAAAATATTATCAGACATACTGTGAATATTTCCTTGTTCTGTTAAACATCATTTGGGAAATACTTAAAAAAGAAAAAAAATTCAATGGGGGTTCAATAATTCTGATTGCAACTGTATACCTTGTTAGGATATACAATATTTACTCAAGGTACGACTGATTTTAACTTTGCTGAAAATCTGAAATCTGAGGATTAAAAATAGTGAGAAAATCAATTTTACAGCATTATTCACAGTATTAATCAAAAATTGAGTTTTGATATATTTACAGTAGAGTGCAGTGTAGGCATGGGATGATAACCGGTTTCAAGGTTTACCGCGGTTTGGAAAAATTGGACGATTTTCTGTTTTCTGACCATTCCTGAGGTATTTGTAAGAGTTTTTACGTGTTTTTTTAATGTGTTGTAAAGAAATCTGTGTCTTTGAAACTATTGAAGAGAGCAGAAGTCAATGATTTATTTAAATGATTTAGCCTGGCAGGTTTATAGATCCACAATATTATAAATGTTTCCTAAAATAAAATGTATTTTGCTCTATGGTGAACAAGTTTTTTATTTTTTATTTATTTAATTTTTTTTACCCAGACATTTAAAAAGAACATATTTTATAGCAGTGATCACATTACCGTGAAACCGTGATATTTTTATCCAAGGTTATCATACCATCAGAAATTTATACCTGCCCATGCCTATACAGTATAGTGCAGTGCAGTATAAAAACAAAAATCTAAAACTTTGACGCATACAATATATTGTTGGCTATTGCCAATATTATTATATATTATATACTATATTATAACAAGTATATGTTGATTCACCTGACCTCTCACTCATAATATTAACATTGCCAGTTAAATATGTGCCAAACACCTTCCCTAAGCTTATAATGAGAAGCACTGTTGCTAACAAAAAAAAAAAAAACGTCATAAAAGAGACTCGAAATGCATCTGTTACAAATTCAATAAAACATCTTTAATCAAAAAGAAGTTTAACCAAAACGTAACAAGATAACAGGGATTAAAAATGTAATCCCTGGTGCCCCCGCGCTCTCTCTCTCTCCAAAATGTAAACCAAACCACAAACCACTGAGGGGTTAAGCCTAAATAAATGACAATAAACCAAACTAACTAAATTAGAGAAAACTTACCTGAAAAATAAAGAAGAAAATACTACTACTAACATAATAATAATTAATATTATGCCTAATAATACTACTAACAACACAGGAGAAAACGAAAATAATAAGGAAGGCATCAAACCTCCCTACCATGCTCCAAGCCAGACAGGGAGACAGAAAACCGGGTTTCTTTGGTTAGAATGTACAACTTCACATCGGCATCTCACAAAATGCCATATAAGAGACATCAGCAACAATATCTTTATCGTTCAAATAACATCTCCACAAAGAATAACGAGCGGGGAGCCAAAATAAAAGCTCAGATGTTTAATATGTCCAAAAGGTATTAAAATAACATGAGTATAATAAAATACTTATTATAAATAATCATTATTACTACTTATCATTACATATCCTTATTTTTTTTTTTTTTAGTTTATTATTATCATTTGCTTGCAGTATAAGTTGGGTCAAAGAAGAGGCTTAAAGAAAAAAGTTTTGGTGTTTTAAATCAGCTTGACAATACTAAAACTAATACAAAAATTACATGATTTGGTGGCAATTGTGCAGCAAATGACAACAAAAACAGTGCTTCTTATCAGAAAACTCATTAACAAAGTCCAAATCATGTAGCCTTGCACCACAACAAAATCCAGAAATATTTGTTATGCACAAACTGGAGCGCTGATGTGATTAAATTCATATGTTATGATGCATTTCATAAAGTAAAGAAGGGGGGAATTACTTCTCATTGCTTTAGGTTTTGATCCTAAAGCAATGTGCAATATTATTACCCTAATATCATCAGCCAAGCCTCTAATGCACAACAGTTTAAACAAGTCCACTTTAACCTTAAGCCATGTCAATAATTATTCCATAAAATGAGGGTTTGGGTTCCTCCATTGACCGTCCGCAAGAGGAAAACACCTCCCACACACAAAAAAGCGCTTCTTCACTATTCACACGGGCAACCTGTTATCAGAGCTAATTAGAGACTCCCACCTCCGTTATACATTTCTGTAATTAGGCTCTTAAAACATGATTAACATGTCTCAATTACGCCAGTCATCATTTGCATAATTTATAAGGAGCTCTAATTGCGAGTGAGTTTAGACTTGAAGCTGGGTAATAACAGAAACACACAGGAAACATTATGCCGCTACTGAGGCATGTCCGTTCCAACGGCCCTAAGTATGATTAGCAATCACGTTCCAAATAAAACAGGGGGAGGAAAGACTCCCCTTCATGTAGCTGCAGCAAACACAATATTTCTCCACAATTCAACACGACGCTCGTTAGATATGGTGCCAGCTTAAAATTACGTGGCATAAACAAATGAGTTAAGAAATGAAGCCCAAACGATATTATGTTGCGAGCACTGCTAGCGCTACAATAAAGCTAAAACAACACTGCGAGTAAACATGTGACGATTAGCAGAACAATACATCAAAATACAGCCCTCACGATGTGTAGTGTGTTTACAAGAGTTTTTATCTCATAATGGTTATATTAATACAGGAAAGAAGGAGCTTTATTTGAAGTTGAAAGTTATTTGGTGGGAATTTGGCTGCTGAATCTTGTTACAGGTAATTCATCAGGATGTTGAGACCAGTGTGTGGCATATATGAGGATCTGTCACTGGTTTGACATGGGATACAAGCACGGACGTGCTTGTTAGTGTGTGCACAAGTCAGGTTAGATGATAGCACTGGATCAAATTGTGGTTTTAGCATCATGCGCATGCCAAGATGTACATTTTGTCGAATTACATCTAGCTTGAAGTCATCGGGAAATTTAAACTATTTTTTTTTTTCTTGAACTGTGTATTGCTGCACCATACTGCAAACACACATCTTTTTTTAATAATTAAAATCTTATATATCTAATAAAAAAAAAAAAAAAAAAAAAAAAAAATATATATATATATATATATATATATATATATATATATATATATATATATATATCTATATATATATATATATTAGGGTTGTAACGCATCACTGTTGATCCGTGATCCGTACGGAACACAACCCATAGTTCGGAACACACTTGACTCGCAAATTAATAACTTTTTTGAACGCGTAGGTTAATCCAACGTTATAACAATTGCAATTGCTTCCTGCGCATAGACCTCCCGCGTCAATCAAATCACGCATATGAAAGCATTTTGACTCCCCTGCTTTAAGATATAATCAGGCCGGCGTATGTGGCGCATCTATCCCCCCCCTTCGCTTTCTTCCGCAACAAACCCTGCATCATCTCAGCACCCCTCGGTCTTCGCTTTCGTTCGCGACAAACCCCACATCATCTCAACATCCAGCTCCGCCTACCACCTCCACACCCTCCGCCGGCTTTTTCAGATTGAAGGCAGCATAACTTTCAGGTTGAGGGCTGCTTTGTCGTCGTTTGCCTAGAGCGCCAGTTGAGCTTGCTCCGGCCCTGGATATAATGATGACGGAAAAAGTTGTGGTGGACCTACCTAAATGCTTTCTTAGGCTATTAATTTAAGGTGTTTTCTGTCACTGCTTGTTTGTTAATGCATTCAGTGTAAAGCTGCACAAATAAACATTAATAGATCGTGAGCTCAGTTCAAACCCGCGCAACATGAACGATAAATGATAATGATTTGCATATGTTTATTAATTCTTTAAAGCGCTGCATTCAAATCTGCATCGAGAGATTCAGTTTTTACACTTTTTCAGTGAGTTACAACAATAAATAACACATAAGTGCTGGAGAACAGTTTATAGTTCAGATATGAACACTGATGTTTATGGTAACGTTAAAGAAAACTGTTTAATGAAACATGACGCTGGTGAATGTTTGACGCTAGTGAAAGCAATTGTGTAACCAACAGATGGCGACAAACAACCATCAAAACTATGTAACTGAATATGTTTTCAAAGATAATACACCCATAATGAAACATGACGTTTTATGTGAATTGTTGAATCATTAATTGATGATAAATATGATTTGTTGTACAAGATGTTAGATTTCTATATTTAGCATTATCAGCAACAATAGCAAAGATCATTTTTCGTATTGAATACTTTTCTTTTTTCAGCTGGTTCTGTCTTGATTTTTATTTTTATTAAAATTACAGGTTCTAAGTTCTGTTTGTTAAAGCAATGTTTTTTCCAGTAATATTTTTATATAAATGGAAAGCAAATGACATTTGTCTCCTCCCCTTTTTTACTGATCCGAAAAATGATCCGATCCATGACTAAAAATCCGTAATGTGATCCGAACAGCAAATTTGTGATCTGTTACACCACTAATATATATAGGGTCGAATCGAGAACGCAAGCTTTTTTTCGATTAATATATATATATATATTAGGGCTGCACGATTAATCGAAAAAAAGCTTGCGTTCTCGATTCGACCCTACACACGATCTTAATTCAGCTTTCATACGATTCAGCCAATTTTATTTTCAAGGTCAGAAAAAAAGCGTAAAGGTGGACACCTCCAAATTATGTTAAAAGTGTCACATGCTATATTTATAAAGTATGTAATGTACTGTAATGTAATTTCTGTTTTAATTTAATGACGTATTCGCTGCCACGAAATCACACATGAGCTGACGCACTCTTTGTTTACAACCAAGAAGACGCGCACGTGCCCGCCAATGATGTCTACTTTAGTAAACAGAACCTGCATAGGCTGTGAATAATAGGTAATAAAGTTGTAAATAACGTTCAGCTTGTTGTACAGAATGATTGTTTGGAAGCCGCGTGGAAAGTACGATTTGCGTGTATGTTTTTTTTTTTTTCAAAGTGATGGCAGCCATGACATGAGCGCACTCGGCAATGAAAGTGAAACCGAAATCGCGCACATCATTTAAATGGTCATATCGCATTGTAGAGTTATGATTACGGCAAGCATTTGATATGTTTTGTTTCTTTCATAGCGAACACAAAGTGTTGTGCATGAAAATAAATGTGTACTGGGTCAGTAAATCTACTCTAGCTTATATAATGTATGTTGAATATAACGCAAGAGGGAGTCTGATGACAAATGTCTTATTTTACCAGTGGAAAAAATGGTCTAATAATGTTGTCAATGACAAATGGCAAGCATATGTCTCAAACATAATAATTCAACTAGTTGTACAGTTGAATAGTTGTATTCTGATGCTATTACTTTACTATGAATTAATGACCAGGACAAATTTAAAGTCCACCGTTTCAAATCTATAAAAAATTTAGCATTTTAACCAACAGTAAACCTATACATAGACCTAATAATATTTTTGTTGTTTTACCATGTTTGAGAATTAACAATAATAATAGTCTTCTCATATTAACCTTTATTTTACATCTACAGAATCGTGAGAAAATCATGATCTTGATTTTAAGCAAAAAAAAAAAAAATTGATATGTGTAATCTTACAACTTTTGAGAAACAATAGACTTGTAACTTATGCCAAAGCTCACTTAAAGGGATAGTTCACCCACTCCCAGCCCCCCCCCCCCCCCCCCCCCCCCCAAAAAAAAAAAAACGAAATGTTCTGTTAATTTACTCACCTTTAGCCATTCAAAATGTTTTTTTTTTTTTTTTTTTTTTTTCTTCTGTTGAAAAGATTTTAAACTGATATGTGGTTTTTGGTGATTTAGATATTATATATGAAAATTTGGCAATTATTAAATATGGCCATTTTTACATTTGGCAATTTGAGTTAAAAAAAGTTAAACAAATGTAATACCCATGACTAGGGCCAGACAGAATCTACGGACATTTATTACAATTTCTGCGGAGAATTTTGTAAAAAAATCTGCGGATTTATGCTGAATAATTTTGGGAGTATCATAATTAAAAACTTGTTATATGAAATAAAAAATAATACCTTTTTAATTTTAATAAAAAAATTTAATGTTTACAATGCAAATCCAATTGGATCCACTTATTTGGTAAACAAAGCAAGTCTCTCATATAATATATCTACTAAAAGACAAAAATATTACTTTACAAACTGTATTGTAAATAAATCATATGAACATTTTCATATTAGTCAATAATATTACTGAAATTAATTTAAAAACTGAATAAATATAAATTTACACACATTTACACAAGTAAATAAACAGAATTAATGATGGACTAAAAATCTGCGGAAATCTGCGGATTTCTGCGTGCGCAGATTCCGTGTGGGCCAACCCATGACTTCAGCTTCATAACAACTCAATGTATCATCAGGAATATTATTTTTTTCTGTTACGCATTGACTCTTAAAGTCTCAAAGACTTGCATTTCTTTGAATCCCCAATGACCACTTTTAATGTAGAAAAACTTTAATATTCTACTGAATTAAAAAAAGTCACCTAAAAATTTGATGTCCTTAGGTGAGTAAATTAACAGCAAAATCCTATTTTTGGGTAAATTTCTTACAGTTTTAGTCAATCTTTGCATTTAAAATGTGAGACACAGCGCTAAGAAACCACTTTTGCAAGTGGACCCAGCTTACAGCCCTGATGAGTGCAGCCTGATGGTTAACTGCTTTGGAATCGACAATGATGTGTGGAGCTGTGTGCAAAAGTTGAAGTTTCACTTGACATGGCATATAAAACATGCAAGATGTGAATGTAATAGTCATGCATGTGCATTTAAGTTTGTGTTTACATTGAAATAGAATAGAAAATAATGCACATACTTACATCATCACTATGGGAGTGAATTATTGTCTAATAATTTAAGATAGTAGAATCAAATAACTTTCAATTCAATTCAATTCATCTTTATTTGTATAGCGCTTATACAATGTAGATTGTGTCAAAGCAGCTTCACATGGAAGATTATAGTGAATTGAAACAAAGTCAGTTCAGTTTTCAGAGATTAAGTTCAGTTCAGTTTAGCTCAGTTCAGTGTGAGTTAATAATCACTACTGAGAGTCCAAACACTGAAGAGCAAATCCATCGATGCACAGCTCTACAGATCCCGAACCATGCAAGCCAGTCATTTGTCTCCTCTCTTACACAAATGTTTGTCTCCTCTCCTCTCCTCTCTTACACTCTTACATATTCTATGACGAAATGTGTATAATTATAAAATAGACATGATGTAGGTAGTTAAATAGACAGACACAGAGTTATGTGAATACATACAGTACATAATATGAGTATAGACGATTTTGAAATTCTCACTACGAAATTGATTTATGATACTTTAAGGGCATAAATGAGGTGATGCAACCCCTGCAGACCCTCCTGACTGTGTGTCAAAGCCAATAAATCTCTTAAAATATCAGATTATTTTTATAACAAGGCAAGGTTAGATCAGGCAGGAAAATGTCATGTAGTCCAACTCAATGCTCTGAATACTTAATGATATGTAATATTTCATAATAATAAAAAGTATGCACATCCAAATAGATTTAAAACTTTTTAAATAATAATTATTAAGATACATCTATGGTTTTGCAATATTATGGTAATTATTGCTTTAATAATCTGAGGGCTCAATGTGACTCTTTGAAAAACACTCAAAAACACCTTGTTAAAATGATCAAATGCTTAAATAAATATTAAAAGTATAAGTCAGAATAAGTATAAGCCCCCCTTTTTTCTTTTTTAAATATTTCCCAAATTATGTTTAACAGATTTAGGAAATTTTCACAGTATGTCTGATAATATTTTTTCTTCTGGAGATAGTCTTATTTGTATTATTTCGGCTAGAATAAAAGCAGTTTGAGCCCCTTTAAGCTATTTTTTTTTTTGACAGTCTACAGAACAAACCATCATTATACAATAACTTGCCTAATTACCCTAACATGCATAGTTAACCTAATTAACCTAGTTAAGCCTTTAAATGTCACTTTAAGCTGTATAGAAGTGTCTTGAAAAATATCTAGTAAAATATTATTTACTGTCATCATGACAAAGATAAAATAAATCAGTTATTAGAAATAAGTTATTAAAACTATGTTTAGAGATGTGTGGAAAAAATCTGCTCTCTGTTAAACAGAAATTGGGAAAAAATAAACAGGGAGGCTAATAATTCAGGAGGGCTAATAATTCTGACTTTAACTGTGCATATATATATATATATATATATATATATATATATATATATATATATATATATATATATATATATATATATATATATATATATATATATATATATATATATATATATATATAAACGTTTGAGCATAATTGATTCAAGTTATTTGTTTTATTTTGTTGTTTTTCTTTTTTACTTGTTTGAATAGAACCAAATTTTTATGAATTTTATAACATTTTTATCAAATATTGAACATGTTTGTTTAAACGAATCATTTGAATCAATGTTTCAATGATCAATTATGTACATATTAAAACAACAGTCATTGCTTTGATTCTAAAATCAGTTACAATCACTCAATGGAATTTGCCTCTACCAACTGCCAATATTAATGTCATATATATATATATATATATATATATATATATATATATATATATATATATATATATATATATATATATATATATATATATATTCGTCCATGCAAAACCTAAACCAGCCAAGATGCCAGCATGATTAGACACAAATATTTCATATATAACCAGGGTGCAAATTATACATTGACGATTGGGGGGGTCAAGTTTTTCAGTTATGTTCAGTAATTTGCCTCAGTGAACCAAATTTATATATTTAATTGAATTACATCTAATTTATTATTCAAACTTGTTATACGTTTTCAGTGTTTTGAGGGATATTGAGTGGTTCTCAATGATATTTGTGATAGTAAATAAACAGTGACAGGTTTGCTTTCCTGCACCTATTAATGGATGACACTGAAAGACTGCACGTATTTTTTATTTGACTGTTTAACTTGTGCAGGTCAGTGTATAATGAAATACAAACTATGCATTTAGTTTTACAGACACCTACAAACACCTTTTTTAAAGAAATATGTTTTGTGAACACTTATGCTGTCTGTTGGTGCTCTAGATTTGCTGCTTTCACACTGATGAATTAATAGTTTTGGTGCAAAGATCCATTCACAATGGTATGAACCATTTTAGGGGTGGTCAAATGTATATTAAAGTTACCTATTATTTTAATTATTAATATTATTTAAGATACAGATCAGAGCAAACTATTTCTTAACTATTACCCCCCCCCCCCCCCACCCCCACATCTTCTTTTGATGTTCTTAAGGAGGATCAAGTGTTAATTAGCGGGGTCAGACCCCCCCAAACCCCCCTGTAATTTGCACTCTGTATATAACTATTAATGATTTAACTTAATTTTATTTGATAATGATATTATTATCAAATATGTCCTGGAACATATTAAATTATATCACTTTTTGTTAATTATGCAAATTTCATTGTATACAATTTAAGAAAAATGAAAGCTACAGTACACCACAGCAATATGCTTATATTCATTTAACTTAGAGGTGATCTAAACATTTTAACATGGAACTAATACAGTCCTTTTCTTTCTTCTGGGAAAATCTTTTTTCACTGACCCTCTACAGTTCAGCGAGTTCAACTTAAGTTTAAGTTTATTTATCAAACGTCTGTTCACGATCGGGCGAATGTATGTTCAAGTGAAACAGGCCTGATGAAAGCCCCAAGGGTAAAACACGACTGAAACCCGATACCAACAAACATCAGACTTAATGTCCATTCCATGCACATCCATCTATATGTGCCAGTCACCAATTTCAAACACACACACACATACATACACAGTGGCCTTGCATTGAGCATGCAGCAAACTACACGGGGCTACACGAATGCTTGAAATAATCTGAAACACTTGCAGAGCTAAAACAGCCTGTTTAAAAGCCCCCTCCCTGCATTGCATCCTGTTCCATGAGCCGCAATACTTGTTTATACTCGCACGCCAGCCTGTGCCGTGTTAGTCGGTCAGGCCCTGTGTAAAAATACACAGCGAGGTCAGAAGTTCAGGCCAGCTCTGTCTGCTGCTGGCACACCGTACTGCCCCGCTTGTCAGCTGCTTGCCAGAGGAGGGCACATCACCACGCCGTCGTCCCGCACGGCTGTCAACACGCCACGCAACACGTGCTGCGCACAAACTCACAGCCACGTCAATCTAGGCGAGCCGACCCGCAGGTTACCAAGAATTACAGGAGCGGTGTCATTTGGTGCTCTCTCAACACGTCTACAGATGAAATACATTAGCAGAGCGAAAATTTATAGTTCATGTCGAAGAAACTCAATAGGAATTACGAGCTGCGTTTAAAGCAGGTGACAACCCGGTTGATCAAAACATTCTAAATTCCTGTAAATCAAGGCTATTGTGAGCAGAAAAAGTGTATTTCTTTCAAAACACAGAGCCACTGTTTCATGACCTCCACAGTCTGTTATGAAAGCCAAGACGCAGCACGCTACGCCATTTCAACAAAACAGACCTGCTATGGATTTAATAACCTCGCTTTTCTGGAATCCACCTGGGACTCTGTGGCAGCAACAATGTAAAAGTGTGAACAAGGCTGAGTCTTTATTAAAAAAAATAGAAAAATTAAAAAGGCCTGGCCAAAAAAAAAAAAAAAAAATGGTGGCTGCTCTCGTTTGAGCGCTCAGCACATTTGCAGTAAATGTCACGGCGGAGGTTTGAGCCATTTTCTCTGTGGCGGCGGTGGATTTTTAGTGGTGTCTGTCTGTGCAGTGTGAAATTACACCCTCGCATTAAAAAGAGACAGAAGTGAACCGAGGTACAGCTCACGGCTAATTCTGTAGGAGAGAGAACGGAAAGGGGGGGTTTAATGTACAAGGACCTTTCAAATCAACCGTCGGGGCTTGAGTTCATTTATTTTCAAACCATGTTGCCGACAGCATTTTCAGCAGTATAAAAACTGACACCTAAAAACAGACTCTATTTGCTTTCTATTTTCAGAGTGTTTTCTTAAGTCACAGTCAGGCTACTATCAATAGCATCCACTTAAAAAGCATCAAAAATCCTTTTTTTTTCTCTGTCAATTCCCAAGCTAGGGCTCATAAAACTGCAAAAATAGTTTGCAAATGTTTGTGGCTGAATGTTTGATGGTGCAAATAAAACAAATTACATTTGGGTCAAAGATGAGAGGCAGCATTTTGGCGTCTGCGTCGAATTAAATGTACAAAAGTCGTTTTATATACACAGAAAGCAAAGTAAAGCATCTACAATATATTTTTTGGTATTTAAAGTTAAAATCAGAATTATTATATCCCCTTTGAATTTTTTTTTATTTTTTAAATATTTCCCAAATGTAATTTAACAAAGCATGGAAATTTTCACAGTATGTCTGATAATATTTTTTTCTTCTGGAGAAAGCCTTATTTGTTTTATTTTGGCTAGAATAAAAGTGGTTTTTAATTTAATAAAAACCATTTTAAGGTCAAAATTATTAGCCCCTTTAAGCTATATATATTTTTTGATAGTCTACAAAACAAAGCATCGTTATACAATAACTTGCCTAATTACCCTAACCTGCCTAGTTAACCTAATTAACCTAGTTAAGCCTTTAAATGTCACCTTAAGCTGTATAGAAGTGTCTTGAAAAATATCTAGTAAAATATTATTTACTGTCATCATGGCAAAGATAAAATAAATCAGTTATTAGAGATGAGTTATTAAAACTGTTATGAAATGTGTTGAAAAATATGTCTTCAATAAATCATGGCAAAAATTTATGGAAGTCATAGTTTTGAGTTGGAAAAAAAAGAACTTTAACAGTTCTAATGTACTGGAAATAAAATTTAATCTGTAAAAATCTGCTTCCAATCTTAAAACTACCTTCATCTTTGACCCATTTCTAAATAATAATAAGCATAAAAACTCCTATTCCGCTTGACAAGACTCCTTCCTTTCCTTCGCTTCCTTCAACAAATGGAAAGCACCAACTTGTTCAAGTTTTCAACCCGTAACGAACACAAACCAGAAATCAGCTAATGTTAATTTGTCATACGAACGCAGATCAAATGCAAGTAGGTTTGATTCTGATGATCCGCTGCTCCTAATGAAGTCCTGAGAGAAAAGAAGCAACCACGTCACAACCGAGGAAGTTCACACGAGACAAAAACAACACCAGGGCTGCGTTCAACTACAAACAAAAGCTCAACATGAGGTGTGCGTGTGTGTGTGTTTAGGGGAAAGGGAATCTCATAAAAAATAGGCAAAACAAACAAACAAGCAACTAATTCACACACAGGAGTCGAACTCAATAAAAAAGCACCATCTTCATCATCTAACACAGCCTATTTGGGTTTATCTCTCCAGTCTAAAGCCCCGCAGGTTCCCACTTGCCAGGAACTGTGGGAAGAGAAGCAGGAGCAAAAAAGCCAGGAAGAGGTCCAAGTCACTTTGTTCTTCATCTTGGAAACGAACTTTGAGTGAACCCCGGGTGACGCCAAGCAGTTCAAAAGAGCTAGGCATAACTCTTTCCCTCCTCGGAGAACCTTGCTAAACAAGAGGAGGAAAAAAGCAAAGCTAGTGCCATGAGGCCCCTGTGATCGCTGACACGGTGGCCCTGCGAAGCCTCTTCATTCGCTCAGAGTTGCACTGAGGAGGGGGAACTTCTCCACAGCACCGTTGCTTTCAGACAGTGTGGCAGAAAGCCAGCTTCAGCTTCTATGTAATGAAATCTTTGTAAATTACACTTTGGGGCTAATTAGTAGGAAGATACGGCTGTGCTTTTTTTTTGACATTTGTTGTTGTTTCTCGTTATAGCAATCTGCCTCAAAAACCTTCACTCAGGGACGATCGCATAATCAAAACAGCATGTTCATTTCGCCCTAATGAATAGTGCTTCTGGTGGACTTTTAAACTGCTATTAAAGCACTTTGCTTAAGCAGCTACAATTCAAAAACTTCAAAATGCATACATTAACAATTTACAATCTGCATCTCACTGTACAGGGCAGCAAAAATAATAATAATAAATAAATAAAGGTAAAATGTTGGGTAAAAATGTAATATATTACAATCTTAAGTCACTGTTTTAAAAGAATTAACTTAATGTATTGCATAGTTACTTATTATAGAAAGCAATGTGAATGTATTTGTTCTTTTTATTTATTTATTTATTCAGCGTAAGCTAGACTTAAAATTGTAATTATATTACTTTTGTACCCAAAAATGTCACACTAAAGTTAAGCTTATTAAAAAAGGAAGCGTGACTTGTAAAGTTAACACTCAAAATCTCAATTTGATGAGTAGAGCGATCATATTTTTTAGCTTAATATATCTATACTAAACCTAATCAGTCACGCTCAATCAGTATATAATACAATGCAATGGAAAATGCTGTTTTAAGTAATGCACTTCAGCTCCGCTGCACAAATTATAACCCTAGCACACAAAATAATAATAATAATAGCTATCTATTTGAGGAATCTGAATGGCGAATAAATCACAGCAGGAATTTTTCTGTTATTATTGTAATATCAGAAGTTTGACAAGGTGCAGTCTTGACTCTAACTGCAAATTCTCCTCCATCTAAATATCTAATAACACAGATTCTCACAAGACACGCAATATATCACAGTATTAAAGAGCTGTGTAGCACAAAAAAAAATCAATATTTCAATATCCCGCTTAATGTGATAACTGGATTTAAACAAAGCAAGTTTTGACTTTCTATTCTAAGTGTGAGAGAGGAAAACCCACCTGTTTTTTCTTTTATTTCACACAGGACGTTGAACAGAGCCGGCTTCATTCTGTGACAATTCAGCGCATGCTTCCTAAAACACAAACAGAAAATAAATACTACGCCGTCACTGTGCATGAACTGTCAGAACTGTCAAAACACAGACATTAGGCTTAGAAGGAATGTCTGCTACGTCTGATGGAAATGCGTTTTGGAGTATTTTAAAAAATGGTATTTGATAGAAGACAGCTGACAAATGGCTCTAAATTGTGTAGCACTTTTTGGAAGTGATGCATGTGTTAAATGAGCAAAAAAAAATAACTGTCAGGATGTTTCAAGTGAATCTTAGCAGAATGAATGAAGTGGACTGAAATGTGGAATTAGAATCATATACTCATGGGTAGAGAAAATGGAACAACAAATAATGGCATTAATACATATTAAAACAATTGCATTTCAGTATAAGAATTGAATAGAATAGCATTGAATAGAATAGCAAAGTAAAATAATTATTAAAAATCTTTTTTAAGATGAAAGGCTTATTTGAAAGAAATCACATAATAATAATAATAATAATAATAATAATAATAATAATAATAATAAGCATATATTAAAGTAAATATTAAACCATATATATTAATTACATTACAGTAAAGAGTCAAATGACTTTGACTCCAAAGTGAACTCACTTTCAAACATCATGAAATGCTCATCTAAAGTGACTAGCTAACTTTAAGGAAAAAAAATGTATATATATGTACAGTATATATATATATATATATATATATATATATATATATATATATATATATATATATATATATATATATATATATATATATATATATAAATATAATAGTAAATAAAAAAAATTCATGTATTAAACCATATAATATCATAAGTGTGGATTGAAGTGGAATGCAAATTACATTAATACCAAATATTTGTTGACTATATCGTTACATAAAACAGAAGAAAACTAATAAATAAATATTAAACATCAATTACAAAATAAAGTGAAGTGAAATTACAATTGAATATTATTTGAGGTTACTGGCCAGCTTCCTTTAAATAAATAACAATAATATATTATAATATAATTTAATAATATAATTTATTATTATATAATATACTAATAAAATATAATAGCAGCATTTTATTATTTAATATTGAACCACAAATATAAATAACATTGCTGCTTAATAAATTACTTTAAGATATCAGATATTAATTAAGGTGGCAATCAAATATTCATCAGACAATCATTTGAGGTTGAAGGAAAAAAAAAAGGAAAACATTAACTTAAATATTTAGTCATTAATATAAATGAGATCTCAGTATAAGAGGGTTTTGAATGTCTTTTAGACATTCATGTGTAATGTTTCATTGGTTCAAGTATTATTTAAAAATTGAAATGTTTACATTTTATCTCAGTCTTTCAGAAACACCTGTGTTGACAGTTGCTAAGGCTAACGGTCAAGTGAATTATTTCTTGTCAACACTTCATCAGACTGTCTAATTGCTTTTAAATGCTACAAGTAGATACGTTACACTAAAGAAAGTATAATATTTTAAAACGTTCCTTCGGCACAAAATCAAGCTATAAACACTGTTATGGACTTTCTGACGATTAATAATTTGTACGTATTCAAAAATCACTAGCATTTATTCCCTGGTTTAATCACAAGGTGCTTGCAGTCCAATAAATAAATAAACAAGGACTGAATCCACCCGCAACATGTAGTAAGTCTATATGGCACCGAATCAATGCGCTTTTCTCATTTGTAACCTGCGAGATCCAGAGCAATTGGAAATCGAAACGATGCATCTGGGAGGAAGAAGAAGAAGAAGAAGAGCACATAATGTGCACAAAGGCGCTCGGAAGAAGCATATCTGTAATGCAAAATGCATAAAAAGTTTGAAAAAAAGACGCAAAAAGAAAAGTCGGTGCGCTTCGGGGTGGCGCGTAAAAATATAAGCCAGCTGACTTGTTAAACACTGTCCATGAAGTTAATAACGCAAAGACAGCATGCATAAGATCTCAGAAACATACCTGGCCTGCGCCTCGTCCAGACTTTGGTCGGTTATGGTCATGATTTGTTGTAATATGTTTCCAATGTCCTGTTTTCTTCCCTCGTCGTCCGCTCCTCCCGTGCCATCCTGCATATGCTGCGCCAGGCCGGGGTGTCCGGCCATGCCCACCCCGTGAGAGGAGTGCATCAACCGGGGCTGGTCATCCATCCTCGCCGCTGTTCTGGAGACTCTGGTGACTTTTCAGATCTCGCCTGGGAGAAGGGAAATTCCTTCGGCAAACTCTCTCTCCGTCACTCCCCCCTGTTTTGCTTTCTGGATGTCTGGAGCGCGCTTACAACATGGAGAGAGGGAGAGAGGGGAGAAAAGGCAAAGCTCCCTCTCGCACAGCTGGTTTGGGTGAAATCTGATCTGGAGAGCTGCTTTAGGATCAAGCCACTCCTGCTCTTGCCACCAAAGCCAAGACAACAGAGCCCAACTTTGTATAAGGGCTGCTGTAATCCTGCGTAATCTGCGACTCTGCCGCGTAACTCCTTGTTTCCTTTGACAGCTTTACGACTCAAACAGCTTTGAGACGTGCTTTGAAGGCGTTAAACGTGGGGAGAGAAGTGCTTTTGTTTCGCACAGGTCTGCTGGCAACACTGACACATAGCGGAGGGCTCCGCCCACCAACACTGGCACACAGCGCTCGGGCGCCGCCCCTCGAACGTGATTGGACGAGAGAGCAATGGTGGCCCCGCCTTGCTTCTTCCGCGAAACGTCAATCATATTTCTGAGGAAGGTGGGTCGCCGTAATAAGCTTTAAGATGTGGCGTTAGCGCCCGGACTGGACAGGGTGGTAACACGGTGATGGATAGGGGTTGAACATGAAAATAAATAATGCTGCTTGGCGTTAAGCCTCTGTGTCCGCTTTTCCCCCCACTGTCAAGCAGGACGGGACCTCCATGTTATCTCATACCATGGTCAGTAAAGATCTGTTTTTTAATTTAGTTATGAATATAATTTTATTTATGTATTTGATGCCACCAGTGGCATTTATGACAAACATTTGAAGGGTTCGATGTGTTTTATACAGAGTTGTCAGCCATAAATCAAAGTCAAAATGCCTTGATTTATATGTGAACCTGGACATGGCTGCTGTAAATATCCACACACCTCCATATACTGTAAGATATATGGTGATGCACAGAATATTTATAGCATCTATTAATATCATGCACAAGTAATTATTGACAATAATGCATGTAAACACGTCCATCTTGAGTATCTTGTTTTTACTTTTAACTTGCAATGTGCTCACACAAATTTTACATGTACAGTTTAAATTAGAATTATTAAACCCCCTTTGAATTTTTTCTTTTTTAAATATTTCCCAAATAATGTTTAACAGAGCAAGAACATTTTCACAGTGTGTCTGATAATATTTTTTCTTCTGGAAATTCTTGTTTTATTTTGGCTAGAATAAAAGCAGTTTTAATTTTTTAAAAGCAATTTTAAGGTCAAAATTATTAGTCCCTTTAAGCTATATTTTTTTCAATAGTCTTCATAACAAACCATCCTCATACAATAGCTTGCCTAGTTACCCTAACCTGCCTACCTAATTACCCTAGTTAAGCCTTTAAATGTCATTTAAGCTGTATAGAAGTGTCTTGAAAAATATCTGGTAAAATATTATTTACTGTCATCAGGGCAAAGATAAAATAAATCAGTTATTAGAAATGAGTTATTATGATTAGAAATGTGTTGAAAAATCTTCTCTCCACTAAAAAGAAATTGGGGAAAAAATAAACAGGGGGACTTCAACTGTAGTTTAGGAATTTGGGATTGTTATAAGTGAAAATAAACAGATTCAAACATATTAAATTATGAGAAACATAATTATAGATCATTATTGTTTGATCATCGTAATTCCCCTTTGACTAAAATAACTAGTAAAAAATAAATACAGGCTGGAATTTAAAAATGCATGGGTTCATTTTATTTTCAAGTATATTTGTAGATAATGCACTGATGACAGTTTATGTTTGACTATTTAGTGTCAGAATCAAGAGACAAAGAAAACAAATGTGTTTGATTTAATGTGTCAAATAAGCTTTATGACCATAAAATGTTGAATTATGTGTTAAATGTTGCTCCATTGTGTATATATAATGCTAAACACATATTTAAGTCAAATTGAAACAACACTTTGGCATGTGCTTATTAAAAATGTATAAATTAATAAGTGACATTTGATTAACAATGATTAACAATGTATTACCGACAAATTGTATAATGGGATGAAAGACTGCACAAAATTAAGAGTTAAACACACAGTGCTCAGCATATAAACGTACACCCATCACAAATCTATCTTTTAAATTCATATTTTTAATAGGAAGCTATACAATATTATATTTGTGCATATACATTAGATTAGTCAATACTGAAGCCAAATCTGGAGCTTATCTATCAAAATAACTTACGATAACGGTCCAAAAACTAATACACCCAAATTTATATGTGATAGAAAAATATTAAATACAAATTTTAAAAAAAGGAAAAATCAACAGTAGCAAAAAAAATAGAGTTGAAATTTTGTAGGTTGTAATTATTATTATTTTTTTGCAATATTTAACTTGAATTTAATTGTATTATCTTTCAATTTCTAAATATGTTTGGTGACTAAAATATTATTTGAATAAATATATCTGTTTAATAAATCTGTTTTGTTTAAATGCACCAAAATACACTGCCTATATTCACTGAGAAATGGATAAAAATATTAATTTTCAAAATGGCGTGTACTCAATTAGGCTAAGCACTGTATACATTTTTGGGTCTCCATTTCTTTTTGTTATATATACTATTGTTGCACTGAATGGCAGTTTAGCGGATATATTCTTAAAATGACGATACAAATGCAGGATAGTCTTTCCTTTTTGCTCAATCAATCAACCAATAAATCAGTCAAACAATAAAATGAAATGGTTACATGACACATTCTTATGTAACAGAAAACAACCCAAGCTGTATTATACTGTATATGTCTTTTTTTTCAATGCTTGAAAAAAAACCCTTTGCATCTCTGACCTCTTTATATATATTTCATTCCACATTCATTTCCAGTAAGACCTTCATATAATGTTGCTGAAAGACACCATGGCCACTCAATGTGTCTCGGAAAAATGATCAGACAGGCAGTTTGCTCAGCCATGTGGTCTATTTAACGGTATTAAATTCACTGGCTATTGACATGGAGCTCAGAATGTGGCAGAAATGTCACGCTCTGGCTGCAGGTGCCGGGAAAAGGACCAATAAAGAGAGTGTTAAAGAGGCCGTTTCTGATGCCTGAGTACCCATCACTGGAGCAAATATTCCAGAAGCACCACTCCAACTATTCATGCCATGTCTCTTCCCCGTGCTCAACATATGAGCTGTGTCGCCTTTCATTACGTTCCTTATGAGAAACGACACCACTTTAACCTGTCCTACTTAGGAGGCGCCTGCTGACATATGCTGGTCGTATAGGTAATATCACAACTTTTTATTGGATAGAATATCATCAATTTTAGGGTGCAAAAAAGATATGTGAGGAATAACGTGGATATCATTCACTGCATTATGACTTTATATTCAGAGCTCAGGTAATAAATTCAGCACTGTTTTGATTGGACAGTGATGAATGGTTTATTTAACCAAATATCCTTACCCAAAAAAAAGATTTATAAGAAGAGGAATATTTTAAATAATTGAAAACTATAAATGTCATTTGTTAGACTCATTAGGCTTTGCCGTCTAAAATATGAATAACAAAACAGATTTCATTACAAAGATTGAAATAACTAAATGTATTTGGGGGGGGGGGGGGTTCCCCATTTTCTGTTTAACGGAGAGAATATGTTTTCAACACATTTCTAAACATAATAGTTTTAATAACTCATTTCTAATAACTGATTTATTTTATCTTTGTCATGATGACAGTAAATAATATTTTACTAGATATTTTTCAAGACACTTCTATACAGCTTAAAGTGACATTTAAAGGCTTAACTAGGTTAATTAGGTTAACTAGGCAGGTTAGGGTAATTAGGTAAATTATTGTATAATGATGGTTTGTTCTGTAGACTATCAGGAAAAAAATATATATAGTAATTTTGACCTTAAAATGGCTTTTAACAAATTTAAATCTGCTTTTATTCTAGCCAAAATAAAACAAATAAGAGTTTCTCCGGAAGAAAAAATATTATATTTTCTGCTTTTTCATTTGGGAAATAAAAAAAAAATATTCAAAGCGGGTTTAATACTTCTTATTTCAACTGTGCATGATCAAACTAGTGTGCAACTTACTCTAGCTCTAATCTGTTAACATGGAGACATGGAGAGAATATTTTTTCAACACATTTCTAAACATAATAGTTTTAATAACTCATTTCTAATTCCCAGAGATGGGTTGCGGCTGGAAGGGCATCCGCTGCGTAAAATCGTGCTGGATAAGTTGGTGGTTCATTCCACTGTGGCGACCCCGCAAGGGACAAAGCCGACAAGAAAATGAATGAATGAATGAACTCATTTCTAATAACTGATTTATTTTATCTTTGCCATGATGGCAGTAAATAATATTTTCCTAGATATTTTTCAAGACACTTCTATACAGCTTAAAGTGACATTTAAAGGCTTAACTAGGTTAATTAGGTTAACTAGGCAGGTTAGGGTAATTAGGCAAATTATTGTATAATGATGGTTTGTTCTGTAGACTATCGAAAAAAAATATATATAGTAATTTTGACCTTAAAATGGCTTTTAAAAAATTTAAATCTGCTTTTATTCTAGCCAAAATAAAACAAATAAGAGTTTCTCCGAAAGAAAAAATATTATATTTTCACCTTTTCATTTGGGAAATATCTAAAAAAAAATATATATATATTCAAAGCAGGTTTAATACTTCTTATTTCAACTGTGCATGATCAAACTAGTGTGCAACTTAAGCAAAACTAACACTAAAATTGTTTTAAATTTGGTTTTGTAGTTCGGGCCCAAATAAATATCTGTTGCATTCGTTTAAGTTTGTTTGATTGACTATAAAAAAAATCAGTGGATATTACAGATGCATTTATTGAGTACAATTGCTACTTTTTATTGTGATTCAATGTGTTTTGTTCATTATCAATGCACTGTCACTTTAATTGAGCGTGAGCAGTGTGACAAAAATAGACCCAGCGCCAAAATGATCGCAACACCGCTGCTTCAGCGCCGCTCACGCTCCACACTGGCACGCTACTTCTGCGTGGAATATAAAAGCTCTAATCTGTTAACATGGAGACATGGAGAGAATATTTTTTCAACACATTTCTAAACATAATAGTTTTAATAACTCATTTATAATAACTGATTTATTTTATCTTTGCCATGATGGCAGTAAATAATATTTTCCTAGATATTTTTCAAGACACTTCTATACAGCTTAAAGTGACATTTAAAGGCTTAACTAGGTTAATTAGGTTAACTAGGCAGGTTAGGGTAATTAGGCAAGCTATTGTATAATGAAACCATCATTATACAATAGCTTGCCTAATTACCCTAACCTGTTCTGTAGACTATCGAAAAAAAATATATATAGTAATTTTGACCTTAAAATGGCTTTTAAAAAATTTAAACTGCTTTTATTCTAGCCAAAATAAAACAAATAAGAGTTTCTCCGAAAGAAAAAATATTATATTTTCACCTTTTCATTTGGGAAATATCTGAAAAAAAATATATATATTCAAAGCAGGTTTAACACTTCTTATTTCAACTGTGCATGATCAAACTAGTGTGCAACTTAAGCAAAACTAACACTAAAATTGTTTTAAATTTGGTTTTGTAGTTCGGGCCCAAATAAATATCTGTTGCATTCGTTTAAGTTTGTTTGATTGACTATAAAAAAAAAGGAGTGGATATTACAGATGCATTTATTGAGTACAATTGCTACTTTTTATTGTGATTCAATGTGTTTTGTTCATTATCAATGCAAAGTGTGACAAAAATAGACCCAGCGCCAAAATGATCGCAACACCGCTGCTTCAGCGCCGCTCATGCTCCACACTGGCACGCTATTCTGCGTGGAATATAAAAGCTCTAATCTGTTAACATGGAGACATGGAGAGAATATTTTTTCAACACATTTCTAAACATAATAGTTTTAATAACTCATTTATAATAACTGATTTATTTTATCTTTGCCATGATGGCAGTAAATAATATTTTCCTAGATATTTTTCAAGACACTTCTATATAGCTTAAAGTGACATTTAAAGGCTTAACTAGGTTAATTAGGTTAACTAGGCAGGTTAGGGTAATTAGGCAAGCTATTGTATAATGATGGTTTGTTCTGTAGACTATCGAAAAAAAAATATATATAGTAATTTTGACCTTAAAATGGCTTTTAACAAATTTAAATCTGCTTTTATTCTAGCCAAAATAAAACAAATAAGAGTTTTTCCGGAAGAAAAAATATTATATTTTCACCTTTTCATTTGGGAAATAAAAAATAAATAAATAAATAAATAAATGAATGTACATGTTCAAACTAGTGTGCAACTTAAGCAAAACTAATACTAAAATTGTTTTAAATTTGGTTTTGTAGTTCGGGCCCAAATAAATATCTGTTGCATTAGTTTAAGTTTGTTTGATTGACTATAAAGAAAATCAGTGGATATTACAGATGCATTTATTGAGTACAATTGCTACTTTTTACTGTCATTCAATGTGTCATTCAATGACACTGGCACGCTACTTCTGCGTGGAATATAAAAGTTTTAATCTGTTAACATGGATGCTAAAAAAGCATGCGCTGATCACACTCTGCTTGCGCCTGCGGTGTGAAAGGCATTAGAGTTTTTCTATGAATTATATAGACCAGAAATGCTGGGTTGTTTTTTAGTCAAAACTGTATTTAAATTAATTAAAAAATGTATTCCAGTGGTCAAAATTGTGACCCAAATTTGGGTTGAAGTTAGGGTTGGGTAATGTCAACCAATTTGGCATCGTACGATGTCTAATGTGAAACATCGCTAGGGACGATGGCGTCGGTGAATTCATTATTTATGAATAATTAAATAATTCATAACTAATTAATTATTTGTAGCCTACCGTTTCAACTACCTGACCCGCATGGTCTTTCTTTTAACCATAACCAAGTCATAAATAAACACACAGATTACCACTTGTCAGTCACTTTTTCTGCGGGACTCTGGCATAAATAGGCAGAGTGATCTGTGTCATTGGTAAAAAAGATGCACAACCAACAGCAACCAACCAACAGTATCTGAGGTTTTCGCTAAAAGCGTGAGTAAAAGTGTGAAAGCGAAAGATTGAAGCACTGTACTGACGCTGTGACACGTTACCTGACAGATTCAAAAGACCGAAGAGTCATTAGATAGAGACAAGATTAATTAAATACCTCGTTTAACAACTATAGTGAAACACGATCCAGCGGTACATCCTTGATAAACTTTTCGATGTGTCTGCTCTCTGGGCTGAGTGCTGGAGTCAGACGCACGCATAGCCTGCACTGTGGTGCATGACAGAATGTGTGTGTGTGTGTGTGTGCATGGTCACTTGATGTGCGTTTTCAGTGGTATAGTGTGGAATCAGGGCTTTTCAGAAATGCTAGGTAAAACGCCAGTGTGGACATGGATTGTTTTCATTCTAAAATGCCATTTTAAATCTAAGACATATTAGTGTAAACAGGGCAAGTTGCTGCTGCGACGGGGGCGGGGCGGAGGATTGCAATGCCGGCTCAGCATCGTGATGTCTATAGCCGCCTTTCCACTGCATACGACAAACAACCAGCAACAGACCGGAAGTCATTAATTTCCAATGGAGAGTAGTCCTGGAGCTGCCTGGAGTTTCGATCATCTCCGTATGCGGAAAATTCGGAGCCGATTTGAGCTGCAGATATGTTGAAATATTTGAACTCCTGCTACTAGACCGTATGCGACCGGCCGACCGGATGTGATGTATTTCAGTGTTGTTCAAGCAGGTCCATGCGCGCGAGATGAAAAATGTAAAAATAATAACATTTTTTTTGTTTTTTTTTGAATCAGAAAAAGTCTGTATTAAAAAAAAACATTTCTATTAATAAATGACAGTCGACAGTCGTGTCCAAATGTCGTGTACAGTGGAAAAGCGGCTTATCGGCCATCGGCAATGGATATTGACATCGTCTATTGACCCAACCCTAGTTGAAGTATCTCAGCATTTTATCCTCGTCCTCTTAAAAGAAATTTTATTTTCCAACCTTTTAATAAGAATTTAGTTAAGAAAATTAGATGCAAATATTTGACTTCCTCTAAAATATAAAGAAGTACATTTTAAAATGATGTATGATATTTACCCTTAAGAAAAAGATATGTGAATTGGTTTGCCAATTCTGCAATAGTGATATTGAAGGTGTTGAACATCTATTTCTTTATTGTATTTTGGTTAATCCTTTCTGGTCTGATGTGGGCAACTGGATAAAACAATATATTTCAATGTTTCATTCTATTTGTTGGGACTAGGGCTGTGATTTGAGGAAAATAACTAATTGCAATTTTTTTTTGACAGATACTGTGATTGCGATTTGATTAACGATTTAATTTTGTATTCAAGCTTCAGCTTAATAATCTGTAAGCTGTGGCTACAATTCTGCCACAGCTCTTAAAAAATATTTACAGTACGTTAATATCACTACAATATTATGGACTGAAAGATGCACTGTAAATGCTGGTCTCTGAATATAAACATGTAAACACATTAATCAAACTATTATCGTCGTGTAGAATTTACGCCGCATTTTGTGACAGGATAGTCTATACACACACGGCTTTCTGATGCTACCAAGTGCATCTAAGTTACATAGAAATGCGGAGGGTTTTTTTTTTTTTTCATACGGCGTGCAGTATCAAACATTACATTAAAACTCAACTCTTCCAGCAGTTTCTCGCATCCAATATCTCGTTTGTCACAGGGGGCATGCATGAAATATTCCTGAATGAAAGTGAAAGTGCCAAACTGTAGTTAAAGTCGACAAATTAAGATTTGGCAAATAATTCGATTATTGATGTCGATGTAAACACACTGTCTCTCCTGCGTCTGTGTGTTGTTTTGCCTCTGTAAAAATCACTTTGAGCTCGAACTGAAACTCCCCTTTTGATGCAAAGCAAACCCTTCCCTCTTTCGCCACTCGACACTCCCTCCTAAACAGAGCTGGACTCACCCCCTTTCCTGACTTTTTTCAAACTAGAGGTGTGAAAACACCCTGCTGAGACAGTGGGGTTTGTGGCCCCTTAAAAATAATGAAGGGTGAGAAGGCTAAACAATTGTAAGATTTGTTTCAAGAATATGTTTTTTTAACCTCTTACAGAGTTTCTGTTTGATGTCTGCACGGTATGTTTTTTTTTTTTTTTGTTAAGTTATTTATCTTTTGTTTGTTTTGTGTAATTTTATGGCTTTATATTTTATTCTTGTATATCTGACATATCAGTCAGTTTTTGAAAGATTATGTTGGAATTGAGTTTGGCCTAAATTGTTATGTTTTTGAAAGTAGTTGCAATATAAAGACTGCTGGCTTGTTTCAATTTATGTCAAACATAGACAAAAAAAGCAGTTTGTTTTATTATTTAACCAAATGGTTGTGCTTGTCGTATCACCCCAATTTTATCCTCCTTACACTGGCTGCCTATTAAGTTTAGTATTGTTTATAAAATATTGCTCCTTACCTATAAAGCTTTAAATAATTTAGCTCCTGTTTATCTAACCAACCTCCTGTCTCACTACAATCCAACCCGCTCTTTAAGATCTCAAAACTCAGGGCTTCTGGTAGTACCTAGAATAGCAAAGTCGAGTAAAGGAGGTCGAGCCTTCTCATTTATGGCTCCTAAACTCTGGAATAGCCTTCCTGATAATGTCCGAGGCTCAGACACACTCTCACAGTTCAAAACTAGATTAAACACATCTATTTTTACCAAAGCATACACTCAATGCATCACTTAGCGGTATGAGGCATGAGTGTGCCCCACGCAGGTTTTTGCATCTCGTTTATATACACTATGAACAGCAGCTACGCTAATTATTCTCTTTATTCTCTATTTCCACCTGTGGGTACTCATACCGAGGCCCTCAGACTATGCAGCGCCACTGATGCCAACCAAGACCAGCGACGAGATGATCCAGAGGTTTTCATAATCCTGGACCAAGCCGCATCCTGAGCAGCTGCTGTGGTCGTCATGGAGGAGTGGAGAGCATGATTCCTGTGACGCTCCAAGGACAGACGAGTCTTCGCTGAGGTCCAGCATTCTCCAGCTTCCGGCGCCTAGACTGCAGCTCTGCACAAGATGTTTGGTCATAAGAGAAATGGTCGTGCCCAACTGAGCCTGGTTTCTCTCAAGGTTTTTTAATTCTTTACTTCGCCAATTGGTGAAGTTTTTTCCTCGCCACTGCCACCACTGGCTTGCATGGTTCGGGATCTGTAGAGCTGCGCATTGATGGAATTGCTCTTCAGTGTTTGGACTCTCAGTAGTGATTATTAACCCACACTGAACTGAGCTAAACTGAACTGAACTGAACTTAAACTCTGAAAATCGAACTGACACTGTTTCAATTTACTATAATCCTGAATGTGAAGCTGCTTTGACACAATCTACATTGTATAAGTGCTAGTACAAATAAAGGTGAATTGAATTGTCCATATTTTAACCAAATTGGTTTGAAACAACTTGGGTTGAAGCAACAACTCATCATTTTTAGAGCGTATAATAATGACTCTACAGGTTTATAACAACAATATAACTCTAAAAACCTTCTATAACTCAATTTAGGCTCTAAGAGGCAGACAAGAAAACTGCAGAGCATGCTTAAATAAAGGATAAAACATATTGATGGTGTGGACACTAATATAGTTATTGTTACAGTTCAGTACACTAACCGGGAACCTAAATAGGTACCCTGTTTAACTGCTTGTTAAATGTCAAATATCTAATCTGCCAATAACATGGCAGCAATTCAATGCATTTAGCCATGTAGGCATGTTGAGCTTCTGAAGTTCAAACTGAGTATCAGAATGGCGTATAAAGGTGATTTAAAAGTGCCATCGAACGAAAATCTGCATAGCTGAATAAGGGTTCATTACACAATAGTGGCATAGGTCTCAGAGGGCATTGATTCCTCTTTCTCATGTAAATCCAGTAAGTGTACAATCCCAGTGAAAAACAGGCCAATCAGAATGAAACACTGACTTGACTGGCCAGAAGGTTTCCCAGTGAGATTACAACAATTACATAAATACTTTCTTCATTTCTTAATTGAATACAGCTTATTATATTTTCTACATATCTGGGAGAGAGCATTAGCTCTGGGGTAACTCAATGCAACAGCATTTTATCTGTTAAGACAGCCCAAGATCATTGTGGATACGTACCCCTGTGTACATTTCTGGAGAACATGAAATACGTCCCAGGAGTTGTTTTTTGCGGTTTTTGTTTTCGCGAATCCACCAGAGGGTGCTGTGTAGGCTTTTTGAGAAATTTTCAAATTTATCTCATGAGTGCCATTCGCGCCTGCTCTTCTCATGTAAATCCACCAGAGGTTGCTGTGGACTGACTGACCAACACCCCCACCCACCCCCTTCCCTAAACCCAACTGACAGCGTTTTCAAAAGCAATCCAGAAAAGAAAAGCCCTCACGACCGCCTGTTTTTTACAACTTTTCAGATCTTACCACATTCTCACCCTGTTATTTACTTGTTTATTTTATTTTTTGACTTTTGTTTTTGTTTTACCTGCTTTCTGGAACCGTTCTATGTCGGATTTGAACACCATTGTCAACTCCACTCCACCTCCCAAGTCCGCCGACATACGCTGCGAGCCACTGGGCAAACTGGTAACAGTGGAAAAGCCATCCACACAGAGATAAGCAGTCAGTTTTTTCATCAATCGCCTAATTAGCATAAACCTCAATATAAACATTTCATCTGCGAACAGATACCCAAACATAGAACTTGAATACAAAATATTCATTACAAAAACATTTCTCTCCTTAAACAGGACCATCAGCTATGATGGCATAAGCCGCCGCTTTTGATGTCATAAGCTGCCGACATCTCTGGCCGGCCGGCCTAGCATTGAAGTCCAACTTTCCCAGACAAACAAACGGACAAACAAAGACAGGAAGTCAAGGTGTGTTTAAATGTATGCTCAATGTAACCAGAGGGGAGATGTAGAAGTGGAGGAAATGACTGGATGCTTCGAGATGATGAGTGCATTTGGCATCTACAGCGAACGGAGGGGAAAAGTACAGGTAAGTGGCGATGTCAGTGTGTGTGCGTGTGTGTGTACCAGCATGGCCGTCGAAAGAAGCCTCACTTCTTCACATATGTATTAATTATGTTATAGTCCTTAGCATTTCTTTGAAGTGCAGTGAGTGCATTGTTTTGTGCTTCTAAATGGCTGTTTAAGTGTTTCTGTCATGTTGCGTCTGGTGCTGGCAGATGGTGGGTTATAGAGACCAAAACATTCCGATATGGAATGCACATTTTCAAAGGACTTTAGCATGGTTTCTCAGATAAACAAGTGTGTTCACTTAGCATGTACCTTTAATATCAGCAAACAATGGTATTATTGTCACAAATACACAGGAGACCCAAATGCAAGATGATTTATTAACATATAACAGGAATAACAACTGGTGTGTGTATATATATATATATATATATATATATATATATATATATATATATATATATATATATATAACCAGATAACGAAGGATAGGGTAGAGCAATGGTGCTTCTCTCAGGGAAATACACACGCTAAACAGTGGTAATAGTTCTTCAGAGCAACAGATCCAGAGTAAAGTCTATCACTGATATCTCACCAGATAACAAGGGAAGGGGGTAGAGCAATGGTGCATCTCTCAAGGAAATCGACACGCTAAACAGCGGTAATGGTTCTTCAGAGTAACAGATTCAGGAAGATCTCTCAAAAGTTCAACCACGCCAAACAGCGGTAGCAGTTCTTCGATGAGACAGATCCAGGGAGATCTTTCATAAATTCAACCACGCCAAACGGTGGTAGCAGTTCTTCGATGAGACAGATCCAGGGAGATCTCTCATAAAGTTCAACAATGCCAACAGCGTTCTAAGGAGAAAAAGCAACAGCGGTTTTCAGCGAGCGCTGCCTAACAGGAAACAGGACACAGACGTGAACACAACAAACTGACAAACACTATCTACAAACACTGAACATATAAAGGCACGCGGTAACGTGCATCACCTGTGGTTAATAGATAACAGCTGAGTGAGACTGAGTAGCAGCAAGACACGTGATCGCTCAGCTGAGGAATGTAAACACACACAGCCACGCGGTGAAGATACACCCAAACAAACACACCCACATCCACACACACACATACAGGAGAAACAGACAGATCCACAACCGTGACAATTATAATTAATATATGAATTATATTATAGGCCTTACCATTACTTTGAAGTGCAGTGAGTGCACTATTTTGTGCTTTTGAATGGCTATTTTAATGTTTCTGTCATATTGCGCCTGGTGCTGGCAGTGGGTGGGTTATAGAGACCAAAACAAAGACAGACATTCTGACATGGAATGCACATTCTCCAAAGGACTAGCATTGTTTTTCAGATAAACAAGTATGTTCACTTAGCATGTTTCTTCAATATCTGCAAACACATTATTATATGTTAAGAGTCATAAACTTACACACAGAACCTTCAAGTGACTTTTAAATTTCATGTTGTTAGTGCAAGACAGGCCAGTTTGAGCATTTCAGAAGCTGTTGATCTACTGGTAGTTTCTACTGGTCTTGTGGTACAGTATGTGGGATATTTACTATATTTACTCTTCGTGACCCTTAGTGTCAGCTGAGCATTGTTTAAATGCCTCAGGTTATCTGAGTAATCATTTTTGCTGACCATGGCCATCACTTTATGTGACTGTTTGTATTTTCTGACGGCTAATTTTAGCAGGATAACACACCATGTCACAACGTTCAAATCATCTCAAACTGGTTTCTTATACATTACATTGAGTACACCAAATGCAAACAGCTTCTACAATCAACAGATTTCAATCCAATAGAGGTGTACTGGAAACATCATGAGTGTGCAGCCATTTGATGATTGTCAATACATGTCATCATTGACCAATATGTTTCCCAGTATTGGTAAATCAACACCACAAAGAATTATGGCAGTTCTAAAGGCCAAACCTAGGTCTAAAGCGCACTACACCTAATAAAATGGCCAGTGAGTGTATAGAGCTATTATTGTTTTTGAACAGGCCTTCATTTTCCGCCAAACATAAATGCTATTGGACTGTATTGGACAAGATGATGTTCTTCTGTGAATGATGGTGAAATGTGATCTGCACTTCTGGTAAAAGACATTTTTTTTACACTGTGGTATAAGTCAAATCGATCCATCAGATTTCTCATTAGTTGAAGAAGAGGAAGAACTAGTTAATGATAAAAGGAATTGGCCCTGCTGCTTTGATGCTATCTGAAGACTGCCGGCCTGGAACAGATGTATAGACTAAGTGACCTTCCTCTGCGAACAACGTCTACCAGACCTCAATGATTGTCTGACCTCTTCACAGCTATAGCCTACAGCTAGAACAGACTCTACAGCGTTACGTACCGGAGACACACAGCTCAATGTCAAACATCTTCTGAATAAAACAAGAAGGAATACAGCTTTTTTTATAGTATTGACTCAAAAAGAGTCGGCTGCTTGAGTACTTACCCAAGAAATGTTAGCAGAAACATTGCAAAAAACGAAACTGCTGCATAAACAGTATGAACATCTCTTATTAATGAAGAAAAACGCAACATCAGGCTTGAATATTAGCCTTTTGATATAGTTTGCCACATTTTCCGGTCATTCTAGCAGTGTCAGAAATTGCCCGCACATTAAAAAAACTGATGCCCAGCCTGAATTTACAATGAGCTTCACGCAGCAAATAACACACTTACAGATATTTGACATTCTCTTGTAGACGCTTGAACTCTTGTGGTTTGAATTTAGAGTAGTTCGGTTTTCCCTGCCGATCAGCACTTCTGTATTCCCAGCGGTGAGAAGAGCACATTGTGCTGCCGCCGAACACTTTTCTAGCTCACTCGTTTCATTCATATTTATGCCAGCTCATCTAAATTGTCCTCTCTAATAACGTGTGATCTGCATACTCTCGCTTATATCAAGCACATTCATCTTTTTTTCAGAGCTTTTGGAAATATTTAAATAGTTGTAAATGGCAGTGCGGTGGAAGGATGTATAGTTGGTCCAGTGAAAAATAAGAGTGTGCATAATTTAAAAAATAGATAAAATTGTTAAAATCTAGTGAAAAAACACGAGTAGTTTGTAAAAGTAAAAATCAATAAGATATTTTCCGTGCACCATGAATACATTATTGTGAGTTTTAGATTAAATCTATTCAATATTTACACTCACCGGCCACTTTATTAGGTACACCTTACTTGTACCAGGTTGGACCTTTTTGTCTTCAGAACTGCCTTAATCATTTGTAGCATAGATTCAACAAGGTTGATGCGAATCTCCCGTTTCACCACATCCCAAAGGTGCTCCATTGGATTGAGATCTGGTGACTGTGGAGGCCATTTGAGTACAGTGAACTCATTGTCATGTTCAAGAAACCACTCTGAGATGATTGGCGCTTTGACATGGTATCCACTGTGGTCATAAAAGCATGGACATGGTCTGAAACAATACTCAGGTAGCCTGTGGCATTGACACAATGCTCAATTGGTACTAATGAGCCCAAAGTGTGCCATGAAAATATCTCCCACACCATTACACCACCACCACCAGCCTGAACCGTTGATACAAGACAGGATGGATCCATGCTTTCATGTTGTTGACGCCAAATTCTGACCCTACCATCCGAACGTCGCAGCACAAATTGAGACTCATTCAACCAGGCAACGTTTTTTTCAATCTTCTATTGTCCAATTTTGGTGAGCCTGTGCAAATTGTAGCCTCAGTTTCCTGTTCTTAGCTGACAGGAGTGGCACCCGGTGTGGTCTTCTGCTGCTGTAGCCCATCTGCCTCAAGGTTGGATGTGTTGTATGTTCAGAGATGCTCTTCTGCATACCTCGATTGTAACGAATGGTTATTTGTGTTACTGTTGCCTTTCTATCAGCTCAAACCAGTCTGGCCATTCTTCTCTGACCTCTGGCATCAACAAGGCATTTGCACCCACGGAACTGCCGCTTACTGGATATTTTCTCTTTTTCTGACCATTCTCTATAAATCCTATAGATGGTTGTGCGTGAAAATCCCAGCAGATCAGCAGTTTCTGAAATACTTAGACCAGCCCGTCTGTCACCAACAACCATGCCACATTCAAAGTCACTTAAATCACCTTTCTTTCCCATTCTGATGCTCAGTTTGAACTGTAGCAGATCGTCTTGACCATGTTCTACATGCCTAAATGCATTGAGCTGCTGCCATATGATTGGCTGATTAGAAATTTGCATTAACGAGCAGATGGACAAGTGTACCTAAGTGGCCAGTGAGTGTATTTACATAATGTTAAAAATGAGATGTCATTGTTTACATGACTTGCACTTTTGAAATATTTTATAATAAATATGTATTATTATTATTATTATTATTACTATATTTAAATAATAATGACTCTCACAATAAATAAACATTTTAACATTATTATTGTTATTAGCTGTATTAGTACTATACTACTACTACTACTACTACTATTATTATTATTAATAATAATAATAATAATATATTTTTCTTATTAAAATCATGCTTCATAATAAATATTTTTTATCCAGATAATGAACTCCATTATCAAATTAATAGATTCAGACCTTAAAATAAAAACAGTGCCACAACCTGTAAGCACTCACAGAATTAAATATTAGCAATTTTCTTCTGCCTTCTCATTTTCACCACTAGCGCTCTTCAACGCCAGAGGACAGAAAAGATGATAAAAAGGAGAAATTGAAGGTTACGATGTCACTTTGATAACAAGGGGAGCTAACGCAATTATCACGTTACACAATATGAAAGTGTTTTTATTGCACGGGGCGTTGTGAGGCATTTCCATAAGCTCCGGGTTTCATGTTAAAACACCCTTTGGGATTCAATCTGCATCAATCATTTATTATTCTTAAGTAAGACATTAGATTCTCATCACCTCTGTCATGGCGCGGTGTAACAGAGGCTGAGTAAAGCACTTCATGACACGTCTATTGATCACGGTTGTACGGTGAGTGTGGACCGGCTTCAGGAGACATTGCCGAGCTGCAGGCTTCAAGTACATCTCTCACGGGGAGCCTGTGATGAAATATTCAGTTGTTTGGGGCGTCGTTTCCCCCAAGCATGTATAAAAGCCAGTGTGAAATAGAGAGACCTGGACACGGCTTGAGTGTGCGGACCTAAAAAACCTCTCCATCTCGAGGACTTCAGATGGGTTGGTGGAATTAAACTTTCATTGAGCTTTAAATGGGTTACAGGCCAGCGGTTGATTCAGCATTTTGCACTTTCTAAAGCTTTGGGGATCTGCCTGCTCCCTTAAAGGGGTAGTTCGCTTAAAAATGAGAATTTATGACAAAATTCCAAGGATTTGCTCAGTCTCGGGTCAGCCAAGATGTAGATAACTTTTTGATCTATTTTATAAGGAAATTAAAGGGATAGTTCACCCCAAAATGAAAATTCTGTCATCATTTTTTAACCTTTACTTGTTTCAAACCAGTTCGAGTTTCTTCCTTCTGTTTAACACAAAAGAGGATGTTTTCAAGAAGGCCAGAAACCTGTAACCATTGACTTCCATAGTATACTGTATGTTTCTCTTACTATGGAAGTCAACGATTACAGGTTTTCAGCTTTCTTCAGAATATCTTCTTTTGTGTTCAACATAAGAAAGAAACTCAAACAGGTTTAAAACCACATGAGGGAGAGTAAATGATGAGGTGATTTTACCTTTGAGTAAACTATCCTTTTAAACATAATTAGCTGAAACTGTGGTCATTGGTTATTTGTAATGCAAGTCAATGGCTACCAGCATTTTGAGAGTCAGAAAACATACACAGGCAAAATACAATTAATACTTTTGGTTGTTGATGATAAATTGAAGCGAAACAATCAGTAGGTGCTAGAAACTATTACCTTGAATCCACAGTCTCAGGCAAACAGTAAAAGTAAAGTCAGAATTATGAATGAGTATAGCTAGTGTGTCGTCTGCGACACCCCCATTTTGTCAACCAAAAAGTTGGTGTATCCCTATCATCTGCAGTGTTGCCAGATATAGCTGACTTTTTCCAGCCCAAAAGCTGTCCAAAAGCAGACAAAAAACATATATTTAATATTAAAATTGATTTTAATTAATTTAAATCAAAATTAATCTGGTTACTTTAACTGTCATATTTTTAACAGCAACAAACACCAGCAGTCACAGAAACACAGCATAACCGGGTCACATTGAAACACTGCCCCCCTCTCACCCACACACTGCACTTAACGTTGTGTAGATTACACTACCTGTTAGAATATGTTTTACTTTAGAAATGGAAAAAAACAGAAAAAAAAATGATAGATAAAAATGTCATGATAAACTGCTGTGAGTTTAACTGCAGGAGCTGCGTGATGCGCATGCATGCGAAGGGGAGTAGGATTTGTCCGGGAGTCAGATTTTGATACAACTTTCCTTCACCTCCTCCAGCAGGTGGGCCCATGCGGTTTGCGCTATGCGCTGTGCCATTTTTTACCTGCACAATCAAACTTAAAACTGCCTAATTGGGTGGGAAACCGCCCAATCAGGCAACACTGATCATTTGCTCTTTTAATAATATAATAGTTATACTTTGTTCTAGTTCTTGAAAATCATTGGCTAAGAAGTCAACAATTTGTGTCTGTATGTGTGTTCATATATATATATATATATATATATATATATATATATATATATATATATATATATATATATATATATATATATATACATTCATTCATTCATTCATTCATTTTCTTTTCGGCTTAGTCCCTTTATTAATCTGGGGTCACCACAGCAGAATGAACCACCAACTTATCCAGCACATGTTTATACGCAGCGGATGCCCTTCCAGCTGCAATCCATCGCTGGGAAACACTCATTCACTCTCATTTACACACATACACTACGGACAATTTTAGCTTACCCAATTCACCTGAACTGCATGTCTTTGGACTTGTAGTGGAAACCAGAGCACCCAGAGGAAACCCACGCGAACACAGGGAGAACATGCAAACTCAACACAGAAATGCCAACTGACCCAGCCGAGGCTCAAACCAGCGACCTCCTTGCTGTGAGGCGACAGCACTACCAACTGCGCCACAGCATCGCCTATATATATATGCAACAATACAGTTAGTCTACGGTTCAATACATACCTCGGTTTTTTAACACGGTTTTCGGTTCGGTTCGGTTCTGATGGTTTGACACATGTGTTTTTTTTTTTTTTTTGTTTTGTTATTCTATGCTTAATGCAATAGGAGAAAAAATAAAAACGATTTATTGCAATACTCCTTTATTTTACTTAAAAGCCAAGAAACGTACACTAGTTCCTGGTGTATTGTATAATAAAAAAATTAACACTGAAATCTCACAGCTGCTGGTAGCCTATGTACAAACTGGGGAACACATAAATTCTTGCATTTTGAAAATAAACATACATGTGAAGGTAATAAACATAAATTGACCATTTCAAATAAACATTTGTAAGTGTCTCTCGGAAACAGTTGGGTATGTTTGCTGGGAAGATTCAGCGAGGGATTGGAGGACTTTATTATGTTCTCTGCTATCCTGCCTTCAGACAGTGATATTTCTGGGTGATGGCTCGGAGATGTGCAGTCATGTTGGAAGTGTTTCTGTTTGAGTAGGCTATACGTAGGGTTGAACGGTATGGCAAAAATTGATATCACAATATATTTCTTAATTTCGGTCGATACGATATAATTTCGATATCGATATGGACAATATTAAAAAGCCTTGAAAAAACTGGCAAGAACGCACACAATGAATATCTGTACCCACAAATGTCTGCAAACTGAATTTGCAAAGTCTATAATAACATCCAGGCTCTTATAACTAAAAAAAAACAGTACAAAAAAATTAATGTTCACTTTTTATTTGTATTTAGCCTTTACAAACAAGAAATGTGAAATAAACTATCAAATAAATAAAACTCTCAGACTCAGCTTATTTATATATATATAAGCTAAGGATTATATCTGTCTATTTATATTTGTGTATAATTAGCTAATTAAAGGTTTAACATAAACTATTTCTTATATATTTTATAGTCTATTTATATCGACTAATATTTTATATTATTTTACATAACACATTTTCACTATTTAACAGATTTAATAGCTCTATTAAACAGATTCTTTCTATTTTATCAGCTTTGCAATAACCTGATTCCTGATAAATATATTTGTGAATGTTATTTTGTATGTTTGCGCGAGTGCTATATGCCAGCATGCAGCTAGTTTATGTGTAAAATGTGAGTGTTCATGTATACATGCATCATGTTTATATGTATATGCGCAAGTTTCATACATGTTTTGAACATTCAATAGTATATGTGTATATGCACGTGTTTTATGTACGTGTTGATAAGCGAATTTCAATCCTACACGGCGCCTCATATCATCTGTGTTTGCTTCATTGCCTTCTCTTCTGAAACCGCTGGTTTCGGTGTCGGGGAGGTTGGCTTAAACTTTTATGATGCCTCATATTCTCACTCTCTGCATGTTTTATCGAGTGAAACAGATTTGATGTGTTCCCGTTCATTCGTATCTGTAGATAAAACTTTCTGCGACGGTCACGGACTCGGAGTTTAAACAACTGCTGAGCGCCGGCAGCGCGTGCCAGTGATGTACGTCATCACGCAAGAGACATCACGCTCTTTCTGACGGCTGAGCACTGAACGTCATTCAGCGACAAATGATAATATATAGGATATTATACATATAAAACAGAAATGTCCCCACACCGGAGATTATAAAGACACCGGTCTTCCTCGTACTGTTGCCTCTTCACTGCCACTCACCATAGCCGTGGAATGATTGTTAAGCGCCCCCTAACTTTAGAGCATAGTTATTGGATGTATACACGCGGGGAGGAGTTTCCTCAACTCAGCTACAGGCACACACATACAGTCAAATTCGGCGAGAAATGAAACGCACAAATTATTTAAACGTAAAACCGAGAAAACCGCAATTCACAAGCGCGTATTGAACCGTGAATGTCGTACCGAACGGTTCAATATTGTATTGAGAATTGTGGCATCACTAATATATATATCATCAAAAAATCATTCACACACATAGGTAGTATTTAGCTTACCCAATTCACCTATACCGCATGCCTTGAACTTGTGGGGGAAACCGGAGCACCCAGTTGAGGCTCGAACCAGCGACTTTCTTGCTGAGAGGTGATCATGCTACCCACTCCACCACCGTGACGTCCTATATATATATAGTTGGTACAGAAAGTATACAGACCATTTTTTTTATTATCCCTTATATGCATATATATATATATATATATATATATATATATATATATATATATATATGCATGTAACAGTCACTCTTTAGTCGCATAACTGTAAATTTGTTCCAAAGCAAATGATGAACAAATTGTATTATATAGATTTTGATGTGATTTTAAATGAACGCAAGGTCTTTGGAAATATGTGTCTCGGCCTATATTTTTGCAAAATGTAATATTTGGTGTTTCAGGTAAGTTTCGATGCACGTTCAGATTAGAATTCCACTAGAGGGCAATGATGTCTACTTTTTTGCAAATCTGAAATAAGTCGGTACATTTTGTATGTTTCACATATACGCATCCTTCTTGTACACTTCCATGAAAATGCCGGGCTTGTGGTAAACATCACCTTGACCAGTGAACATCTGACCTAAACCCTTCCCTAAACCCAACCAATAGTGTTTTCAGACCAGAACATAAGAGAAACATGCACTGTGACCACATAGTTTTACCTTGATTGTATATCTTTTGTTATGTTATTGTCCAATCCAAAAAAATTCTATAATAATAGTGTTTAATAAAAAGTATTTTGTATTCCTCAGCAAAACAGCAACGATCCCTTTAAAATTGCATCTCTGGGTGGAAAAAAAATGTCATTACCATAGGTAGCCATGTTATAAATATAGCAAATTGCATGATTTGAGACACAACCAAAAGCAGGAACAGTGTTACCCTACTATTTCATATGCAAACGACTGCTTTGCATAGTAAAATGCTTAAGCGTTGCATACTGGTAAGTTTAACTCATCTAAATGTTCTTTCTGCGAGTTTCCCGCTACACACCGCTGTCAGTTTCCTAGGCCATTGTGAGGACACACAACACGCAGCAGCAGCTCCTGACCACAGGAAAGAGGGAGCGGGACCTGTCATAAAGCATTCTCATTTACGGCTGCAGGGTGGATGCCTGGAGGAATAGAGAGAGAGTAAGAGAAAGAGAGAGAGAGAGAGAGAGAGAGAGAGAGAGAGAACACTACTGTAAATGTCAAGAGATGCTACTGGAAGGCCACTCAGCACCTCCCAGCCTCCCATGCGAAAAGGCCACTTAGAGCAGTGGGCAGATAGCAGGCTGAGTTTATGTGCTGACCCAGCGCTCCAAATCAAACTTACAAATAGCAGGGGCTGGACGGGCCGGACGGGGGAGGCTGGGGAATGAGAGAGACATTGAAGGGGAGAGAAATTGTGGAAAGATATAAACAGGACTAACAGGAACCTACGTGCTTAGCTATGACAATACATCATCCATCTTACTGTAGGTAACAGTAAGTGTAGGGTTGGGAACCAAGATCCTTATTTTAAAAACTCAATTTTTATAAAAAAAAAAATAAAAACGACCTTTGACATCTTATAATAGTATGCTAGTGCTTATTTTGTCAGCTATATTTTAATTTAATCTTAGTCATACACTGTTATCTACTTATTAAAATCTTTTTTTTTTTCGGTAGTTGGGGTGCTGGAAAAAAAGTAAAAAACGGACGTTAAATTACAGAAATTTACCGTAAAATAACGGACGTTAAATTACAGAAATTTACCGTAAAATAACGGACGATAAATTACAGAAATTTCCTTCAATTAGAATTTCCGGTAAATTTCTGTGATTTAACGTCCACTATTTATGGTAAATTTCTGTCATTTAACAGCCATTATTTTACGGGTTTTTTTCGACACCCCAGCTGCCAAAAAAAAAAAAAAAAGGAAAATAACAGATTTTGTTTTACAGTGTAGTTGTGTGTCTGTCAAATTTACTTGTCAGTTTTTTTCTATTTATTTATTTAGTTTTCCTGTTTTTGCTTGTTCTAGTTTTAGTTAACCAAAGTGTTTGGGCTTTTAGTCTATTTATAGTCAACAATAATTATAAAATAATTATAATTTTTTTTTATAATATTTGCATGCTGCATAAATTGGGAATAGATTGCTATTTTGCTCAAAAAATTATTGTTTCATCAGAAGTATTTTGTCTCCTATTGTAAGTACAAAAATTTATTTGCATAGTTTATTTTTCCACATCTCATGTAATGATATACACTTGTTAAAAAACAACAAAATATTTAACTATAAAACTCGACCTTTGACGTCTTACATAATAGTATGCTTGTAATAGTATACTTGTGTTTATTTTGTCAGCTATATTTTAATTTAAGCTTAATCATACACTGTAAAAAAATCTGTTATTTTACTTTTTATTTCGGCAGCTGTGGTGCCAGAAAAAAAAGTAAAATAACGGCCGTTAAATTACAGAAATTTACCATAAAATAACGGACATTAAATTACAGAAATTTTCTTAAATTTTATTTCCTGGTAAATTTCTGTAAGTTAACGTCCGTTATTTTCCGTTTCTTTTTTCCGACTACCCAGCTGCCGGAAAAAAAAAAAAAAAAACGTAAAATAACGGATTTAGTTTTACAGTGTAGTTGTGTGTCTGTCAAATGTATATGTCAGTTTTGTTTTGTTTTTTTATTCAACGTTTCTAGTTTTTGCTTGTTTTAGTTTTAGTCAACCAAAGCGTTTGGGCCTTTTAGTCTATTTATAGTTAACAATAACATAAATTGCTATACATTGGGAATACATTGCTATTTTGCTCAGATATTTATTGTTCCATCAGAAGTATATAGTTTCTGATTGTAAGCACAAATTCATGCACAGTTTATTTTTTCACAGTGTACTGATGTATACTAGGTAAAGGAAGAGTTTTTGCCCCAAAATTTAAATTCTGTCATCATTTACTCACCATCAGCTTGTTCCAAACCTGTTTTTCTTTCTTCTGCTGAACACAAAAGAAGACACATACTTAAAAAATTGGGAAAAATAGCAGTTGGCTTTTTTATTGTTCTTATATTCTTCAGTATATATTGTTCTGTGTTCAACAGAAGAAAAAAAAATCATAAACGTTTAGAACCACTTGAGTGTGAGCAAATAGTGAGGTAATGATCATTTTCAGATGAATCCGTTTAATTATTGAAAATTATTAATGTATGCCACGTCTATATCACACATATAATAATTATGTAATTTCTTCTTCTTCATCTTCTTTTACTGTACTACTAGAAAAAAAAAGAATCTCAGAATGTTCATTTCCTTAGTTAACAAGACTTTTCAGACCATGACACTTTGCCTCTTCCCTGTTTAAAAAGTGTCAGGAATGGGAAAAGGCACATAACTAATGCAGGATTTTCAGTGCTGTTCGTAGCATTTTTCAGGCTTATTTGCATTAATGAAATGGCTGTTCCTTGTCACAGTGTGTTGTCTTTTATTCCCCCTCTCAGAAATCCCAGAGCGGCTCCTCGCAGGAGTGCTGAGGGAAAATCCCACTGTCAGTGACGACAAGACAAATGAATCGCGGTGTCAGGCGCGCGCCACTTCAACGATGACAGATTGAGAAGAACTGTCCCTCCGTCGACAGGCATGCTTCGCTTTTGAATTAATAAATCTGAATAAAATATTTCCCCTCTCATCACGAGGAGCTCTGCCGTATGTTTTCATTCACACAGAGCGACTGACCGAGGTGGTAAACCGCAATTCCACCTGGACGTCAGATGCCAGTTGGTTTGTGCTTCTATCTGAGGAAGGAAGGAAGGAAGGAAAGAAAAAAATAAAGAAAGACAGGATAAAAAAAAAAATAAAAAATCTTTATACATATAATTAACAATATAATTATTATTTTTTTTTTTAAATATTTCCCAAATGGTTTAACAGAGCAAGGAAATTTTCACAGTATGTCTGATAATATTTTTTCTTCTGGAGAAAGTCTTATTTGTTTTATTTCGGCTAGAATAAAAGCCGTTTTTAATTTTTTAAAAAACATTTTAAGGTCAATATTATTAGCCCCTTTAAGCTATATATATTTTTTCGATAGTCTACAGAACAAACCATCATTATACAATAACTTGCCTAATTACCCTAACCTGCCTAGTTAACCTAATTAACGTAGTTAAGCCTTTAAATGTCACTTTAAGCTGTATAGAAGTGTCCTGTAAAATATCTAGTCAAATATTATTTACTGTCATCATGGCAAAGATAAAATAAATCAGTTATTAGAAATGAGTTATTAAAACTATTATATTTAGAAATTTATTGAAAAAATCTTCTCTACGTTAAACAGAAATTGGGGGAAAAAATAAACAGAGGGGCTAATAATTGAGGGGGGGGCTGTATATATCAAGAATAATTAAATATAAGGTAACCAAAAAGTAGGTCAGTTAAGTGGATGTTGGTCATGACATCTATCAAGAAGTAACTATTATTCAAGTTTATGAAATGAATGGTACAGGTATAGTTAATGACATTAATATTGAAACATCTATATATTTAATAACTGATCGACCAGTTTATTTTAGGATGAGCACTCTATACAAGTATAATTATCTATGATAATTGTGATTATCAGAACATACAGTACAGTATGTTACAGTATAATTTAAACAGTATCAAATTAAAAGACCATTGAAAGGCATTTTGGCATTATTTTATTATTAATTAATGCAGTTATATCAAAAATCAGTTTATTATGTAAGGTATAACTGTCCCCAAATCTAATATAATGTCAATAAGAAAAAAAAATAACAGGAAAAATGGTGACACAGTAATTCTGTTAAGAAAATACTGATTTACAGTATTTTCTCTCTTTTTTTAGATGAAATATGACCTCAGTATGTTTTCATCCAATAATAAGTATATGGATAATTAATACTAGTATTGACTAGTATATTCTAGTCACAATTGTTTAATTTCTTCATTCATTTTTGTTAAATCATTGTCACAAATTAATATTTTTCCCTTGTTTTGGTAAACCATGTCCATTTTGAACTAATTTGTTTCCTCATAGGAAATTATTATTCATAATTACAATAAATTACTATTAATAATTATTTTACTATATAAACAAATTGTTAAAGTGTTGTCATAAATCAAAACAAGTCTAACATGTTATTTTGTAAAGATGATTTACTTTAAAAATGAAACAAACCCGTAAAGATCCTGATTTATTATTAAGTTATGTGAATAATTTAGTTAATTTGTGCCAATATACATACCCCCCACCCCCTTCAACCATGTCATGTCCAGGTCTCCATATTAATTATGAATATTGCACACTACTATGAATTAATGAAGGGGGAGGGAAATTTCACAGATTTTCTATGAACCTCCAATAATACGAATGCACAATGATATCACATAAAAACAAACAGAAGGCTATATATCTGTCTCAATGATTTTCCACAAACCGCACTGATTTATTGAGAGCAGCAGCTTTAATCGGCGTGACTAATGACCTTTTAGACAGGAAAACAAAATCCCCTTAAAATGAGGAAGAAGCAAGCAGCGGTATTGTTAAATAGGTGTAAATGCTGCTGGAACAATAGGGAAAGCGTCCCCTGGAATCTGTGGCCCTCAGGAGCAGGATAATATATGTGAACATCTGGTGCGTACAGAGGCCTGCCAGGACCAGACAAAGCCACGTGTCCAGGAATGGATGCACACGCACACACAGATGCAAACACACACTAGCTCCCTCGCGACACACACATGGACACCTCACCTGGCCAGCTCAGAAAAAAAGAGAAAGAAAAACGAGTGAAGACTCAGAGGAACAATGGCTCCTGTAATAGAACTGGCTGAGGCTGAAAGGAGTGCAGGATAAAGGAGAAAATGCTGAGAGAAATGAGGGAAGGAAAGACGGAAAACGAACGGAAAAGGTGGAAAGAAAGAAAGAAAGAAAGAAAGAAAGAAAGAAAGAAAGAAAGAAAGAAAGAAAGAAAGAAAGAAAGAAAGATCACATTCATGCCTAAAGCTGAGATAGATAGATAGATAGATAGATAGATAGATAGATAGATAGATAGATAGATAGATAGATAGATAGATAGATAGATAGATAGATAGATAGATAGATAGATAGATAGAATAGAATAGAAACTGCTGAAAGAATAAAAAAAGAAATAAAGACAAACAGACAGACGGACGGACGGACGGACGGACGGACGGACGGTCAGACAGACAGACAGACAGACAGACAGACAGACAGACAGACAGATAGATAGATAGATAGATAGATAGATAGATAGATAGAATAGAATAGAAACTGCTGAAAGAATAAAAAAAGAAATAAAGACAAACAGACAGACGGACGGACGGACGGACGGACGGACGGACGGACGGACGGTCAGACAGACAGACAGACAGACAGACAGACAGACAGACAGACAGACCGATAGATAGATAGATAGATAGATAGATAGATAGATAGATAGATAGATAGATAGATAGATAGATAGATAGATAGATAGATAGATAGATAGATAGATAGATAGATAGATGGAAGGAAAGACAGAAAACGAACGGACAAGGTGGAAAGAAAGAAAGAAAGAAAGAAAGAAAGAAAGAAAGAAAGAAAGAAAGAAAGAAAGATCACATTCATGCCTAAAGCTGAAAGTAATAACAGAAAGAAAAAATAAAGAATAAGAAGAAAGAATAAGATGAATGAAAGAGAAGATAAAAAGAAAGAAAGAAAAACAGACAGACGGACGGACGGATGGATGGATGGATGGATGGATAGATAAAAGAAAAATGCTGAGAGTAATGAGGGAAAGAAAGAAAAGCATTAAATGAAAGAAAGGAAGGATAAAAAGAAAGAAAGAAAGAAAGAAAGAAAGAAAGAAAGAAAGAAAGAAAGAAAGAAAGAAAGAAAGAAAGAAAGAGAAAGGAAAAACACATCCATGCCTACAGGGTACATAGCAAGTCTACATAGCTGCTGATGGAAAGGGAATCTGCATCTAAATGTGACAAATCTTTATGCTCAAAGGCTTAGCAAATGAATATGCATGAGAGAATAAAATTATATGCCTTTAAGCGGGGCACTTATTCTGTGTGTTCACCCTCAGAGGATTTTCAAAGGTACAGCGGAATATGAAGACAATATACTGCAGAATCAAATAGCAAATACGGCCATATAAAAAAGCCCTCGGCCAAGTATAAATGTCATGACACCATTCAATGTCATGCCGACTGGAGCCTCGGAGGGTTGAGGCAACGCAGGGAAAGATTAGATATTTGCAATTGCGATCCATAAAATTCAAGTACAGTTTTAGCAACATTTGCCGTAGATATGAAAGCGTAGTAAAATATATTTTTTTTACACTGCTCTATAGATTCTTGATTCTGTGGGTTAATTTCTACATGCCCATGATGGAAACATACATCAGAGGCAAAACTGAGAACAACACGCATATAGAATAGTGTTCTTATAAAATACTTTCCCTTTGTCTTACAGTGTCATTATAATATCATTATAAAAATACTTTATTATCTAATAGTGTGTTTAAACTCAGCCTCTTAAAGCTTGATTTATTCTTTCTCCTGGATCCACATCGCGCACCTCGCCAAACAGATGAGGCTTTTATACTTGACACGTTTGCCGTTGTGATATTCTTTATAACGACAGGGGGCGGTCAAAAAAAAAAAAAAACCACCGTAAAGTCAGACAGATAAACATAAAAGTAGAATGTTTCCGGAACTACGTCATATCATTAATATTATAGAGTGGAGGAACTATGACGTCAATTTGTATGCAAAAACCCTGAAACGAGTTAGCATTTTTGCAGTTCCGGTTCCCTCGTCCCAAAATCAATGGGTTTTTTCAATGGGATTTCAGGCTAAATCGCTTAAATAAGGTCTGTGGCTAACACGAACTCAAGACACTTTCACGTTTTATTCTACGATATAAAACACATCAGTTACATCACACTCTTGATTTTTAAAATTGGTTACGCTTCTTTAAAAAGACAGTTGCTAAACAAGTTGCTAAATGGGACTACAGGTGATGTCGGAGACATTATACGTCATCGAGCTGAACTGGTCTGGAACGCAGCTCGCTTGCGTTGGGGATTTGGATTGTATGTTATTTAAGAATAAATTGTATTTTATAGTTTGTAGTATTTTTCTAATTGAGAATTCATATTGTGTAAATAATGCCTTCAGTTGTAAAGACAGATTAATTTTTTGATCATTTATTTTAATTAAACGATATTATGAAGATACTGCTTATCAGTGCAGCCTGTCATATTAACAGCCTGACATATTAACTGTCATTTGATCAAAGGATTTTTCGTCTGGTTTTTTCTTCACCTGAACACATTTAACTCTGTCATAACTGCAATATTTACACTCCTCCATAAAATGTACAGCATGTGTGACTGTATGAGCTGCTGTTCGCTGTACTTCGTGACAAAAAAAAGAATATTGAATGTTGTTCTCTATGATGGAACTTGAAGGCATTTGATAGACTTGTTCCTCACGTCCATTTCTGTCATCTAACACTAAGGGCTGTGTGCACGCGAGCGATACACCTAATTAAAATTGTTTTTTGATAATACTATGTAGGCACATTTATACAGTTTTAAAACTTTTACAACAACCGTAAAGCAAAACAAAATGCATTTCCCACGTAAAAAACTATCCAAAAGGCACGTAGGTCTATGTGTTTTTGTGTATTTATGTGTTTATAATATATAGCGTGGATTAGAATATGATCATCCGAGAGAGTAAATCTTTGTCATAGACCATATTGCTAAAAATAAGCTTGAAAAGTTGTCGTTATCAGGGTGGTGCTGACATCACAGACGAGCGCCCCAGGCGCTGTAGTCCGTTTATAGCCTAGTGTTAGCTTTTCCATTCTTGCGTTTGCATTTAAGATTCAAAAATGCTAAAAGTTGTAATTCCGTGTGAGGATTATCCGGCTGGACAAAACGTGTAAGTGTAATGAACAGTGTTTGAACACGGAGCTTATTATTCGCAATCTTCGAAAAGTCTATGGGAAAATACTATGGGTATGTTATCGAGGGAACCAGTTTTATGCTAGCAGCCGATTGGCCTACAAGGTGACGTCATAGTTCCTCCACTCTATTATAATATACAATACAATAATATAATATAATTATTGAAGATTTTTAAACTATTTATTTGTATTATTTTTATTATTTATTTTACTGATTATAAAGATTTTTATAACCATTCAAAACTTCATCAGTGTAAAACCTATGAATGGTGGAAAAACATGTTTCTGTAATTGTGTATTAAAACCACCTGGGTCTCCACTTTTGCCATGGCCTTTTTTTGGTTTTAGCAAACTTATTCCTCAAGTTTCTTTTTAAACTTTGTCAAAAACTGTCCTCCTTTCCCACTACTGTTGCAATTTCTAGCCAAGAATTATTGATCATCCTTATGATCACGCATGGACAGATCATAAAGATGTCTGTACATGCGTACCTGTTTCAGACAAAATCACTTCAAAGTGTTTCATATTCAACTCAAATCAAACGCGGCGCCATGCGTACTGTTCGCTCGAGTCTCAAAAAAAAAAAAAAAGTGTGCTCCACCAGCCGAAATCATGTATGCACGCTTGCAAAGCGAACCTCTGCAAACACAGTGATGACGTCACATTCGCCGCGCACACTCAAGCGAACCAGCGGACGCATCGAGAATAAACCAGGCTTTAGAAGAACATCCCTGGCTGCTTCCTCATCACTGTCTGTTTTCTGCTCCAACCAGCCAAGATGCTGAAGTTCCAAAAAAATTAAGATGTCCAACAGCCATTTTGCAATACACAAGTGTAAGTGTTTTGTTTTGTCTTTTTCTTTTGTGCGCATTGCTTGTCTACTGTTAAAGATGGTTTGATATGTCTTTAGGCATTTTGTTTTTTACCTAAATCACATAGCAACGTCCATCTATGAAGGATGTAGGGCAGGAGTTTTCAATCTCGGTCCTAGAGGTGCGGTGTCCTGCAGATTTTAGCTTTAACCCCAATCAAACACACCTGGGCTAGCTAGTCCAAACTCAGTCCTGGAGAGCCGGTGTCTTGCATAGTTTAGCTCCAACTACCTTTAATACACCTGCCTAGAAGTGTCTAGTATACTTAGAAAGAGCTTGATTAGCCGGTTCAGGTGTGTTTAATTGGGGTTGGAACTAAAATATGCAGAACGCTGGCCCTCCAGGGCACCCCAGTTCTAGAAACATTCTTGCAGGTGTTTTGAAACAAGTTGCAGTTAAAATCTGCGGGACACTGGACCTCCAGGACCAGGTTTGATGTACCCTGATGTAGGGTACAGTCTAGATCGGATACACAGAAGTGCGATAAGCACATCAATATAGCAGCATTTTTTATGACACTGTATATCAATAATGAATATTTTTACAGTACTGTGATGTTAGGGTTGGGGTGGGGGTAGGTGTTAAAATACAATTTATTGGGTAATTTAATAGATAGCATATATAATACTCAGTATAACTACTGTTTTTTTTTTTTGTTACTGTGATGGTTGGGTTTAGGGTTGGGGTGGGAGTAGACATTAATAAAATACAATAAATGTGAAATGTAATAAATAATATCAATAATTCTTGTTAACTTCCAGCCTCAAGCTTCATTTTATTTGTAAATATACATCCTTTCTTGTCATTCAGACCTTCAACACATTCCCAAAAAAGTTGGGATAGGAGCAGTTTAGGGCTAGTAATCAGGTAAATTGGTGACATAATGATGTGATTTGAAACAGGTGATGTCAACAGCTAATTGTAATTATGGTTTGGTACAAAAGCAGCATCCAAGAAAGGTCTAGTCCTTTAGGTGCAAAGATGGGCCAAGGATCAAGGAAACTGTACTTTGCCAAAAGGAAGCCCTATGTTAACAATGTCCAGAAGTGACTTCTCTGGGCTCGAAGGCATCTGGAATGGACCATCACACAGTGGAAATGTGTACCGTGGTCAGATGAATCAGTATTTCAGGTATTTTTTTTGAGGAGAAATAGACATTGTGTGCTCCGGACCAAAGAAGAAAAGGATCATCCAGACTGTTACTATCAACAAAAGCCAGGGTCTGTCATGGTATGAGGTTGTGTCAGTGGCCTTGCCAAAGACAACTTGCACTTATATGCATTGAAATAGTGGAGCACAATATGCTGCCTTCTTTTCCAGGGACGTCTATGCATATTTCAACAAGACAATGCAAAACCACATTCTGCACACATTACAAAAACCTGGCTGTGGAGGAAAATGATACAGGTACTTGACTGGCCTGTCTGCAGTCCCAACCTCTCTCCAATAGAGAATGTGTGGTGCATATTGAAGAGCAAAATGTGAAACGAAGACTCCGTACTGTTGCCCACCTTAAGACTTGTTTGGAGGAAGAATGAGACAAAATTACACCTGAAATACTTCATCACTTGGTGTCTTCAGTCCCTAAACGTCTTTTAAGTTTTGTGAAAAAATGGCAACATTACAAAGTGGTAAATGCTTTACTGTTACAACATTTTTTTGAAATGAGTTGCAAGAACCAAAATTGAAATATGTATTTATTTTGGACAAAATAAATAAATAAAAATCATGAGGAACACATTAAATAAGGTTCGATTTATTATCTGCAGTGAATTACAAGTGATGAAATATATCACTTCTTTCTTTCTTTTTTCTGTTTTTTTTTTTTTTTTGTTTTCCATACTGTCCTAACTCTGCATACAATAATGGAACTAATGGAGTAATGGAACAGAAAAAGGCAGTTCATGACCTCATTAATAAAAAAATGTGTATGTGTGTGTGTGATTTGGTAATCAAAATTGTTGGATGGAATAAATATATGCTATCCAAAATCAAACATAAAGTGCTCAGGGGTAGCTTAATTAATCTGTGGGTAAGGGATTCATCAGAATAAACAGCAAAAGTAAGTCCAAGGCACTCAAAAAATGTGGAAACATAATTAAAACCCTTTATCGACATGGCTATTCCTTCAAACTGTGCCTATGCGTTTCAGCAAACACTTGCCTTTATCAGGGTAACATATATCATGTGTGTCTGGAGTTTCTTTTGAACACTATGGTCTCATGACTCATTAGAATATCAATATCAAACTATACTAAAATAATATATTGAACACAAATACATAATATATTTTTGTATTAAATCTTGTAATAATGGGTAATACAAGTAATAAATGACTCTCCTACTTGAATGCAATTAAAACATTGATGTATTTGATATTATTCCTAATTGTATTTTTTTGTATTTAATTGTTTTTGAACTATAGCACTCATATTAATGGATGTTGTGACTGAGGACATATTTAGGTTACTTTTACTTTGAATAAATAATGATCTATACACGGCATAAGCTATGTTCATTTAAACAGTTTTGCCCTTGAGTAAAGGATGAGACGCATGTTACATGTAAATAAATTGTCTGCTTTAATGATTCAACTAACTGTTGTAACATTTCTAAAATAGTATTCCATCATCATTCAACATAAAACATATATTTATGAAATTAAACACCATAATACTTATTCTGACCTTTAACTTATTAACATATATAAAACATTAAATGATCATAGAAAATTCTATTATATTTTAAATGATTAAAAACCTGCTGACAAATGGTTAAAGTCCAGTGGTTTGAAGGATAGTGGTAAAGTTTAAATATTTAAAAGGATAATTAATTAGTATTTTGGGGCTGCACTGTGATCCTAAAATATAGTCTTAATATGCCTGACAAGGTTTTTGTTATATAAACTACACTGTAAAAACATAAATAAGTAAAATGCTACAGTATAAATCCTTAATATGATTAACAGTACATTTCCTTAATATATAGGATAAATAACCGTAAATTCACTTTCCCAGAAATCCCTGCATGAGATTTCTCTTTTTATGTTTTTTTTTTTTTTATTGTTGTCAACATAACTATGGTTCTTTTTAGTATTTTTTTCATTAGTTATGTACGTTAGATTTTTATGTTACATGTTACACCTTCTGGTCGACACTACAGAGCACTGCGCACCAGAACAGCCCGACACAGAAACAGTTTCTTCCCTCAGGCAATCCATCTCATGAACACTTGATGATAGTAATTGTGGAACCAACATCACTACTTGCTATACACTTTTATGCACATATACACTTACTTAACAACACACTTTACATGCCAATTTGCACATAACAGCTGCACATATTATGTTGTATATAGTAATATAGCTGTACATACACTTGTCAATTTATATATTTGCTTTCACTACTTTTTAAAATATATTTGTTATCTGTTTTTTAGTCCTGTCTGTAATTCTGTTGCACTGTAGAAGCTCTGTCACGAAAACAAATTCCTCGTATGTGTGAACATACCTGGCAATAAAGCTCTTTCTGATTCTGATTCTGGTGTTATTGTTATGATCTCCAGCAGTGTTGCCCTTGCAGGCTGATGCATTCCCTGTTATTCTAACAAACTACAAATCCCATCATGTCCTGCACTCACGCACCACTTCCAGATCACCCCTTGATTGCTCACACAGTGCTGAAGCTGTCCAGGTGGACTATATACACACCTCACACACTCACACACATCTTTACTCTTGTATCCTGTAGTGAGCATTGCCAAGGGTTTACTTGTATAGTCTTAATATGTTTTTGACACTTGTTAGGTTTACTATTTATGCTTGATTTGCCCTTGCCTTGACCATTCGCCTGTTTTACCGACTACTCTTTAGATTATCTTTGTGTGATACTGACTGCTCCTGTATTGAACCTTGCCTGCCAGACCATGATGAAATCTGTTTAACTGCATCCCAATCATCACAAATACTGCAGAAGAAACCTGCAAGGTCCCAGGATTCTCACAGAAATCAGTCAAGTTTGGTGAAGAAAAAATCATGGTTTGGGGTTACATTTAATATGGGGGTGTGCAAGAGATCTGCAGAGTGGATGTCAACATCAACAGCCTGAGGTACAGTATCAAGACATTTGTGCTGCCCATTACATTACAAACCACAGGACAGGGCAAATTCTTCAGCAGGATAGCGCTCCTCCTCATACTTCAGCCTCCACATCAAAGACATGAACATTATTGAGCATGTCTGGGGTAATATGAAGGAGGCATTGAAGATGAATCCAAAGAATCTTGATGAACTGCAAAAATGTCCATCCAGAAGACATTATTTTTAAGTTATTAGAGTCATTGCAGAGATGTATGGATGCAGCCCTCCAAGTCCATGGGTGTCATACACAATATTAATAATTTTTCCACTGCATCATGACTTTATATTCTATACTGTACATTATTTCTGTTAAGTGAAAAGACTTTTGTCTAAGCAAAGTCAGACCTTACTGTTCTAATTAAATAATTAAAATCAAGGCATGATCATATTTTATTTCGCTAAAATAAGCATAATCTAGAGACCTTTACCTTTTGATCTTTTTGCCACTTTTGATACCAAATGAAACTAGAAGTCTTATTATTATTTGTTGTTCCTAAAACTTGGATAGGCGACAACACTTTTGTCAGGTAGTGTATTACTTTAGTTTAATGTGTTACCATCAGTGCTTAATTTGTAAATTTCGTATGCTGTAGTGTTGCGGACGAAAGTGAGAAGCGTGGTGGACAGGGACATGGTGGCGGGTTGTGTAGCTGACGAAACTAAAGAGAGGGGATTTTTAGTATCTTTCTCTCCTTATGGCAAAAATTGATTGTGATGAGAATTGTTGCATTGGCTACGCTGTGAGGATGTTAGTGCTTCAAAACATAAGCGATGACTATAAATTAACTAAAAACAGTAATTAACCATAAAAATACTTTACTGTAAAATTTCAGCAACAAAACCTGTCGTTTGTTTTAAAATAAATTAAGGTTTTTCTTTTACAGTTTATTCCTACAATGAATGACATTTTACTTAATTTTCTGTAAATCATGTTAAAATGCATTATTTCATTTCAGTAATATATACAATTAAACAGAAAGCATTCGAATGTACATAAAAAGTAAAGCTGTATTACATTTTAACTTAGGTACGGAACTGTCATCTGGACACAAGACACTTTCTATGTTTTCAGGTAGATGGAATAAAAGAAAGGGGGGTTTGATCCAGATGGGGTCTGGCAGCTGTGGCCATCATCCACAACCATTCCTGCTTCAGAGAGGAGGGAGAAGCTTATAAGGACAGGGCGGTTGCTATAATGGACTCTGTGATGCAAGATAGACCACAAAATGTCTTACCCTCAGGTGAGAGATGAAGAGCATTGAGGTGCTGGAAAACACGCACGCGGTGGAGGAGGGGAACTTACAGATGAATGGGCCATCAAATATTGAAGAAACGTCAGATGAAAACAAGAGGCATCATTTGGAAAAGGCAGTAAATGTGCCACGCAATCAGCGTGAAGATTGCTGGCAAGACATATAATCGTAGAGGTTTGTGGTGAGCGGGCTGACAAAGATCTATTTTATATCTAACACAATTTAAGACATTATAACAACTTTAAGGGTATGCTTAGGAAGAAATACTGTCCATACAATGTACAACCCATTGCTGATAATGTCAGTTTTAGTCTGAATAGACTCAAAAGATCAACTTTGCTGCTTGCTTAATCTACTTATTTAATATGAGCTGAATCCACACAATTCCTGAGTTTATTTTTTTTGGGGGGGACAACTTTGTTTTATGTAAATTTGTAAAAAAAAAAAAAAAATGAAGTTAACTTAATCGATGTGTGTTGGTATAACATAAAGGAATTGTGTGGAACCCAGAATTTTTTACAGTGCAGTCCCAATACTATGCAGACCTAAACAATAACTCCATTGTCTGTTGGCAAGAGGAAAATACTGCTTAAAATGCTGTAAAAGATTGAAAATGTATCTATTATTGAACCCTTTTTTTCCACATTACTGAATACAGTATTTCTGTAAGCTAATTACAGAACAAACTGAAAGGTATTTCACCCAAAAAATCTAATCATATCATCATTTAATCTACTTATCGGTATATACATCTACTGAGTCTTTGGCTAATTTACAAAACTCAAATGAATGTTTTTATTTTATTTAATTTTATTTAATTTTTTTTTATGAAATCTCCTTCTGTTTCAGGTAACCAAACTGTGATTGGTATTGGAAATATTTTCAAAATAAATGTATGTATACAGATATATACTGTATATATGTATTTTTTTAAGTTACATTAGGAGAAAACTTTTATAAAGGTTACATATGAGCTTACATTAACTGGCCACTTCATTAGGTATACCTGTCCAACTGCTTGTTAACGCAAATTTCTAATCAGCCAATCACATGGCAGCAACTCAATGCATTTAGGCATGTAGAACATGGTCAAGACGATCTGCTGCAGTTCAAACTGAGCATCAGAATGGGGAAGAAAGGGGATTTAAGTGACTTTGAACATGGCATGGTTGTCGGTGTCAGACGAGCTGGTCTGAGTATTTTAGAAACTGCTGATCTGCTGGGATTTTCATGCACAGCCATCTCTAAGGTTTACAGAGAATTGTCTGAAAAAGAGAAAATATCCAGCAAGCGGCAGTTCTGTGGGTGCAAATGCCTTATTGATGCAAGAGGTCAGAGGAGAATGGCCAGACTGGTTCAAGCTGAAAGGCAACAGTAACTCAAATAACCATTCGTTATAACCAAGGTATGCAGAAGAGCATTTATGAGTGCAGAACACGTCCAACCTTGAGGCGGATGGGCTACAGCAGCAGAAGACCACACCGGGGTCGCTCCTGTCTGCTAAGAACTGAGGCTACAATTCGCACAGGCTCACCAAAATTGGACAATAGAAGATTGAAAAACAATGCCTGGTTGAATGAGTCTCGATTTCTGCTGCAACATTCAGATAGTAGGGTCAGAATTTAGCATCAGCAACATGAAAGCATGGATCCATCTTGCCTGGTATCAACGGTTCAGGCTGGTGGTGGTGGTGTAATGGTGTGGGGGATATTTTCTTGGCACACTTTGGGCTTATGAGTACTAATTGAGCATCGTGTCAACACCACAGCTTCCCTGAGTTTGGTTGCTGAACATGTCCATCCCTTTATAACCACAGTGTACCCATCTTCTGATAGCTACTTCCAGCAGGATAATTCGCTATGTCATAAAGCATGAATCATCTCAGACTGGTTTCTTGAACATGAAAATAAGTTCACTGTACTCAAATGGCCTCCACAGTCACCAGAACTCAATCCAATAGAGCACCTTCGGGATGTGGTGGAATGGGAAATTCGCATTATGGATGTGCAGCTGACATATCTGCAGCAACTGTGTGATGCTAACATGTCAATATGGACCGAACTCGCTGAGAAATAATTCCAGTATCTTGTTGAATCTATGCCACAAAGGAGTCCTGTTAAGGCAGTTCTGAAAGCAAAGGGGGTCCAACCTGGTAGTAAGGTGTACCTAATAAAGTGGCGGGTGAGTGTAGACTTCTGAGTGTCTGTGTACTATTACAGTAAACATACAGACTAACTTTATAAAGCTTACTATTTTCTTTTAGCTGTCCTCTTTCATGGAATACATTTAAAAAATGAATTAGGTGAATTAGATAAGTGAATTAGTGTATGTGTATGTCCATATAGTTTGTGTGTGTGTCTGAATGTGTGGGTGGGTGTTTCCCAGCACTGGGGGAACACATGTTAGTGTACTCTCAGTGCTGGGTTGTGGCTGGAAGGTCATCCCCCGCATAAATCAAATGTGTAGTAATTGTTGGTTCATTCTGCTATGGCGACCCCTGCTAAATCAGAGACAAAGCTGAAGGAAAGTGAATGAGTGTAAATTGTGCTAACTGTCTCATAAGAGGTCAATCATGGTATCTTTATTTTTTAAGGCATGTGCTGGCTATTTGCTACTGATGTCCTGCCTTCATGTGCGTGGTACCAGCTTCATCATCATGGTACAAAGCCTGGGGTCTTTCTTTACCATTACAAAATGACAAAATAAGATATAAAAAAAACCCAATAACACATTACAGTACACCAGAAACAATGTGTATATATAAAATCAGTTTTCCTATAGACAAAATGAGTGGAGGGTTTACTTAGGCTGAAACATAAGCAGTCCATGTATTCTACTCTGATTATTCCAGATGTGAGTTGTGTTGTTAAATGAAGCATTAAAACCCCCTGAGTATCCCAGAAATGTCAGTGGGGAAACTTGCACAGACTCATTCTCCTCCCATATTCATATCACAGCTGCACTACTTGTCCTGTTTGAATGAAATGATAACTTTTTTTTAATTTCTTGCATCAAGAAAGAGAGTTTGTAACATTTTCCCCCATTTTACCACACATGCCCTGTAAAAAGAGATTAGTTGACTTGATTTAAAAAAAAAAGACTTACTTATTTACTTAAACTCTTTGCCTTATAATATTATCAAGTAAACAAACTATGTTCATAATTATAAGTCAATGGGTTTACTGCCTTTTTGTAAGTAAAATCAACTTATTGCTTTTAAGGCAACATGTTTCTTCATTTTTTTAAGTACAGTAACTAATCGCTTTTACAGTGTGTGGTGTCTGTGGGCTTAAGTCTACCTTAAGGAAACTTTCCTGTCACATGCTGTCATATATAGGCAGACGTGCAGTTCAGTAACATGGCAGAATGCATGCTGGGCAAAATCAAGGTATACGGGTAAAAATCTAGCTATTATTACGAACCGTAACACTATATCAATTGGATTATGCTTAATCCATTTATTGTTTTGATTCGACAAACGAAAAAGCTTTAACATGTTTATATGACCCACACACTTCACTGGGTAATTCATAATAATCAGGTGAAAGAATGTGCAAATAAAAGCACTCAATGATTGCATTCTCCCATTAAGAGTCATTGGTATAAAAAAAAAACTTGACTTATTGTAATGCCACGCCAGGAGAGGGAGCCCTCACCTGAATACTTACTCAGCTCTGCTCCCTCTGTGGTTACTTCCTGTTTGTGCTGTATTTCAGCAAGAGCTCAGGCCATGCTTCCTTGCAAAGTATTGCCAGTTTACCTGCCTTACCAAGCGTTGTTCCAAGTGACTTTCATGACTGCTATCCTGTGTATGACCCTGCCTGCCTTGATCACGTACGTTCTCTGTCTTTGCCCTATTGATCTGTTTTGGACTGATTGTTGTGATACTGAACTTCTGCCTGCACTTTTACTACGTCTTCTGGAATTGCCCCTGTGTATGTTGGCTGGTTTGAACTGCTTACAAGTTGCCAACTATTTGCCTGTCTACACGTTGATGTCTCTGCCTAAACCCCTTAATAAACTTCTGCATATGGATTCTAATGTTGTCTCAGACCGTCCGTTACACTTATCACTTTATTTGGAATTTATTTATTTTACAAAATTGAACATTCTGTCATCAATTACACCATATTTTCAGATTTCTTTAAAATATCATTTTGGTTTTTAACAGAAGAAGTAAAGTCGTAAATGTTTAGAACCAATTGAGGGTGTGTAAATAGTAAGTAAATGTAAATTTTTTTGGTTATTTTTCCATTTAAAAGACACTGCTGTCACTTGTGCAGTTCCCTAAGGTACTGCAGGTAAGTTAAAAGGTACACGAGCCTACACACACACACACACAAATTCTAGCTGTTTGTTCAAACTACTTGTTTAAAATTATCTGAAACAACACAATTCTTGAGTTTTTTTGTGACAGCTCAATTGTTTCATGCTCAATCCACTTACATTTGTAAAAACTATTTAGTTAAGTCCTTCATGTTGTCCCAGCACAAATCAATTGTGTGGAATGCAGCGTTTATTACAGTGTAGTACCAGTGGTGGAAAGAGTATTGAAAATCATATTTAAGTTAAAGTACTATTATTTGCTTAAAAATGTAGTGCAAGTAGAGTAAAATGATCTGTTTTACATATTACTCAAAGTAGGAGTAAAAAGTAGACATTTCAAAAGTACTCAAGAGTAATGTGTAGTGAGTGTTATGCTGCGTTCACACCAGATGCGGAAGAAGCGTCAAGCGCGAGTGATTTACATGTTACTGTAAGTCAATGCAAACGCGCGAATAGGCATCCTGCGGCGCGATACGCGCGAATGGCGCGGCGCGAATGGCGCGGCGCGAATGACGCGAATTGCGCGAATGGCGCGATACGCGCGAATTGAGCGTTTGACGCGCTTAACGCGCAAATCGCGCTAATCGCTCGAGTTCAAATATCTGAACTTCTGCGGACATTCGCGCCGCGTTAACCAATCAGGAGCTTGCTCTTGTGGGAGCATGATTGTGACGTAGCACCTGTTGTTGGTGTCCGGGGGAAATCCTCCAGCCGACACCGACAACAGTTCATCAAACTGGGCTTGGCTCAGTCAGAATCACCGCTGGAAGCCCCAGTCATCCAGGTTAAGTTTCTGGAGGAGTTTATGAGCCCACAGCGCTGGGTGCACCTCTGAAAATATCTAGTGGACTCAGACACGGCTCCAAACGTATCGACGCTGTTTTACAGCCTTCATAAAGCACATAAACACAGGTATTTTATCAATAAAATCCATGTTAGCCATTTAGCAACGAAGCTACATTCACCGAGCAGACAGAAGCCCTGCCCATGACGCAAATCCGCCTCTGTTCTGAAGTGAATTTGACGCGCGAATGAAGCGGAGTTTGACGCGCGAATGAAGTGGAGTCTGACGCGCGAATGAAGCGAGTAAACTCAAATGTTCACGCGTCTATTTACTCGCGAATAGCACGATTTAGCCGCGCGTACCGCGTCTGGTGTGAACGCAGCATAACGCTATAAAAAGCTGATGCTTTTACATGTAATTTATGGTTGTGTGTAAACGTAACATTCTGTAGTGCATTTAGTTATTGCCCAGCAGGCACACAACATCAGACGGTAATATTAGGTTAGATTTAGGTCGTGACATCAGGTGACCAAAATTCAGTGTCAAACCAGTGTCTAACGACAACGTTATTTTGATCACCAATAACAACGTCAAATTGCGTTGATATGTGGTTGATTTTAGGTTGTGTTGGAAAGTGATCAAAATCCAATGTCGAGCCAACATCTTAACTCATATTGACGTCAAAAACTGACATTTATTTGTCAGGTATGACAACCAAAATCCAACGCCTGATAGATGTCATATTGGTAACGTCCACACAATGTCAAGCTGTAACATCATTAGACAGTGATATTTGGTTGATTTTAGGTTGGACATTGGACATTGACGTAGGCCTGCTGTTGAGTTCTGCATTAAACTGATTTTCATTTCCAAACAAAACACAACGTCCCCATGATTTCGATTTAACATCATGCTGACGTTTTGTGCCTGCTGAGTGTTTAAGGCCATTTTGGTCATCATACAGTAAATATCCGTCATCTTTTTATCAGTAATATGCATCTAAACAGTCTCTGGGTCAATGTGTGTAAAGATTTTGAACATCTTGAACACTTTTAATGCTTCCAAACAGTTTGCTGCAATTATTAATCCCCAATGTCATGAGATAGTTCATTATGATTTACCTTCTATGTGCAATTTGATTGGACAGGAATCACAGGACTGATTTTTTGAATCCCTATAGACAAGAAAAAATAACTGCAGGTTGAAGGAAAGTAGTGGAGTAAAAGTACCAAACACACACCAGAAAAAAATCTAACTGTTGGTAAAGTAAGAGTGTAAAAGCCATTTTTCAGGTGATGTATCAAAAAACTAAAATATGACTAAAGCATACAATAAATGCATCACAAATCAGTTCATTTTAGTTTATTTGGGTTATCAGTAATGAACAGAGATGGGAAGTAACGAAGTACAAATACTTCGTTACTGTACTTAAGTAGTTTTTTCGGGTATCAGTACTTTACTTCACTACTTATTTTTTTGACAACTTTTTACTTTTACTTTTTACATTTTTACACAAATATCTGTACTTTCTACTTCTTAAATTTTTTAAACCACAGTCGTTACTTTCGTTTTCATGTGTTTGGTGGCGCGATCTATATTATTTCTTGTCATTGCGCAATAATATGAGCGCATTTTTGATGCAGTCAGTCTACTTTTCCTCATTGCGCGCCTGCGTGTTGCAGCGCGCGGCTTCTTCAAGGCTATCGCGCACCGTACATGGCCTAGCTCGTGAACATTACTATGAGAAAGGCTAGGATTACTACGCAGTGACAGAGGGAGCCGGCGAATTTAACATGACTGATGCTGCCCTGTTTACAAGGTAATAAAACACCTTTTGCTCGATCGGATCACAGGTAAACGAGACACATTCCAGTCAAAAACATGCTGTTTAAATGCTTAAGCCTTTTGTCCACTTCCGATCATACTGCACGGGCTTTCTCTGGTCTTTCAATCTAATACCGCGAAAATAGTGCTTTTTGTAAAGATTTGTACATTTTGTACTAAAAACATCAATTACTTTATAAAAACATTTATGCATTGCGGTTTATTTCCTATATTTCTGATGAGTTCATATCTCCTAACACAGAATTTATGCTGTTTTTCAGTTTTTATTGACTATATGATTTTACACAGGCCTATACTGTTGTCTTCAATTAATCATTTTTAACAAATATTTTACAACAACAAAAGTAACTATACTGGGCAGTGTATGTGTATGTTACCTGTCTTACCTGTGTATTTTGCTTTTAGTATAGAATAAATGTATTACAGTTTTTCTCAGTAACTTTGGCACATTTCTCAGATCAGAACTGAAATTTGTAATACAGTAGGACTAAGTGCATTTCTCAAAACAACACGTATAAATAGCAAAACACCATGGATTACCTGCAAAAGCCAGTCTCCTGCTCAAAGTCCTTCAGTTCATCTCTCAAATTTAAATTTCTGTGTCAATGAACATGTCAGAATTACATGTCCTCATGTCATTGTAAATGATAAGACTCAAATTACTTAGTAGTCATGTTGTCAATAACAGTGTCCTCTGGAGGGCTGTTCTGGTGTAAACTATGGCAATATTTTTGCTGTTTGTACTGTAATTAATTAGTTGCCAGATCATGTCATTCTGATACAGAAAGGAAAAGAGAGCACCGCATAGCACAAAGAAAAAACAAAAGTAAAAATGTGAACATAGGACAACCTCCTTTTAGACCTTCATTAAAAAAAGTCCAGATTCACCTGGGAGAAATGTAAAAAATGCATTATGACTAAATATTAAGACAACTTGTTCAGGCATTTGAACGATTAAATGTTGCGGGGGTGAGTCTATTCAACAGAGATAAAATAATACATGTTGCTCAACATGACATAAGCAACTGATAATATAGGAAACATCAGAGAATTGCACATAATCATTTGCATGGATGAACAAAAGCCTTTGCAACTTGTTCATAAAGAGAAACTGCTTTCTGATGTGCACAAGTGACACAATGATGATCTGAAGATTGAACAGTAGGTTTAGAGAATTTCAATTCTGATCTGAGAAATGGACCAAAGTGACTGAGAAATACTGTAACAGAATTAATGTTTATACATTAAATAAAATAACCACAATCCCTGAAAAAAAAAACACTGAAATAGCGGGTTATATATGAGAGCTGCTCTTTTAGGAGAATAAGCAGCTTTAGCCTAATGCAAAAAAATAATTTGCAGTCATGTCTGATAAGAATTTTTTTTTAGCAAAAGAAAAAAATCTATATATTTTGGACAGAATTCAGTGTAAAATGTAAGACATTTATAAAGATAGACAGAGTGTATCAACATGAATGGCAGCTGTTGTTTTTGATCTAACAGCGGCAAAACTACATGCTGAACACTGTGAGTTTGCGTCAGGATAATTACCTACCTATAGGTACTCACTCACTATCCTTCAGCTTCGTCCCTGATTTATTAGGGGTCGCCACAGCGGAATGAACCGCCAATTATGCCAGCATTTGTATTATGCAGCAGATAACCTTCCAGCTGCATCCCAGTACTGGGAAACACCCATACACATTCACACACACACACACACACACACACACACACACACACACACACACACACACACACACACACACACACACTTATAAACTATACTGCAAATGTAGTTGAATTATTATTTGTCTATACCGCATGTCTTTGGGACTGTGGTTGAAATGAGTACTTTTTACTTTTTTACTTTTGTACATTTTTCAGGCGGTACTTCTGTACTTTTACTTAAGTACAAAAGTGTAGTCAGTACTTCTACTTTTACCAGAGTCGTTTTAAACATGAGTATCTGTACTTTTACTTAAGTAAAGGATGTGTGTACTTTTGCCATCTCTGGTAATGAAGTAATCCAGATAATCAGTAAACACACACACACACACACACACACACACACACAAATGTTGCCTAATCACTGGCCAGTAGCACTACTTGAAAATAAATTTTGCTCTCCTTTTTTCTGGCTTGAAAATTTCTCAATAACCTTTTGGTTAAAGTCAGTCATCTCAGTCACCAGTCTCTTCTTCTATTGACAGCATGGCCAATGCATTCAGCCTCTCTTGCGTCATGCTGTTTGAAACAGCAAACACGGAAATAGTAAAAGCATGACTTACATCACAACCTGCCAGCCAACTCCGTTTGTCATAACAAGTGCTGGAAAAGCCCCGAATATACGCGCCCTCGCCATCACTTGACTACTGGTGAATTTGCAAGGAAGGTCGATCTGGTCCAAGCTCCTTGATTTTTTTTTTTCTTCATTCAAACGCCTTGTGAACGGATATCTTTGCAAAGATACAACAGAATTTTCCTTCATCTCGATAAATTGCATTCTAAGCTCTTTGGTGAGAATGGTCCAATCACATAAGGCCAATCATATAAAAACAAATATGATTCGTTCTAACAACAAAAATGGGAGGGTTCGGGACGCAGAGCGCTGCGCCCCAAAGACAATTTGAAACAGGCCAATTAGAGCTTATCGTCATATCACGTGCATTGCAAAAGTTTGTGTACCTACATAGACACCCAGCCGGCGCCCCGCACACATATGAAAAAATACTGTTCATACATTTTTTTTCAATAAATGTTAGTATGACTACAATAAATGTTAGAATGTTATAATTAAATCACTTTATTTTGTTAATATTTGTGATAATAAACATTAACATATTAAGGGGGTCTAACTTAAAGGGGGCGGCGCCCTAGCGCCCTCTATTGACCAGCCGCCACTGATTGTGAACAATGAATTTGAAACTCAAAGGTTACACAGAAATCAAACCAAATGAAACCAAACGAAACAAAAAAAAATGTAATAAATAAAATAAATAATCACAGCAACGGGAACTTTTTGATGCTCATCCTCACAGTACAATTCTTTAAGTGTTTCTGTATATGTTCTGTATAAAGTCAGAATTATTAGCCCCCCTGTTTATTTTTTCCCCCAATTTTTGTTTAACAGAGATTTTTTTCATCACATTTCTAAACATAATAGATTTAATAACTCATCTCTAATAACTGATTTATTTTATCTTTGCCATGATGACAGTAAATAATAGTTGACTAGATATTTAAATAGCAGACCCTTCTATACAGCTTATAGTGACATTTAAAGGCTCAACTAGGTTAATTAGGTTAACTAGGCAGGTTAGGGCAAGTTAATATAACAATGGTTTCTTCTGCAGACTATCAAAAAAATAATTTTGACCTTAAAATGGTTTTTAAAAAATTAAAAACTGCTTTTATTCTTGCCGAAATAAAACAAATAAGACTTTCTCCAGAAGAAAAAATATAATCAGACATACTGTGAAAATTGTCTTGCTCTGTTAAACATCATTTGGGAAATATTTAAAGTAGAAAAAAAATTCAAAGGGGGGCTAATAATTCTGACTTCAACTGTACATAAAAAACATGTTACATGCATACAATTAATACATACAATATTTAACATATTTAAAACAAATGATTCTCTTTTTGGGCAGGATTCTCTCTCATTAAAGCAAATTACATCTTATTATCAACAATGTGTATTTTAATATTTCACAGTTATTTATTATTATTTTATCATACACAATGTAAATCTGCTCATTAAAAAATAGTCTTCTGTTGTCTTTCTCATTTTCAAACTCCTGCTCACTTATTGAATACAAATTTGCAATAATAGTAAATAACCAGAAAAGTAAAGTTCATAGACACTTTATGATGTCTTGAGAAAGCCTCGTCTGAAAGTTTAAAGTAGTTTAAAAGTTTAAATAATTGAATTTAAGAAGTTTGAAACAGTTGGCATAGATACAGTAGATCACTAAATATATGTTAACATGTTTCTAATATGGATTGGCATGTTTCTTGTTAGGCAGTCAATAGGGGGTTCTAAATGGTTGCTAAGTGGTTGCTAGGGTGTTCTGAATGGTTGCTAAGGTGTTGCTAGGGTGTTCTGAGTGCTTGCTAAGGTGTTGCTAGGTGGTTGCTAGGCAGTTTCTAAGGTGTTGCTAGGTGGTTGCTAAGGTGTTGCAAGTTGTTTGCTAGGGTGTTCTGATTGATTGCTGGGCGGATGCTAAGGTGTCCTAGGTTGTTGCTAGGTGGTTACTGGAGTGTTCTGAGTCATTGCTAAAGCATTGCTAGGCAGTTGCTAAGGTGTTGCTAGGTGGTTGCTGGAATGTTTTTAGTGATTGCTAAGCGATTGCTAAGATGTTGCTAGGTGGTTGCTAAGTTGTTGCAAGGCAGCTGCTAGGATGTTCTGATTGATTGCTAAGTAGTTGCTATGGTGTTGCTAGGCGGTTGCCAAGGTGTCCTAGGTCATTGCTAAGGTGTTGCTAGGTGGTTACAAGAGTGTTCTGTGTGGTTGCTAAGGCATTGCTAGGTGGTTGCTAAGGCATTGCTAGGTGGTTGCTAAGGTGTTGCTAGACGGTTGCTAAGGTGTTCTAGGTCATTGCTAAGGTGTTGCTAGTTGGTTGCCATAGAGTTGCTAGGTGATTGCTAAGGCATAGCTAGGTGGTTGCTAAGGTGTTGCAAGGTGGTTGCTAAGGTGTTCCTAGGTGGTTGCTAGGGTTTTCTAGGTGGTTTACTAGGGTGTTGCTAGGCGGTTGCTAAGGTGTTCTGGGTGGTTGCTAGGCAGTTGCTAGGGTGTTCTAGGTGATTGCTAGGTGGTTGCTAGGGAGTTTTTGGTGGTTACTAAGGTGTTTCTAGGTGGTTGCTAAGGTGTTCTGGGTAGTTGCTAGGCAGTTGCTAACATACATTAACATGGTTCTAGTATGAATTATAGTATGTTGCTAGCATGTTTTCGGCATAAATTTGCATGTTGTTAGCAAGGTTCTATTATGAATTAGCATGTTGCTAGTATGTTTCTAGTATAAACTAGCATGTTAGCATAAATTTAGTATGAATTAGCATGTTGATAGTATGTTTATAGTATGAATTATCATGTTGCTAGGATGATTAGTATGTTTGTTAGTATGTTTTTAGTATAGATTGTGTTAGTATGTCATTAGTATGTTAGTATGGATTGGTATATTGTTGGTATGGATTGGTTTGTTACTAGTATGTCCAATGTAAAGTCAGTGGCAGTTTTTTTCAATGGAAGTCTATGGGACAGTTGCTAAGGTGCCGTAAGTGGTTGCTAGGGTGTGGCTAGTAAGTTGAAAGGTCATCAGTGATTGGCAGATTGGTAGTCTGAGTCAAATGAGCATAATCTTAAGTCTGTATGACACTCTGGCAGAAAATTATGAGGTCATAAAGTTTGGCCAATGATAAGTCAATGGGACTTTTCCGGGTCAGATTTCGAAAAACCGTAAGTCAGATCAGTTGGAAAAGACATAGCAACCCGAGTAAGACCAGTTTGGAGGTTTGGTGATAGTTTGGTGGTTGTATGAACGGTCTAGGAGGAGATGCATATAAAAATTAGTCTAAGAAGAAGAAGAAGACGGAAGAATAATAAGTTTATGTAGTATAACAGTATGTTGGCTTTCTCAAGCCATCATAATTACAAATACATCAAGGAAAATTGTTTCAGGACCAAGGACGCTGAAGAAATGCACAGTCACTGTTTACATACCTCAAATGATCCCTCAATCAGCCATTGATTAACACCCGGGGTCAGCGTTTGTCCAGCAAAAAAAATAATGAATAAATATTTACTTGATTTACTGCAATACAACACCATGAACCTTAAGCAGGCCTGCTGGAAAAGCTCATCTCTCATACACACAGCCACATTTAATAACCTAATAATGATGAGGCCAGCTCGCTGTCGGAAAAATATTTCCTCCACACAATAAGGTAATATAAAACAGAGCAGAAAAAATGTGCGAGGATGAAAGCTGGAGTCAAACGCTTCTAGTCAGGAAGGAGTTAAAGCCATAAAGATGTACCTCAGCCCTGACCCTTCACACTTCAAGGTATCCCCTGCGTGGAATTCTTATTCCCCACCAAACTGACAAAGTGTTTTTAATCTTTTCTTGCCCTCTCTCCTGGAGATTGGGGAAACAAAAATCAATACTCGCTGGCAGGCGATCTAGCAAGCGGGTGAATTACAGAGGCCGCACTCCGGCCACAGCCGCACAGAGGGAGGCCTTGGAGGCGAGAGACCTTGAGAGAGGCGTTTGAGATGCAGGGGTCAGCGGTTCAGCCCGGGTCCGCAGTCTGAGGAGCACCGTATTTACTGCGAGCGCTCACACCGTAATGAAAAACAACTCGTCCAGACCAAGAGTGAAAGAGAGAGAGAGAGAGCAGGAATCTTGGTAAGGATGAGGAAATTGAGGAGGGTGTTTTATGTCTGTCAGTAAGAACTCAAACAAAAGTTTATAGAAGGAGAGAATCAGTTCAGGTGAAGGGGGGAGTAAACATACACCATGACCGGAGACTGAATTATCTGTACATCTATAGCGATCATTCTGAAGAAAAAGAGTTCACAAACTTTTAAATACATCCCGAAATGCATGCCTCAAGTGATTTTTGCGATCATAAAATATGAGGCTCCTAGTACGTATTGTTGTTGGTTTCAGATGACAAATCCACTAGAGGGTGCAGTTTTTTTTTTTTTTTTGCGAATCTGAAATATATTACCTATTATGTATGTTTTGTTGTATTTTCACATACATCTTCTTGTATCCATCCATAAGAAGGCAGGGCTTGTCAAACAGATCACCAGCGAACCACCTAAACCTTTCTCTAAACCAAACCAATAGTGGTTTCAAGAGCAAACGCTAGAGAAAAGTGACACACAACATAGTTTTACCTGGATTTTACATGTTTTTTTGTAGAACCGTGCTTCAATGAACTTGAACCCACAAGCTCTGCAACTAAATGACAACAACGTATGACATGAGCTATAGCAAACTGACCACACTGGAATAGTTGTTCATATGGAGATGATTGCAAATCATAGACACAATTAAGTTCTTTTATGGAATTTATTTGATGTTGCGCAAACAAAAAAGCGTTTTATTATATTATATTACTTATTAGTATTATTATTCATCACTAATATGTCCCTGTTAATATGATTGACAGGCACGGGGGGGCTTTGGGTGCTTGAGCCCCTGCCCTTTTTTCTCCTGGAGAGAAAGTGCCCTTTTTTCCTGGGGATAACAATTATTTTTTAAATACTAATAACAATATAATATATGTATAAAGTAAATGAGTGTTCTATTTAAGGACAGCTTTCCCTGTCAAACTATAAAAAAACGAAATTTTAAAGTATATCTTGGTTTTAGTTTAGCCACTCCAAGCGAGCCTCGAACCGATGATTTGGAAAGAAAAACCACATGCGAGGCGAATGCTCTAACAAAGACTCTATTTACATTGGTACTCTCGCTTCAAAAGTAAGGTGTCAAGTGGAGTAACGTCTATCAGCGCCTATATGCCAACTCCTGCATTCGCATTGCATCTGGGCCATAGCTTTAAAGTCTGACCCATACACACACTGCAGACGGAGTGTGTGTAAAACATATATTACTAGCTGACCTCTGTTACGGCAGCGCGATATGATCGATAGAATCGCTGATGTAAATTCATCCGTCAATTATCTTCATTGTGTGGAGGTGAGTAACGGTTAACAAAAGACTACCTGAGGCTCAAATTTAACGTCAGCTATTTATGCAAAAGTTCAAAAGCAAATAGGCTATTTTGTCTTGCTAACATCCTCCTGATTAACAACCATGTAACAAGTTAGCTAAAGTTTAGCCAGGGCAATATCATAGGCATACAGGCTATAATGGAGAAACGACAGCTGGATTGTGAAAATATTGCCCTATTGTTTTTGCAGTCACACAGAATAATGTCAATTGAAGCTATAAAACATGTACATATAGGCTAGCTATGGAAGTCAGTGGCTATCAGTGTGTCCTACATTTTTCAAAATATTTTATTTTGTTCAACAGAAGAAAAAAAAACTCAAACAAAAATAATAGATTGAAAAGGGATAGTTCACCCAAACATTTAAATGTACTCACCCTCAAGTGGTTCCATTTCTTTGTTTCTTTATTTTGTTAAAAACTAACGAATAAAAGATTAAAAAAAGATATTTTAAAGAAAGCTCTAAACTTGAAATCATTGACTTCCAGAGTAGGAAAAACAAATACCATGAAAGTCAATGGTTACAGGTTTCCTGCTTTCTTCAAAACATTATATTGTGTTCAACAGAAGAAGAAAAAAAGCCAAATGGGTTTGGAACAAGTAAACGATGAGTAAATGGTGACAAAATTTTCAGTTTTGAATTAACTATCCTTTTAAGGGTGAGTATACTGTATGGGGAATTTAGGGTGAAATCTCCTTAATAATCTCATTATAGTATATTTTATTTATCATACTTATTACTATTATTTTTTCCATTTGAGCCCCTGCCCCTTAAAAGGTCTCTACCCGTCCCTGATGATTAATGCGAAATGGAACAAAAGTTGTTGCCGTCATACTGCCCTGTAACATTCATTTCACTTAGAAACTGCAGTCAAAAACATATGGTTAAGTGAAATATACTGTAGGATGCAGCACATATTTTTAATGAGCCTGTGTTGGTTGGTTGTTTGAATGCACTGTAATGCTTTGAAATACAGGATAACTAATACATTTCACAAAAAAATTGTAATAATAACAACAACAACGAATAAATCAATGAATGAATGAATGAATAAATAAATAAATAATGTTTACACACTGACTCAAGACAGACTCAATGGTCCAGTCCCACTAGTGTTTTATGATTCTGCTATCACTGTATATGCAAACAAGTAAAATGACACTTTTATTTTTTGCTATCCTGCAAAAATCATAATCTCATCACAAACAATCACAAAACAGTAAATAAATAAAAATGAAACTAAATTATCCCAATTAAAGTGCTAAAATATTATATTTACAAGGATACAGATGTTGCATGTGTGCTTGCAGGTGACATCATGTTTTTTACTAATTTTACACAAAATAATATTACAAAAAATTTCGTTAAGATAAAATAAAACAAAATAAAGTAAGCAAGCAAACAAATATTAAAAATGAGAAATGTTCCTTTGGCATCTACTGGAATAAGCTTACGTTTAATTTCTAAATAATTAAATACAAAAAAATACACTTAAAGAAAAATATGTGTTCATGTGGGTTTCTTCCGGATGCTCTGGTTTCCCCCACAGTCCAAAGACATGTGGTACAGGTAAATTGGGTATGTTAAAATCGGCCGTAGTGTATGAGTGTGACTGAAAGTGTATGGGTGTTTTCCAGAGATGGGTTGCGGCTGGAAGGGCATCCGCTGCGTAAAAATGTGCTGGATAAGTTGGCGGTTCATTCCGCTGTGGCGACCTCAGATTAATAAAGGGACTAAGCCGGCAAGAAAATGAATGAATAAATAATAATAATAATAATAATAACAGCAAGACGTAAATAAATCTTAGCTGGGCCAGTTGGCGTTTCTATGTGGAGTTTGCATATTCTCCCCATGTTTGCATGGGTTTCCCTCAGGTGCTCCAGTTTCACCCACAGTCCAAAGACATGCACTATTATTGGATGAAATAAATTGTCTGTAGTGTATGAGTGCGTGTGTGAATGTGAGAATGTATGGGTGTTTCCCAGTACTGGGTTGCAGCTAGAAGGGCATCCACAGCATAAACCATATGCTGGAATAGTTGGTGGTTCGTTCGACTGTGGAGACCCCTAATAATCAGGGATTAAGCCAAGGAAAATTAATAAATGAATGAATGAATAATACGAATACTACTACTATTACTACTACTAATAGTAATAATAATAATAATAATAATAATAATAATAATAGTAATAAAATTACAATGCAAATTGAACATTTTAAAGACCTTAAAACTTAATTTAATTCATTTAATTGTATTATTATTATTATTGTTATTATTTATTATGTAGTACTGGAGGAAATAATTGGTAATGAATAAACAATCTTTTCCTCACACAGTTGCTGTGTAAACGTATAAATAGAAGAATTACAGACCAGTACAAGACCTCTCGTTTCTCTTATATGGTTTAATAGTTTTTTATTCCTTATTCACTTTTATTATATAAACAAAATCACATTTCCACATGTTCTTTCTCCATAGAAAAAATGGAAAATCAAACAAGTTTATATCAATGTGGGTGAGTAAATCATGTATTCCTTCCTAAAAAAAAAATAAAGATTTCAAAATAGAATTTCCTCAGCAGAACAATTTTGAGCTCGACAAAAAGAAAAAAAAATCAATAAAGAGCTCCTAAAATAATTAATTAATTTCTTCAAGTACAGAAAATGTCATTATATATATATATATATATATATATATATATATATATATATATATATATATATATATATATATATATATATATATATATATATATATATATATATATATATATATATACACACAACTTTGCGGATTTAAAAAGAACCAAAAGGTTAAAAAGTTCTTCATGGAACCATTAATGCATATACAAAACCTTTATTTTTAATATAGGGTATATACATTAAACACAATGAAAGCCACAATGAATGCTTCTAATATTAAACAGATGAATAAATAATTAATGTAAGGTCTTGAAAGACATGGATTGGCAACATTTAACTTGCATTACTCCCTGTGCTCTGTGTTTTCAATGTGACAGAAGACTACCACTTCTACTTCTACCACTTCATAATAGCCTCAAATGCTATTCAACAAAATATAAAGCGCTTACTATTGAGCAGCTAAATTTAGCAGTGTTTCAGAATCAATAGGCTGTCTGGCACCTGTCGATTTGTTTCTCTCTCTGTTAATTATCCACTCGGGCCCAGCAGCTGTCGTTAGCAAATCAAATAAAGCCAAATGACTTTATGTACCATAAATCTGCATTGCTTGCTTTTAAGACTTAAAAAAAACATCATAAAGACTTGTTGTTGTAAATTAAGCACACAACAACATAAAAATATTAATTACATTTACTTGATGCTTTTGTTTGTTCATGTTCTTGTTCATATTATTTTTTTTAATAATGGAAAAATTGCTAATAAATAAATAAATTTTAATCTACTGTTTAGTCAATCAAACAAACATAAAACTAACGTGATAAATAAACTTTTTCATAAAATAAGTGAATAAATAAATAAATAAACAAATAATACTAATTGATTAATATATATTATATGAGGAATATCACACTAATAGCAGTACGATGTGGCTGTATATTGGCACTAGTGGGAGGCATGCATTGCACTTGCGTTGCAGACACATTGTGCTGCCACAAGTGTGATATTGTGTTTATACAACAGTTTGATGGCATAATCATGTATATAAAAAAGAAAATCAAACACGGAGAGTCTAAAAATCCATTGTATGAGCAACTACGTTCAACTGCCATTCATTCACATCTGCAGCTGACATCAGAACAGCAGAAACTGTTGCTAATTTCACCAACGTCACTTTAGAGCTAGTATCTGAATGATTCTTTTGCGTAATGTCTAATGGGTTATACAAAGAGGGGCCAACACAAAATACATACATTCCTGATATGCGTATCATCTCACACTCGATACACTACAATTACTATGGTTTAAATACAGCACTACAACATACAAAAGAGAGAGATCGACTTATTATGTCATTTACATATATGTCATTTACCTGTTTAATAATGATTTGATCAGCTACAGTTTGAAATTACACTGTTACTGTTTATCCTCTATGGGCTTATTATGCGGTCTCTGTCGCCATTTTGTGGATAAACAACGTCAACCATCTTTACTCAAAAACAGGTTAATGGCCGCCGCGATGTATCTCCAGAATTATAAATATTTAAAATAGGCACTATCCTTATAAATAAACTGCATAGTTGCAATCTAAACAACTACATTCTCGACTAAAAAAGCCTCAAAAGTACATTATGTTGTCCAACAGCTGCAATATTTGTCCTCTGCTTGTCGCTGTATTTGGGCGAACTAAGGGTGAACACACACAAGGGTGAAAAGGCTGGACAAGTGCTGTTTATTGCAGAATATCGCACAACTATCAGCGAATCAGATTCAAGAACCAGACAGAACTGTTGTATAAAAATGTATAACAAATATATAAAGAATTAAAGCAGTTCATGGTGACTATTATTATTATTATTATGATTGTGCTGCTGTTTTAAATTAAGCACATAGTAAAATAATACTGATCGTTATATTTACTTTTATGCAATCGGCAGAAGCTTTTATCCACAGAGACTGTATATGAACAATGTTTATATAGTTTTACCTTCATAATCATTTAATTTTGATCTAAAAAAATACAAAATAAAATATATTAAAATATGGTACCAAATATTATTAAATAATTTCATAATATGGATTTAAAATCCTACAACAAATGTTAAATATAAAAAATAAATATATAAATAAATATGTTAAAATATATATAAATATATATATATATATATATATATATATATATATATATATATATATATTATTATTATTATTATTATTTTTATTATTATTATTATATTAGTGGTAGTAGTAGAAGTAATATTAAAACCTGACATTTTAAATAAACCACAATATAACACAACAGAGCTCTTGTCTGAGAGAAAATGGCATAATTAAGCTTTGCTCTATTAGATAGTAAGTACTATTACTGAATCAATAATTCTGATTTGAATAAATCTTTAAAGATATCTGTAAATATTTTTTGCCATTGTAAACCACTGTAAATATTCTTAAATAAACACTCTATTTACCCAAGTTATGAAAAGGCCGTCTTTCAAGGACAAGTTACATATTACCAGTTCACCAAATGAAGGCATTTTTTAAATTTCTCTATATGAAATAAGCACCTCGTTTAGGTAAACAAACATTGTGTGTTGATGGGGAGATTGTTTCAGGAAGCTGCTGCAAAAATGTCAAATTACTCAATTATCCCACCAGTCGACAGCTGGCAGGCAAAACAATTAGGACTGTGAAGATGATAATGATGATGATGATGAACTGAATCTATAATGCCTTGATTTTTTTAAAACACAGTGGAAGAATTTCTGCTGTGACCCTGTGCTTTTTTGGCTTTAACCATTCATTCAATCTACAGTAAATAGGTCAATCAATCAATCAATCAATCAATCAATCAATCAATCAATCAATCAATCAATCAATCAATCAATCAATCAATCAATTCTGGAAGGAAATATTTTAAAATTTTTTAATTATTGTATGACTACATATGCAGATTTTGCACTTAAAATAATGTTGTATTTTATTTATATTTTTTTATGTATTTTTTTACTTGATATATCACACAAGTAGCGGTGCAATATGGCTTTATTTCGGCACTGGTGGGAGGCATGCATTGACTAGAGGTCGCAGGCCAAGTGATTTTGAGTCCCACCACTGATGATATACAGCCCTATCGCACAGCTACGAGTGTGATATTGGATTTATACTCCAGTTTGACAGCCTAATTGTGCATATAAAAAAGAAAATCAAACACGGAGAGTCTAAAAACCCTTCTGTATGAGGAATTACTTTCTTCCACCATTCCTTCACATCTGCAGCTGACCGTCAGAACAGCAGAAACCGTTGCTACTTCACAAACGTCCCTTTAGAGCTAGTATTTGAATGATTCTCTAGCGTAATGTCTAAAGTGATGACAAAACAGTTGATTTTGCTCAGATTTTAAAATTATAAGACTGAACGGCATGAAATAAGTTTTGTTATAAGTGCATAATCTGCAAATGTACGGCAGGTGCTTCATTTATTTAATTGTTAACATGAGAAACAGCTCAACAAAAATACTATACATAGTAAGAATATATGAAATTATTAATATGAAAGTGTGCAAATAGAGTGTTTTGTTGCGATCATCCAGTCTGAGACCTGACAATTGATGGTAATGATGCTTTTTAAATTCTGGTTCTTCTTTGAAGGCATGGATTCAGGATTGAGGTCAGTGTTTCACATTTTAAAGCTTTGGGAGTTCATTGCTGGAGATTGATTTAGACAACAGGAGGAAGGTGAGTCCTTCTCTGATCCATGATTGAAAGGAAACTGATGTGCTCGTTCTCAGAGGGGCTTCATCACTCTTTTTCTAAGGTGAGAGTGGAAATATCTGCTCTAAGGCTAAAATATATTTAGAAACATTGGATTAAGGGTAACATTGGACTGTATTTGACACAGTATAAGCATGTTTTTTACATTATATTTTACATTTGGTGTATATGTTCATGGCATACAGTACTTTATACTATATAGTGATTTGCATACAACCCTAGACCACAAAATCTTTTTGATTAGTCATACCAGAAAAGTTGGATAAATAAGCTTTCCATTGATATGATTTGTTAGAATAGGACAATATTTGGATTAAAATGTTTGGAAATACAACTATTTGAGAATCTGAATTCTAAGAGTTCATTCATTCATTTTCTTTTCAGCTTAGCCCCTTTATTAATCCAGGGTCAGCACAGCGGAATGAACCGCCAACTTATCCAGCACGTTTTTGCGCAGCGGATGCCCTTCCAGCCGCAACCCATTTCTGGGAAACACCCACACACACTCATTCACATTCATACACTATGGACAATTTAGCCTACCCAATTCACCTATACCACATGTCTTTGGACTGTGTTGGAAACTGGAGCCCCCGGAGGAAACCCATGCGAACGCAGGGAGAACATGCAAACTCCACACAGAAATGCCAGCTGACCCAGCTGAGGCTCGAACCAGCAACCGTCTTGCTATGAGGCGACAGCACTACCTACTGCGCCACTGCGTCGCCCTCTAAGAGTTCAAACAATTTAAAATATTTAGAAAATCCCCTTTAAATTTGTCTGAATAAAGTGCTTAGCAATGCATACTACACTCTCAGAAAAAAAAAATGGTACCCTTGTCACTGGGGCAGCCTTTTTTAGAAGAATTGTCCCTTAAGACAAAGAAACAAATTTGTGCCATTGCAGTTTGTACCTGTAAGAACATGATTTGTACTATGGGAAACCAAAATGTACCTTTGGTTTTAAAACCTGCAGATACAATATTGTTCCTTCATCAAAGGTACAAATCTGATCCATGAATGTACCACTACAGTGACAAGACACTTTGTACCTTAACAGTGTCAAATGTGTTCCTTCAAGAGCTATTTAAAGGCATTTTGCTATATCCAAAATGCGTCAATTTATTTTCAGTAAATATAAAACATCAAATACATTTTTAACAATGTTTCAGTTTACAGTTTCTTTTTGTATAAATACACATTTTCCAATAAAGAATTAAAAATACTTTAACATAAATCAAAAGATCTATTTTTTTGCTAAATATTTCACAACACTTTTTACAAAAAAATTTACATTTTCCGATGTAGCCTACAATATAAAACATTTTTCTTTCTCTAATTTTCACACAATACCTCTGTTATCGCTTAAAAGTTCATTTAATTTACACCAAAAGGTGCGGATATCAATAATGAAACTGTATTTATAAGAAAATGCTTACCAAATGTTTATTAGAAATGCTTTAAATGTTTAGTTTACAATACCTATAGTTTTGTTTTACCAGTTGTTTTGTATTATAGAACTTAATAATTAATATTTATGAGTTTCTTTAAGCATAAGCTTTTAATTGATGATTCGTGTTTTAATATGGAAATTATTCATAAAATCACTTTGCCTTTCCAGTAATATTTATTGTCATAGGTATTGTAATAAAGAAAGGAGTTGTCCAACACTTATGTACCTTTTATATGAGAACAATTGTGTACCTTCATTTCAATTGTCCCATAAAAGATACAGGACAGTATCATAGAGGTTTTTTCTGTACCATATAAGATACAACTCTTACAAAGGTACAAAATTGAACATTATTGTACCACTGTGTACCTTTTTTTCTGAGAGTGTACTGTACTAATAAAAAATTGAATTTTGATATATTTACAAAATACATTCATGGAACACGATTTTTACTTAATATTCTAATATATCTACATATTAGTGATGGGTCGTTCTTGAACGATTCGTTCATTTTGAACGAATCTCCAATATGGCTCGGGAACTACGAGTCCTCTCAGAAAGTGATTCGTTCATCCGCGCGTGCGCTCATTTGTGCAGGTATTGTTCATTTTTCAAGTCTTTTGAGTCATTCATCACGGAAAGGCAGAAGCCAATCCTTTGCATTTAGAGCCAGAAAGAGATTTGATCCGTTCATGTCTCGAGTCCTCTATCGAGTAAGTCATTTGTTCGTTCATCACGGAAAGGCAAGTCAATCATATGCGTTTAGAGCCGGAAACAGATTTGATTCTTTAATTTCTCGAGTCCTCGGGTTAAGTCATCTCTCTTTACATGCTGTCACGTGATGAACAAATGACTCAAAAAGCAGAAGACTGGAAAGGTGAACTAATCTTGGCTCCTTTTGGCTCAGACTGTGTACATTGGTTGAGATTATATGTGACTGTCAGTGTGACGTGAACGAACCACTGAAGTTTGAAGATGTGAAGGGGGAGCTGAGCAAAGAGGCAAAAAATACCTTCATAGACAAAAAAGCAGGTAAACAATGAATGATTATTTTCTCTTACTTATAACATTCTATTTATGACTTGTTTGTAGTGTAATCAATGTTTGGGCTAGTTGTAGATGTGTTTGGAAGCAATTCGTAACAGTTTAATAATATATTGGCAAATTGAACGAAATTAACAAAATGATTCGAGACTCAAAGATCCGAGTCAGTAAAATGATCCGAACTTCCCATCACTACTACATATTAGGTAGTATTGGCTTAGGAAAAAATCCTCCAGAAATGGTTTTATATGCTTATTTATTACTCTATAAAATGCCCCTAAATCATTAATTATATTATCCTATTTATCAGTTAGCAGGGATCGCCACAGCGAAATGAACTACCAACTATTCCAGCATATGTTTTTACACAGCGGATGCGTTTCCAGCCACAACCCAATACTGGGAAACTCCCTAGAAGCAGAATGTCCTTATTGACCATATTTGGAACGATCATGAATATTAATAATAAGCTCAGCACTGACACAGCTCTCAATGCAGAATAATAAAAAAAAACTGCTCAAAAATAAAACAAAGTAGTGCAGAGGTTTAAATTAAAGGTCTAATTCTGAGCATTCTAGTGTGAGTGAGCTATCCAATTTAACTACCAGACAGCAAACTATTCTGCATCAGAGTTGTGACCGAGGTGTATTGTGTTGTTTTTTGAAGCTATAATGTAAAGCCAGGAATTAATATCAACCTCTGCAACAGATGACATTTAATAAAGTGTTGCTATTCTTTCACTTCAGAAAAATCACAGTAATAGCTGAGTATAGCATTTCATTGCACATTAATGTATTTCACAGTTTATTTGGTAATAATATTGCCTTTGTGTCTCTATACAATATCTCCCTTTCCTTACCATTGTATTTTGCAATACATTCATTCATTTGTATGAATGCAGTAAGACATAATTTGACAGTGAGACATTGAATTATGCTACGCCAAAATTAATGATTTTACATTAATTAAATGGACTTGAGTGAACTATTCCACTTAGACTACAGTTGCCACACCTAAAGTCATTGTTCAGAACGCTCCGGTTACTAAGGTAACCCTCGTTCCCCGAGGGGGGGGGGACGGAAATGCTATGTGGAAAAACTTCCGCTATGGGGATTTCATTCAGAAAGCCAATCATCTGAAAGAGTATGTATAGGGCCAATGAAATGCCAATGTCAGCTTGCGCAGCTGATGCTCGTTGCAATTAATTTGGCTATAAGAGCACAGTGCGAGCAAAGCCAAAGCATCCTTTTTTAGGGGAAGAGACTTTCATCTCAACAGCTAAGGGGCAATCATTATGGCGAAGGAACATAGCATTTCCGTCCCCCCCCTCGGGGAAAGAGGGTTACCTTAGTTGCCTTAGTTACCACAATCTTAACTGCGCAACAGACATGCCACCGCAGTGATGGCATGCACTGCCCGCGAGCACCGCATTAACATGCTGGACCCCCAGACATGAAACGCAGTGCTCGTGCCCATCATCCGAGAACAGGAAACCACCGCATTCAGAAACGCACAGTCGGAGCGACGTCTTGAAAAATCCATACCGCTCTAGAGGAGCGGACCCAAAGGATGCCAGGCAAGGGAGAAACCCAGCTCGACCCTCTGCCGCTGCGTGTCACACACTCTGGACCGGTAGATCGCTCTTGTTCACTCTCTGTCTGAAACTCAGCTAGAGGAACCCTCATCGACTCTCTCAGAAGGCTGTTGAAGTCTCTGAAGTGAAAATGATGCTTTGGCTTTGCTCGCACTGTGCTCTTATAGCCAAATTAAATGCAACGAGCATCAGCTGCGTAAGCTGAAGCTGCCAACTCATTGGCATTTCATTGGCCCATTACATACTCTTTCAGATGATTGGCTTTCTGAATGAAATCCCCATAGTGGAAGTTTTTCCACATAGCATTGAAGTTCCCCTCCCGAAGGGGAACACTGTTTGTATTTCAGACATTTGTCAGGTTTTTGTCCCCAAACAGCTATTGCATGTAGTAGTTTCTTATCTCATCCCAAGAAGTATCTTTTGTTCGTTTTAGTTTTTGTCTGTTTTAGGCTGTAAAATAACTGAAAGCATTCTGTCACGGTCACAAAAACATGCATTATCACCCGACTACAATTCTGCCACCATATTAACTACAACTCCTTTCAGGCACCACACACACACACACCTGTTCTAGTTCACCTTTGATTACACACACAGCTGGGTGCTGCTCAAGGACTAGTCTTGATGGTTTTCACCCAAAGCGTTTCTCCTTGTTTTGTCTCTCCGTGTTGGACCCTTGCTTTGTTCAATTGTTTATGTTGTCTGCCGCCTGCATTGATCATTTGCCTTTGACCTGACTACGCTTCTGGATTCTCTTGTATGTACCCGTTTCTCCCTGTGCCTGTCCATTGCCTGCCAGACTAGTTCTTAATAAAACTGTACGTGGATCTTCAACTTTGTTGTCCAGCATCCTCAAGTTACAAATTCAGTGTGGTATATTGAACAGTAATGTGGTCAGAATTTTTTTTCAGCCTTGAAAAAATATCTTTTATTACACCACATCTTGAATTTACTGTACATTTAGACATGGTGGACTTTGTGATATATACAGTGATTTACATATACATTTAAAGAATGATATATTCATTTATTTTAAACATTTCTTAAAGCTATTAAAATCTATTTACTGTATATATTATATTATATTATATTATATTATATTATATTATATTATATTATATTATATTATATTATATTGCTGTATTTTAACTTTGCATTTTATATTTAGTTTAAATCAATGCAAGCAGATTTTAATCCGCATTGATTAACATACAAATATATATCTTTTTTAATATTATTGCCTGTTTGGCCTTTTTTGTCCTTGCCTTTCTGCAACAAACAAAAACAGTAGTAGATGAGTCAGTTTCAGCTGGCACCTGAAACTTGTGTTTTTATATCAGCCAACTGTCTGTGTTATTTACTACAAAAAAATCAATTTTTACTTGGCAAATATTTTTTTCTGAACCAAAAGCAATGCCAAACAAGCAAATCAGCTGTGCGGTGATGCCCTATTGTTCACAGATGTGTCTATATTTTCTATAGTTCCTCTCTTGATTTTATTTTATTTTTTACTGGCCACGAAAATGTATTTTGCAATGTGTGGATTACATTTCACATTTGGATGAATGGATTCAAATGAACTGATGTAACACTTTACAATAAGGTTGTATTAGTTAATGTTAGTTAATGATTTTACATAACAGGAACAAACAATGAACAATACATTTATTGCTGTATTTATTCATGTGTGTTAACATTAGTTAATGGTAATAAAGTTGTTCATTGATAGTTCATGTTAGCCTGTGGTGCATTAACTAATGTTAACAAGCGTGAATTCGGATTTAAAAAATGCATTAGTGTTGAACTAAATGATTAATGTTGAACTATGATTAATAAATGCATTTAGGTATAAGATGTATATTTAGGTATTGTTTATACTTAGATTATGTTAGGAAATACATTAACCAATGAAACCTTATTGTCAGGTAAACTAACAGTGCTGGTTTTGCTCGATCTTAGTGCTGCATTTGACACTGTCGATCACAGCATACTTCTGGATAGGCTGGAAAATTGGGTTGGGCTGTCTGGGACGGTCCTCAAGTGGTTCAGATCTTACCTTGAAGGGAGAGGTTACTATGTCAGTATAGGTGACCATAGGTCGAGGTGGACACCGATGACATGTGGAGTCCCACAAGGCTCGATTCTGGCACCTCTCCTGTTCAACCTTTATATGCTCCCTCTGAGCCAAATAATGAGAAAGAACCAAATTTCCTACCACAGCTATGCTGATGACACTCAGATCTACTTAGCCTTAACGCCTAATGACTACAGCCCTATTGACACCCTCTGCCAATGCATTGATGAAATGAACAGTTGGATGTGCCAAAACTTTCTTCAGTTAAACAAAGAGAAAACTGAAGTCATTGCATTTGGGAACAGAGATGAGGTTCTCAAGGTGAATGCGTACCTTGGCACTAAGGGTCAAACAACAAAAAATAAGGTCAAGAATCTTGGTGTGACTCTGGAGTCAGATCTGAGTTTCAGTAGTCATGTCAAAGCAGTTAGTAAATCAGCATACTATCATCTCAAAAACATTGCAAGAATCAGATGCTTTGTTTCCAGTGAAGACTTAGAGAAACTTGTTCATGCTTTTATCAGCAGCAGGGTGGATTACTGTAACGGCCTCCTCACGGGCCTTCCCAAAAAGACAGTCAGACAGTTGCAGCTCATCCAGAACGCTGCGGCCAGGATTCTGACCAGAACCAGGAGATCAGAGCACATCACACCTGTCCTCAGGTCTTTACACTGGCTCCCAGTTACATTCAGAATAGATTTTAAAGTATTATTACTTGTCTATAAATCACTAAATGGCCTAGGACCTCAATACATTACAGATATGCTTACTGAATACAAGCCTAACAGATCACTCAGATCTTTAGGATCATATAAACTAGAAATTCCAAGAGTTCAGTCAAAGCAGGGTGAATCAGCTTTCAGCTACTACGCCCCTCGCTGCTGGAATCAGCTTCCAGAAATGATCAGATGTGCTCCAACATTAGGCACATTCAAATCCAGACTGAAAACACATCTGTTTAGCTGTGCCTTTACTGAATGAGCACTGTGCTACGTCCGACAGATCGCACTATTATGTTTTTCTCTTTTTTTCATTCTTTTTTAACCTGTTTTAACACGTTTTTATCTGTTTTTTTTATTATCTGTTTTTATTTATTTTTTTTTCTTATTCTTGTTTCTTTTATACCTGTTTATGTAAAGCACTTTGAATTGCCACTGTGTATGAAATGTGCTATATAAATAAACTTGCCTTGCCTTGCCTTGCCTAAAGTGTGACCATATATTTTATAATTACAATATTTATTACCAGACTTGAAAATGAAGTTACTTTCTCTAGTCTGCAATAATTCACTTCAGTAAAATATAATAATCTACTACTAATAAAATAACTTTAAATATTATTGTAATTGGCACAGGGACCCCTCAGGGCACAGTCCTGTCTCCCTTTCTGTTTACACTCTACACCTCAGATTTTAGACACTGGTCATAGTCAAGTTTTTATTTATTGACTGTGCTCTGTGGTAGGCTGTAATAACATAATAACATTCAAAACATCACAGGAGATGCAATAACTGTTGCACTAATGAACGAACAATAAATTGTATGCCTTTCTGGCCAACATTTTACTTCCTAATGTATTATTATTATTTTATTCTTTTTACTTTTTTAATTTGTTCTTGTTACTATTGTTGTTGTTTTAGACAAATAGGACTGCATTGAAGGGAGTGGCAAATAAAAATGTGTTGTACTTTGTACAATGACAATAAAGATTCTGATTCGGAGCAAAAAAAAATATTTCAAAAACCTTAATATTTTGGGGAAAACACCTTAGGAGCAGAAAAGCACTATAAAAACCCAAATAGATAAGTTTTTGTGATTCATAAATATCAAGATATACAGTTGCAATCAGAATTATTCAACCCCCTTTCAATTTTTTTTCTTTTTTAAATATTTCCCAAATTATGTTTAACAGAACAAGGAAATTTTCACAGTATGTTTGATAATATTTTTTCTTCTGGAGAAAGTCTTATTTGTTTTATTTCAGCTAGAATAAAAGCAGTTTTTATTTTTTTAAAACCCATTTTAAGGTCAAAATTATTAGCCTCTTTAAGCTATATATTTTTTCAATAGTATACAGAACAAACCATCATTATACAATAACTTGCCTAATTACCCTAACCTGCCTAGTTAACCTAATTAACCTATTTAAGCCTTTAAATGTCACTTTAAGCTGTATAGAAGTGTCTTGAAAAATATCTAGTAAAATATTATTTACTGTCATCATGGCAAAGATAAAATAAATCAGTTATTAGAGATGAGTTATTAAAACTATTATGTTTAAAAATGTGTTGAAAAAAAATGATCTCCGTTAAACAGAAATTGGGGAAAAAAATAAACAGAGGGGCATATAAATCAGGGGGTTGAATAATTCTGATTGCAACTGTACATATATACAATTTAGGCCAACTGAAATCAGAGACAAATTTTGTCCTGTTCAAAAGTATTTTAGTAACTGGAAAAAAAGCTGTTGAGGAACTGCGATCTGATGAGCTGAAGGTGGATTTTAGAAGGCAGAGAACACCCTCAATCCCAATCAACATCATATGCGCTGAGGTGGCGATTGGGGACAGCTATAAATACCTGAGTGTCTATGTTGACAATAAACTGGAAGGGTCAGTCATAGAACGCTGATTCTCTGTATAAAAAAGTCCAGAGTTGACTCTATTTTCTCAAGAGACTCAGATTTTTTATATGTCTGCAGAACCATGATTCAGATGTTCTACAATTGGATTCCAGCATCATTGTTTTCTGTTGTTATGTTGCGAGGTAGTAAAGTAAAAGAAAATTGGAGATGGAATCCCTGGTCTTTGGCAAGCCATTTTGACATTTATTCATTCTCAGGATATATATTCTTGATATCAACAATTAAATTATTCAGCATTCTTAAATGATTGTTGATATCAAGCATTGTATTGTTGATATCATTAATATATATCCTGAGAATGAATAAACGCTAAAATGGTTGGCCATATTAGGTCAAGATGTCTGAGAAACGAATGCTGAAGAAACTTCTCAGTGTCCTCAACAATGAATCACACTGCCTGACACTGGTTTTAAATAAGAGCATGTTCAGTTCACGTTCATTAAGACCACTGAAATCTACTTAGGAATGTTTGTTCGTTAACTCTTCCCCCTTATTTATGGATCTGTGATGACAGTATGGACAATGGACAATATTCTCTAATTTTAATCTATTTTACAACATGCAACACATCATTACAGTATTACGTGCAATGCTGTGCAATGTACAGTATAAATTGTTTAAAACACCATTTTTGTTTGAACTTTGAGAAAACATAAGAGATTACTTACTTTAAATAATTGAATTAGTGTTACATACATACGGGTCGGGACAACGGAGATGAGGATCCACGTGCAGTTTAATAATCAAGAGAAATCGTGCAGACAATGGTCAACAACAGGAGAAAACAGGTGCATAAGGGTAATTCAAAAAGCATGGTCGAGAACAGGCATGTTTATTACAGGCAGCAAATAATCAATAGGAACAATAAGCAATGCAATGGGTCAAAACCACAGCAAGATGCTTAGGGTTAAACAAGATTCAGCGACGTGTGTGTGAGGGGTGAATATAATTCCAGCTAATCAGTCCGTGATGAGTTATCAGCTGTGTGTGTGTAAACAGAGAGAAACAGGAACTGGTGTGTTTGAGGTGCATGATGTTATTTGTAGTCTAGTTTAGTGACAGATCTGTAGTTGTCCAGCGATCTGTAAGAATTAGATTGCAGGAGATTGTAACACATAGCAAGACTTAAGAAAACAACACTTAATAATATAAAAATAGCATGACAGCGATTTATCCTTATTGTTGGACACATCTTCATATTGCTATTTTTTATGAAATTATATATATATATTTATATACAAATTTGTATTTTATTTATTTATTTATTTTGTCAGACTTGTATTTTAAATAAAAATTATTTTATAGTGGTTTCAAAAAAATAACTATGTGAAAATTTGAACCAAAAACTTAACAGGTGCACATCATGGGAGTCATAGGGGGCTTCAGTCACATTATCTTGAAGGAGGTCTTTAGTTTAATTATTATTACGTTTTCAGTGGAATTGGCGACTTAAAATTAGCATATAGTGTCACATAAAAAAAGTGTCACATGAACAACACAATCAAATTCTCATGTTTTAGAAAATATATGGATAAAAAAAGTTATTGGTCTATACTAAAATAATCGCTATTGTAAAATTAGGCCTGGAGTACTTTATGATTTCCCTTTTAATTTATAAGAGCTGTAATTTGTTGAACTATGCTTGAACAAATCACACCATAGGACATTTTTGAGATTTGGCTCAGTAAAAAGTTAATAACACAGCAGTTTTTATATCAAGATGTCCATTGAAGGCAAAGAAATATTAAACCATTGACTGAATTTTAGATTACAACAATACTACTTATGTTAATTCATATAAATTCTTTATCTTATCTCATAATAATAACATTGCCAATTTATATCTACATATCAGAATTTCCTTACACAGTATGGGAATATATTTTCAGTTTATTCATGACAATTTGCATTAGTATAATATTATTATTAGAAGTAGTAGCATTATTTATTATATGCATATTTATAGTTATTTTCATACATTTTTTTAGATTTGTCTGCCTGTCAGGATTGGGAGACATGGGGCAATAGTATGTGTGTTTGGATATAATTCAGTTTATTAGGCTACACTTCATTATTATTGTTCATCTAGTCGTTTTCTGGAAATTAGAACTGAATTTATAAATAGTTTTGAAACAAATCTTTGTGCTTAACAAACAAAATTAAATATGAAGGCTGATGGACTTCAGTGGAGTGAGTTTCCACCTTTTTTTTTACTCTACAAAAGTAAAAGAATAAAGTAAAAAGTAAAATTAAAGTAAAGAGAGAGTAAAGAGGTCGAATGGAGGAGCTCGTTCTTTATCCTCACGCTGCAAATCACCTATTTAACTGTTTTCTCACTAGTGAAGCGTTCAGTTTTTCCACTTGCCAAGTCTGCCATGCAAATAAACTCTTAAAGGGAATGGGAGATGATGAGACTCTGATTCGTTTAATGCACATTATGTCTGAACCTGGTTGGATTTTTTTATGACAGACAAAAGTTTAGAAGGCAATGTGTCAATACAACTGACACAACGTGAGGTTAAATTTATTTTTAACGTGTGAAAATTCCAGATGAAAATTTTGTATTCATATCCGAAAAATTCATCAGGTACAGAAACCTTGCGGACAATGACGTGTCCTTTTCTATTATGATGTCTATGGCCAGTACGTCAAATGTATGGACACACACAGAGACACACAGCAGCAGGTGCGCCAGTCACAGAATCCAGCATACGAGTTTTCAACTGTCCGCCACATTCTGTCTTATATTATGTACTGTGTTGGTCATACAGTTATCTGCGGCTCAATTGATGGAATTTTGTGTTTTGCTTTTCGCTTGTACAATGGCTCTGAACTGTCAAAATACCTTTCAAAAAGCTTTTTCAGATGCGAATAATTAAAAAAAATAACTCGGTTTGAATTTTTATATGATGGACGAAAGTTTCGGAGGCAGTGTTTCAATACGATTGACACAACATGAGGTTGAATTTATTTTAACGTGCAAAAAATTACGGACGAAAATTTCGGATTCTGTGTGCAATAATCTTAATTCATCAAGAGAATAAGCACAACCCTGTTAGACCATGCATCAATTTTTTCCATCCTTAAAATAGCTAAAGTGGAATCGGACACGTCTTTTTACGCCATGCGCTTTAGACTTTGCACCTAGATCTTTAAAGTAGAGCCGTATGTGTCAGATTCAGCTGGCACCTTGGACAAAACATGTACACATATCCTGTTTTATTTTTTTGTTTGTTTTCTTGTTTTCTAAATATAATCAATGGCAAATGTTCATTCTAAAACAAAAGCAATGCCACCCAAGCCAATCAGTAGTGCAGAGATGCCCTATTGTTCACATATTTCCATATTTGAGTCCATACTTACAGCCTCCACTAGAGTTTCACATGCCAAACAACAAGACTTGTCAAAGACGTCATAAGTTCTGCGATTGTTCAAAATTTCCAGCACTTATCGGCACCGTCTGCCAAACTAAACGCCATGAACTCTGGGCAACCCCCGCTGAAGGGCTTTCTCTTTCCTCTCTCTCATTTGCATTAGCATATTAGAGTGTTTTCTGGGAAAATGAGCTATAGAAATTAATTCAGGATTAATTGGTGCCTTTATCTCGTTAGGACAATCTAATTTGGGGGATGATGGAATTGTTTAGACTCCCTTTTGCATAATTGGATTGCGGTGAATGGCTGTCATTATCGTCTCTTTAGCGGTGTCTGCGGACCCCCTCTTCCTGGCCTCCACCTCGTAAAGAGCCATCATGTGTTTTGCTAACCCCTGAAACGCCGCGCTGAGCCAGAGACGAGCATGTGGCTAACAGCGCAGCAGTGATTAGCGCTCATATAAAACCATTAGCATACGATCAAAACTGTTCATGGGCTAGTTTGTGCTCTATTCCATCTGACATACAGCATACACTACTGGTGCTCACAAAGGAGACGCTGGATCATGCTTGTGTAGAAATGTATATGATTCATCAGCTGTGTGTATTGATGATCACTGTAAAAGGCAATTAGTTATTTTACTTAAAAAGGGAGTAAACCTGGTGTAATTTAGAACTGTTATGTTGACTTGAACACTTTCCAAACTCTCAGGGGAAGATACAGTTGAAGTCAGAATTATTAACCCCCTGATTATTTTTTCTCCCAATTTCTGTTTAATGGAGAGAAGATTTTTTTCAACACATTTCTAAACATAATAGTTTTAATAACTTATTTCTAATAACTGATTTATTTTATCTTTACCATAAGGACAATAAATAATATTTTACTAGATATTTTCCAAGACACTTCTATACAGCTTAAAGTGACATTTAAAGGCTTAACTAGGTTAATTAAGTTAACTAGGCAGGTCTGGGTAATTAGGCAAGCTATTGTATAACAATGGTTTGTTCTGTAAACAATTGAAAAATATATATAGCTTAAAGGGGCTAATAATTTTGACCTAAAACAATTAAAAACTGCTTTTATTCTAGCCTAGATAAAACAAGTAAGACTTTCTCCAGAAGAAAAAATATTATCAGACATACTGTGAAAATTTCCTTGCTCTGTTAAACATCATTTGGAAAATATAAAAAAAAGAAAAAAAATCAAAGGGGGGCTAATAATTCTGACTTCAACTGTAGCTTAAAGGGGCTAATAATTTTGACATTAAAATGGTTTTTAAAAAAATTAAAACTGCTTTTATTCTAGCTGAAATAAAACAAATAAGACTTTATCCAGAAGAAAAAATATTATGAGACACACAGTGAAAATTTCCTTGGTCTTTTAAACATCATTTAGGTAGCATAAGAGTGGGGATCGGAGTAACAACCACATTTTTAGAATTATGCATATAGTTCATTTACGTAATAATTTTAAGGCAACAGATTTATTAACTTTTTAAAGTACGGTCAACAAATCACTTTTTTACAGTAATGCTAGTCATTTCCCACATAGCAAAATTTCTCTGGCCCACACAATCAGCGTTTGCTTGGCCCACATGCCGGAGTGAGTTACAGTACATGATTGGACTAAGTCTGGCTTCCAGGTAAGAGCCAAACATGGACCAAGTCTGGGCTAGGTTTTAGCCAGGTTAATAACCCATAACTGGGCCATTGTCTGGAAGCCAAATTCCAGTAGCAACAAACAGGAAAGAATAGATTAATAATTCAAACAATTAAATCTTGATTGTTTCCTGGATTAAAATGAAGGCATTAGAAGATGAAAACAGGACAATGGAAATGATTTTGTGTATTAAAATATATCCTTACTCAAAAAAAATTATTAAAAGGATTTTAAATGTGGGTCAAGATAGGTCAAACGTACGCGGCCCATAAATTCATTTTTAATATCTGAGCCAAATACTACATTTGACATCTGGCCCATGTCTTGTGTGCTGCCTTAAAGATGGTGCCACCTCTGCCAAACCTGGGCCATGTTTGGCCCACATTCTATATGCCGGTGTCGGATGAATGCCTGCTGTGCCAGCTTTATGCCAAATGTGGGCCAGAATTCCTTGCTACTTGGGTTTTTATACACTGTAAATAGTGATTAGTTAAGCGAGTAAACCCATTGCATACAGTAAATCATTCAATTGATTGTTCACCCCAAAAATGACAAATCTGGTAATAATTACTCACCCTCGTGTTGATCCAACCCCCTAGGATCTTTGTTCTAATAAACATTCTCAAAACAATGCATGTGTCTTCAGTGGTTCAAAATCAAAATATTACCAAGCTATGAGAACTTTTGTGTACACATAAAACACAAATAATAACTTAGGGGCCATTTACATATCACATCTTGTGTGCATGCAAATAGGGATTGATGTGGTCATGATGTGATACCTTTACTTTTTAATGGCATGTCTACAGCACAGTGAGTTGAAAACATCTCAACTTCTCAGAATGACTGTAATGAAGTTAGATGGCCGCCTGGCCATTGGCAAGAAGGAGGCGGAGAACCGACAAACTTTTAATAAGTTTTAATGAAGAAATAAAACAAACGGACGGCAGCTCCTTATGAAGACTGCCGTCAAACTGAAAGCAAAAGTAAAACAATATGTCTGGGCCCGGTCCTCTCTCATCTAGCACTGGCGTCTCTCCTCCTTTTAGCTTCCAGGGCTCCTCCGTGAGACTGAAGGCAGGTGACGCGCAGTGTTGCCAACTATTTTCTATGAAAAGGCGCTAAGCTCTGGCCGAAAAGCTCTGGCTGAAAAATGTTGCCAGATTATGTCATACGTTAATTTGCATATTACTGACGTCTCTTTATCTCTATCTCTTAATATCGTTTCAGTTTGTTCAACAGCCTATTGTTAATAAAGGGGTATATATATTTGCACTACGCTTTATATATGCATGTCAATTTAACTAAATGTATTGATGTTTGAATACAGTATATCAGTATAGATGTGTAGTGAATTTGCAGTAATCTCTCAGACGTAATAAACTCAGACAAGTTCCAAAACTGTCACTAAAATATCTGTGATTGTGAACAAGAAAAGAATAAGCGGTCAAATTAAATTGGTAAAGTAAAGGAGAAGCAGATCGGTTTGACTGTACAATACAAATACCTCAAATACCTCAAAAATACCTGCTAAATCATTTGCCGTCGGTACGCAGAGGAGTAATCTACTCTGAAGCTGCAGGTGGGAAAGACTGCTGTACGAGGACTGGGCCGCCTGTCAGTGCTCTGAGGCGAGGCAGGGCCCGAAGGTATCACCCGCAGCTCGTTGAGAAGAGTAGGTACGGTACAGTGCGGACACATGAGAGTCTATAAAAATCTCCAGTAAAACACAATAAAGTCGCTAGATTTGCCGCCAGTTTTTTGAAAATTTGTCGCTAATGGGGTCTGAAAAATGACTAAATATAGCGACAAATTTGCTTAGTTGGCAACACTGGTGTCCCTGATTATGTCACTCGCACCACCTGCCTTGCACACACTCTTGGCCCCGCCTCTCTCACCACAAGGACCAATCAGCTTCACATTTTGCATAGATTATACACATTTCAGTAATAATGGTGAACCAATTACCTTAAACATTCATAGAGCAACCAAACACTGTGGCATTTATAATTTTCTACATAAATGACACTTGTAGCAAGGGTTTGTCCATGGTGGATCCTTATGCTGAGTTCAGACTGCATGATTTTTGCCCCGATTTTGACTCGCCAACAGGTTTTGAGAAATCACAGACAAATGCCTGAAATCACAGGCAAATCAGTGCTCATTCAAGTGAGTAACAATCACTATCAAAGATGCCAATGAGTCGCCGACACTCATGAGATATTTGGCATGCTGAATATCTGGACCTGTCGGCGATTCAAATCATGCCGTGTGAAATGTTTTCTGATTGAAAATAACCTTGGTGATTACCTACAGCCAATGACCCTGCTGAAAAATCCAGCTTAAACCAGCCTAAGCTGCTTGACTGGTTTTAGCTGGTCGACCAGCCTGGTTTTAGAGGGGTTTTGGCCATTTCCAGGCTGGTTTCCAGCCATTTCCAGCCTGGTCTTAGCTGGTCAGGCTGGGAGTTGACCAGCTAAAACCAGCTTGACCAGCCAAAACCAGCTATGTCCAGCTTAAACCAGGCTGTTCAAGCTGGTTTTAGCTGGTTTAAGCTGGTCATTTTCCAGCCTGACCAGCTAAGACCAGGCTGGAAATAGCTGGAAACCAGCCTGGAAATGGCCAAAACCCCTCTAAAACCAGGCTGGTTGACCAGCTAAAACCAGCCAACCAGCTTAGGCTGGTTTAAGCTGGATTTTTCAGCAGGGGAGAGAGCAGCATCTACTGGAATGAGTATCTGCAGGCCAGCGGGAGGTCGTGGGAGAAGTTAAAAGCATTTATTTTCAGTCTAGTTGGACCCATGAAATGGAGGAAAAACTAGTGGAAATTTAGAAGAAGCATGTCATCTGAGCAATACCACAACCGAGTTGAAAAAGAAAAAAGTTGAGGAGAAATTGCTAATTCCCTTTAAAAGCCAGGTGACCAAAAGAAGTAATTGTTTTACCACACTAAAGGCTTCTTTCTCATTATGTACTTATAACAATAGACAGAAGATACACTACGTGACCTCACGTTGTTTCCATGTCACTTCTCGCATGTGTTTGGTTGAGATGTAGTTTGCAGATCGAGACAAAGTTATTGGCGTTTCTTTCTATTTTAAATCATGCAGTGTGAAACTCCATGTCGCCGATCCATCTTGCAATGTAAACAAAGCAGCGTCGAAACGCTACACCAGATAGTCATGCAGTGTGAAAACACCTGTGACATGACTATCTTAAAAATCGTGCGGTCTGAACTTGGCATAAGACAACACAGCCAACAACAGACACCACAGGACTGCGAGCCCAGAACCATGATGAAATTGTTGAAGAAATCGATGTGCCTCACATTTTCAACATGGATTTAGATGTGATTTCTGAACATCCTCTCAATTCAATTAATTTCTACTCCTTAATGTCAGTATAGGGTGCACATTCTTAAGCAATGTGCACTGATGTTTATCTTTGATGCCCACACAAGACTTATTTAGTTTGAAATAAAGCACCAGGCACACCTGTGGTTTACATCAGCAACACGACCAAACACGAGATAAAGAACACAGCACTCTTGTGAACACGCACCTTTGAACTTTGCAAAATCATATGTAATGAATACCTGGAAATGCTGTTTTCCATTAGCAAATGACCTCAAATGGCTACATTTGTTTGTTTTTTTTTTTGGTATTTTTTGTGATATCTTCAATTGGTTTGCTCAGATTTACTAAAAGATAAATAAAAGTTAAGCGCTGATTGGCCTTTAACTCTGATAATTGTTACTTGCAGCTATATTTAGTACATTGTTGGTGTGTAAGTGTAGCTTAAATGCACTAAAGGTATTTTTCATTATTACAGTGTATTTATACCAGTGGTTTTGATTGGCAGCTTTTGACAGCAGCTTAATTACCCACCTACAACCAGCCTCATCATGCGCTATCATGCTAACAATAGTATCAATTTAAATTTTACCTTTCCTCATCCATCAACCTAGATATGAGCTCCTGAAGGTCTGGTAATCATACACTGAAAATAGATTTGAAAACAAACGATTTAATTAAGTGTCTTAAAGCTAATATGAAATAATGAAAGCCCAGCCTGTTCTTTGGTGATGATTTTGTGCATAATAATTACAAAGTTTGTGCTTGGGAAAATAAAAAAATAGTTTTCATAGCATTACAAAAAAAAATGATCAAAAGCAAATACTCTGTTATTGTTCAAAATTGGTGTTCTACATTGCTTTAAAGTGTATTTTTGTAATTTTTGTATTGACGCAGTTTCGAAAGAAACAGAATATTATAAATGACAAAACAGTGGGCGTGGCTTGTTTTTTCTACATTGAGCTGTGGTATATGGATGCAGGGCTTGACATTAACTTTTTTGATTACCAGCAAGTGTGGCTAGTAGTTTTCCAACATTATTAGCCACTCGCCATTTTCACTAGCCACAATTTTGTTGTTGGGGAAATATAGTTTATATGCATAAATTTGACTTTGACATGCTAAAATTACATGATTTAGATTTTGTGTAATGTCCACATGCCTCCTAATTCATTTTACTTTTTGTGTATGTTGTGTATAAGCTTGCTCAGTGAGCATGAGCACATGGGTCATGGTTTTATAATGTTGTATTACAATTAGTTTTTATTTCACATGACTTTTCAGAGCTCAAAGTATTTACAAAATTTATCTCTAACCACACTAAAAATAAATAAATAATTATTTCTTAGCCACAAATTTGAAATAATGTGTTAAAACAAGCAAGATATGGCTGTATACTATACATTTTATTTAACAAAACATTTCTTAAAAAAAAAAAAAACAGTTAACACCAGTTAACTACACATAAATGTGAAGTTAATATCCTATATCCTGTTTAAATAATGGTTACAGCGAAAGCAACCAGTGCTGCTTACAAAAAGACCAATCTGGAGCTCATGAAAGCAGCAGGGCTGTGGGTTCATGAACAACTTTTTGTCTAGTCTATTTGAAAGGGAACCGATTACAGGTTGTTTCAAGCAAGGAAACGGGAGCCCGCACGTGTTTTAAACAGTCGCACTCATCACATCAGCTGTTGGCGCGAGTGATTATCCTCTCATTCGGTAATCAACCGGCTTTCTTTTACCCGCACGAACACAAGTCATGCTGCTTCTCGATTCTAAGATCACATTTGCACGAATATTGGGCCATCCTTATTGTCGAATACTGCTTTTAAGAAAACTACAATTTAAAAATGATTTCCAACAAGCCAAAGTGGCTAGTGGAGGTGTTTGTCTAACCCGCTAGAGCTGAAATCTACCCGCATTTGGCGGGTTGGCGGGCGTTAATGTAAAGCCCTGTATAGATGTAGTAAAGTAGGCATTTCATTCAGAAAGATGGGGTAAAAGGGTACGGGGAGAGTTATTACAACCTAACAGACACCTCATGCTAACCTTTTCTGTCTGTTGTCAAAACTGACAGTTGGACCAGCATGGTTAATTATGGTAGCAACGCACAATTCCTAAGATATAGGTAATCTGACAATTTAACTAAATTTACTTAAAAAATAAAAAAATTTAAAAACAAAAAGTGCAATTAAAGATTTCAATTAAAAATTAGAAGGACAAACATTTTTTTTTCTTAAAAACATTAGTTTTCTTTTTCGGTTTAGTCCCTTTATTAGTCTGGGGTCACCACAGCGGAATGAACCCCCAACTTATCCAGCATATGTTTTACGCAGCAGATGTCCTCCCAGCTGCAACCCATCACTGGGAAACATCCATACACACTCATTCACACACATACACTACGGAAAATTTAGCCTACCCAATTCACCTATACCACATGTCTTTGGACTTGTGGGGGAAACCGGAGCACCCAGAGGAAACCCACGCAAACACAGGGAGAACATGCAAACTTCACACAGAAATGCCAACTGACCCAGCCGAGGCTCGAACTATCGATCTTCTTGCTGTGAGGTGAATTTGCTACCGTGCAGCCCTCTTAATAACATGCACAGATGAACTGTTCACCACAAAACTAACAATGTGAGCTAACTAAATCATATGGTTAGTTTTGATTTCTTGGGAACTTTAAAAATATATTAGTTATTGAGGAAGGAGACATAACATTGATCAAATGTGACAGTAAAGATATAAATGTTGCTAAAAGCTGTTTTTCTTGGAAACATATTCCTTAATTAAATGAATAAATAAAAAAATAAATGTAATAAGGGTTAATGACCCTGGTCATCAGAAAGAAGGTGCAGAGGGCCAATGAAGTTTTAATATATTTATTAAATAAATAAACAAAACAAATGGGTGGCGGGATTTCCTCCATGGCGACTACCATCAAACTAAAATTAAAACAAACATAAAGTCCAGGCCTGGTTTTCTTTTGTCTTCCATTGCTGCCTCTCCTCCTTTTAAATTGTTAACACTGCCAGCCTCAATCCACTTTAACGGCTTTCAGCCTGCCCCACTCGCTACAATAGATAAATGGTAAATTTACCCTCAGCGACATGATGGCACAGTGAGTAGTGCTGTCACCTCACAGCAAGAAGGTTGCTGGTTCGAGCCCCAGCTGGGTCAGTGAGCATTTCTGTGTGGAGTTTGCATGTTCTCCCTGTGGGTTTCCTACGGGTTTTCCAGTTCCCCCGTTACAACCTCTGGGCACACACTTAACCAAAGATCTGGTCCAAGCAAACACTCAAAGGGAATTGTACTCAAAGTAACATACACAAACAATAATTTCTGTACAAATAATTTGATTTATTACATGTGGTGATTAGTGAAGCAGTGAGTGAACTATTTACAATATTTACAATCAACAACCAAAACATAAATTAATAAGACTGGCTATGGGTGGCGCTAAAGCAAAGAAACAATCAAAACCAAAACAGTCTTACTAATATCCAATCCCCTTTAATGTTCTACTAAATAAAAATATGAAAAATAAATTGTCAACGTCCAAAGACTTCTTACCTAAACTACACTAACTATCCACTTAACCAAAAATACATGGGTTGGCACTTACACCCTTCCCTAGTGTACTTACCTACCAGTCTTTCTACTAAACCTCTGTTGGGAAAAATGAGGAAAGGGAATGAATGACTACACACAGGTATGAACAGACAATGACTAAACCAAAATGACAACAGAGTGTAAATAAAGGTGAAGACAGACAATATATTGCAGCAAAACTTACCAAAATGGGGATATAAACACAGAATCAATCAATCAATCAATCAATCAATGAGCACAGAAACCAATACCAAATTGAGCCAAAAAAAGACTGACAAACTGCTGGCAGACAAAAGAGATATAGGAAGCTGGAGTGATCTGATGGCTGAGACCGGGACCAAGTTTTAACTCAGGAACCAATCAGCACTAGCCAGTGTCAGGATTGGTTGTACCAAGTGTAGGTGAACCAGCTAATCAGGAACAGCTGTAGACAAAAACAAGGAAATTAACTGGGGTAACCAATAACCAATTACATAAATAACCAATACGTGCTGGCACGTAACACCCCCACAGTCCAAACACATGCGCTATAGGTTAATTGAATGAGCTAAAATGGCTGTAGTGTACTGTATGTGTGTGTATGAATGTAAGAGTGCATGGGTGTTTCCCAGTGCTGGGTTGCGGCTGGAAGGGCATCCGCTGCTTAAAACATAAGCTGGATAAGTTGGCAGTTCATTCCGCTGTGGCAACCCCTGACGGACTAAGCCGGAAAGAAAATTAATGAACGAATGAATAATTTATGCTGGATTATTCTCCACTTGTTCAAAACCTGTTTGGTTTTGCCTCATGCTACACACAGAAAACTATATTTTGAAGAATGTTGGTAACCAGCTGATTTAACCATTTTTCCCCTTACTATGGAAGTCAATGCCAACTGTCAACTAGCTGTATAAATATAGTTATATATTTAGATCATTTGGAAGCTGTTGTATCATTTAAGCAAGACTTACAGTTTTTTCTGAATGCTTAAACTCTAACCGAGATTCTTATAGCACAATTTATTAAACGATTAATTCTTATAGCAAAACCCCTCACTGAGTTTGCAAAATTAAAAGCACAAACACTGCTTTGCACTAACTTTGCAATTTTGTAAAACACACTTTGCAAAATTGTAGGTACAATCCACTGCACAGCACTCTTTTTGCGGAACTGTAAACACAACTCACTGCTTTACACTGAATTTACAATTGATCAACACACTCTTAGCAAAGCTATACACATGTATGGCTATTATTTACACTATTTTGCCAACTGTCTGACACACTGTCACATGTGAAAACTGTTTTAGATAATTAGTTCACTTTGCAATCAGATACTTTCCCCGGTGCCTTGGACTAGAGGACATTGCATGTGATGTAGATGAAATTTTGTGGCCGGACCCAGAGAGACGACACGATGTAGTCAGATTTTTATTTTTCTCAGTGAAATTACTATTTTGTGTTTTGATTTGGAAAAACTCTTGTGCTTGTTTTGATGTGTGTAAATAAACACCAGTACTTGAAGTTTGCATCCCTGTATGTTTACAGAACTATGAGAAAGGTATGACCCCAAACTGACATAGCCTAGCTTGTGCTCTGAGAAGGCAAAAGCCAGACGTTTTTCTTTATTTTCTTTATAATTTTTATATTTGCCTTTCAAAAACACAACAATTTAGGCCAAACTCAATTCAAACATAATCTTGCACACACTGACTGAGACATGTCATACAGTGAATCAAATATAAAGCCATAAAATTACACACAAAAACAAAACAAACAAATAAACCAACAAACCACAAAAATATATATAATATAACTTGACAAAAAAAGAAAAACATAACATGCAGACATCAAATAGAAACTTTGTAAGGGGTTAAATAAAGTCATATTCTTGAAACAAATCATATAATTGTTTAGTCTTCTCACTCTTCATTATTTTTTAAAGCTTCTACATTGGCGGCAAACTCCTACTTAAAGATCAGTTGAGGAGCTGTTTTGAAAGCAAAAGCCAGATGTAGTTTTTATGTATTCCATCAGTGTGTAGTTGGAGCATTGTGTGCTTATTATTGTGATGGCTTGTGTTAAATGTTTGATACAAAAATACAATTTTTACGAAGGTTTGAAGAGTTAAGCAAGGTTTATCAGCTTTTGCAAGAGAACTAAACTGTTTTGCAGATTTGGTGAAGGGTTTGCTTATTGGTGTGTAGAGTTTTGCAAAAACAGCCAATAATTACAAAAAATGTGCTTAAGCATTCAGAAAAAACTGTAAATGATGACAGATGTGATTTATTCAAGAATTAAATGTATTTAATGTCAAATTAGATAAACGTGTCAATAGCACTGAATACTTTTATTAGCACTGAATAATGCAACATATTAATTGCATGAATTCAATATTTAATGAATCTAAAACTATTGTTAATGCTTTATGCTATATCCTTCTGAATTGCTACGTTCTATTTGCTGTTTAAGCATAGACACAAAATGTGTATATTAGAATTTATTTGACCTTTAAATAGGATGACACGGTGGCTCCAGCAAGAAGGTCGCTGGTTCCAGTCCCGATTGGGTCAGTTGGCATTTCTGTGTTCAGTTTCCTCTGGGAGTTCTGGTTCCCCCCACAGTCCATTGACATGTGCTATAGGGGAATTTAAAACCAAATTGGCCATAGTATAAATGTGTGAGAATGAGTACGTATGGATGTCTCTCTGTACTGGGTTGCAGCTGGAAGGGCATCCGCTGTGTAAAACATTTACTGGATAAGTAGGCGGTTCATTCCACTGTTGTGACCCCTGATGTATAAAGGGACTAAGTGAAGGAAAATGAATGTACGATCTTTAAATACTGAAATCATGCTGAACCTTTTGATTCATCCAGAAACACACCAAAGGATCCAATCAGAGCAAGTCACCAGTTAACGATTCCTTCAAGAAACTCTGAAAGGGTGGGGGCATAGGGATGAGCCCTTCTGAGTGGGATCCAGTGAGGGATTCAAATTAATTTCTCAGCGCGAGTTTCCAGTTAACAGTTTACTGATTCAAATGATTCAGTCAGAGAGAGCTTCCAGTTATAATGCACTGATTCAAATGATTTAGTCAGAGAGAACTTCTAGTTGTGATGTACTTGTTCAAATGTACTGCACAGAGCGAGTCCAGTTACAATACAATGATTCAAATCATCCAAATGATTCAACTGATTTGTTCATTTATTATTAGCTTGCTTATTAGCTTGCTTCTTGGAGTGACTCTCCAGTTACACTTTTTCACATGGTCCAGTCAAAGTGAGTCTACAGTTATAATAAATTGATTTAAACTATCTGGTCAAGACGAATCTTCAGTTATGATACATTGATTCAAATGGTTCTGTTAGAACGAGTCTCCAGATAACAATTCATTCATTCAAATGATCTAGTCTGAGAGTGCTTCCAGTTATAATGCATTGATTCAAATGATTCAGTCAGAGAGAGCTTCCAGTCATGATGTAATTATTCAAATGTTTTGCTCAGAGCGAGTGCAGTTCTTTTATAATGATTCAAATCATGCAAATGATTCAACTGATTTATTTCTTTAGTTATTATTAGCTTGCTTCTCAGAGTGACTCTTCAGTTACACTCATTCACATAGTCCAGTCAGTGCGAGTCTACAGTTGCAATGAACTGATTCAAATGATCTGGTCAAGACAAGTCTTCAGTTGTGGTGCATTGATTCAAATGGTCCTGTTAGAATGAGCCTCAAGATAATGATTCATTCATTCAAATGATTCAGTCGGAAAGTGCTTTCAGTTATAATGCACAGATTTAAATGATCTGCTCAGAACAAGTCTCCAGTTTGTAACTCATTGATTCAAATGACTTGATCAGAGGAATTCTTCAGTTAATGGTCCAGTCATACATATTAATTTAATTGAGTTAATAACTCATTCCCTCCACTTTAATTTTAATTTCAAACTTTAGAGTATGCATGTGGCTGGAATCACCATGGTTTGTGCTGGCTTCCGTGAGTATTTATGGTCAGATATGCAGCTCCTCAGCACATATAAATGTTTAGCTGTTTTTTATCGCCATCCGCTGTTCTCAGAGCTGCCGCATTAAGACATTGCATTAACAGCGCTGCTGATGGAATGGGGAGGTCACTGGAGTATCAGTTGATTCACTGTTGTCAGCACCCACAATTCTTGTCTGCCTAAACTGCTTGGTAACTATGGCAACAAGGCTGGAGGGCCCACCATTGTCTCGCATGTGGTGAAAGGAATCGAGGATATTTTTTTACACAGCAAGAATGAGTGTGTGACAAAAGCGAACAGGAGAAATGAAATGATACACAGGCAAAGATCGATAGAAGAACGCAAAGCACTTTTCAAATTTTATGGGCTCATAATAACCCTTTTTTTTTACCCACACTGAATGTTGATGACTGAACCCGCCAATGAAGTTTGAAATGCTCTTCGCTCGTCTCCCATCTACAGCTTGTGAGCTGGATCATCAGCGATGTGCAATTTGAAAGCATTATTATTCAAGCACAGCTCCTAATGCTATTATACTGCAGGCCATTTGAAGTTGTAAACAACGGCAGAAAGAGAAATGAAATTCAGTGTGCCACTGGCAGGCAGCGTACAGTCCATAACATCTATTCCATGGTGACAAAGAACATTTTAGTGGTGTTTTTCAGGGGAAATCTTCTGGGGTTTGTCTCATTTTGCACAAATTGCCATTTCTGTAATTTTTACATGTCTAGAGAAACATCTAAGTCCTGATATATTGCAAATCTATAAAGTAATTATCTTATGCTGTGATAATTGTGGTCAGGTTGTAGAACAGAGTTTTACAACAGGTAAAATTACAAGTCTCATCAATGAGGTTAATGAAAATGATTGTGTTCAGTGTGTTTAACATGTTTTCCAAGGATGTTCCGCATATTCTGTTTTACATGTTCCAAATGTGTTCCAAAAATACTATATGTGTTTCACATGTGTTCCAAGTGTGTTTCATGTATGTTCCAAATGCGTTCCAAATACTCAGTATGGGTTTCACATGTGTTCCAAGTGTGTTCCAAATATTATGTGTGATTGACATCTGTTTTTAGATGTGTTTCATCTGTTCCGGTGTGTTCCAAAGTGTTCCTCGGATTCTGTGTGTTTCACATGTTCTGAGTGTGTACACATAATCCATGTGTGTTCATGTTTTCCAAGTTTGTTCCACATATTCTGTGTGTTTCGCATGTGTTCCAAGTGTGTTCCATATATTCAGTGTGTTTAACTTGTGTTCCAAGTTTGTTCCACATATTCTGTGTGTTTCGCATGTGTTCCAAGTGTGTTCCATATATTCAGTGTGTTTAACTTGTGTTCCAAGTTTGTTCCACATATTCTGTGTGTTTCACATGTGTTCCAAGTGTGTTCTATATATTTAGTGCATTTAACTTGTGTTCCAAGTTTGTTCCACATATTCTGTGTGTTTCACATGTGTTCCAAATGTGTTCCATATATTCAGTGTGTTTAACTTGTGTTCCAAGTTTGTTCCACATATTCTGTGTGTTTCAAATGTGTTCCAAGTGTGTTCCATTTATTCAGTGTGTTTAACTTATGTTCCAAGTTTGTTCCACATATTCTGTGTGTTTCACATGTGTTCCAATTGTGTTCTATATATTTAGTGCGTTTAACTTGTGTTCCAAGTTTGTTCCACATATTCTGTGTGTTTCACAAGTTTTCCAAGTGTGTTCCATATATTCAGTGTGTTTAACTTGTGTTCCAAGTTTGTTCCACATATTCTGTGTGTTTCGCATGTGTTCCAAGTGTGTTCCATATATTCAGTGTGTTTAACTTGTGTTCCAAGTTTGTTCCACATATTCTGTGTGTTTCACATGTGTTCCAAGTGTGTTCCATATATTCAGTGCGTTTAACTTGTGTTCCAAGTTTGTTCCACATATTCTGTGTGTTTCACATGTGTTCCAAGTGTGTTCCATATATTCAGTGCATTTAACTTGTGTTCCAAGTTTGTTCCACATATTCTGTGTGTTTCACATGTGTTCCAAGTGTGTTCTATATATTCAGTGCATTTAACTTGTGTTCCAAGTTTGTTCCACATATTCTGTGTGTTTCACATGTGTTCCAAGTGTGTTCCATATATTCAGTGTGTTTAACTTGTTTTCCAAGTTTGTTCCACATATTCTGTGTGTTTCACATGTGTTCCAAGTGTGTTCCATATATTCAGTGTGTTTAACTTGTGTTCCAAGTTTGTTCCACATATTCTGTGTGTTTCACATGTGTTCCAAGTGTGTTCCATATATTCAGTGTGTTTAACTTGTGTTCCAAGTTTGTTCCACATATTCTGTGTGTTTCACATGTGTTCCAAATGTGTTCCATATATTCAGTGTGTTTAACTTGTGTTCCAAGTTTGTTCCACATATTCTGTGTGTTTCAAATGTGTTCCAAGTGTGTTCCATTTATTCAGTGTGTTTAACTTATGTTCCAAGTTTGTTCCACTTATTCTGTGTGTTTCACATGTGTTCCAATTGTGTTCTATATATTTAGTGCGTTTAACTTGTGTTCCAAGTTTGTTCCACATATTCTGTGTGTTTCACAAGTTTTCCAAGTGTGTTCCATATATTCAGTGTGTTTAACTTGTGTTCCAAGTTTGTTCCACATATTCTGTGTGTTTCGCATGTGTTCCAAGTGTGTTCCATATATTCAGTGTGTTTAACTTGTGTTCCAAGTTTGTTCCACATATTCTGTGTGTTTCACAAGTTTTCCAAGTGTGTTCCATATATTCAGTGCGTTTAACTTGTGTTCCAAGTTTGTTCCACATATTCTGTGTGTTTCACATGTGTTCCAAGTGTGTTCTATATATTCAGTGCATTTAACTTGTGTTCCAAGTTTGTTCCACATATTCTGTGTGTTTCACATGTGTTCCAAGTGTGTTCTATATATTCAGTGCATTTAACTTGTGTTCCAAGTTTGTTCCACATATTCTGTGTGTTTCACATGTGTTCCAAGTGTGTTCCATATATTCAGTGCATTTAACTTGTGTTCCAAGTTTGTTCCACATATTCTGTGTGTTTCACATGTGTTCCAAGTGTGTTCCATATATTCAGTGTGTTTAACTTGTGTTCCAAGTTTGTTCCACATATTCTGTGTGTTTCACATGTGTTCCAAGTGTGTTCCATATATTCAGTGTGTTTAACTTGTGTTCCAAGTTTGTTCCACATATTCTGTGTGTTTCACGTGTGTTCCAAGTGTGTTCCATATATTCAGTGTGTTTAACTTGTGTTCCAAGTTTGTTCCACATATTCTGTGTGTTTCACATGTGTTCCAAATGTGTTCCATATAGTCAGTGTGTTTAACGTGTTCCAAGTGTGTTTCACATATTCAGTGTGTTTCACATGTGTTGCAAGCATGTTCCACATATTATGTCAGTGTCACATGTTCCAAATGTGTTCCAAATATTATGTCTGGTTTTCACATGTGTTCCAAGTAATCTGTGTGTTTTCACATGGGTGTTTTACATGTTCCGAGTGTGTACACATATTCCATGTGTGATCATGTGTTCCTTGTTTGTTCCACATATTCTGTGTGTGTTTCACATGTGTTCCAAGTGTGTTCCATATATTCAGTGTGTTTTACATGTGTTTCAAGCTTGTTCCACATATTCTGTGTGTGTCACATGTTCCAAATGTGCTCCAAATATTCTGCCCAAATGTGTTCCAAGTGTGTTCCACCTATTTTGTGTTTCACATGTTCCAAGTCTGTTCCACATAATCCATATGTTTCACATATGTTCCGGGTGTGTTTTAAATATTATGTGATTGACATCTGTTTCAATGCAGTGGCGCAGTAGGTAGTGCTGTTGCCTCACAGCAAGAACGTCGCTGGGTCGCAGGTTCGAACCTCGGCTGGGCTGGGTCAGTTGGCGTTTCTGTGTGGAGTTTGCATGTTCTCCCTGCGTTCGCGTGGGTTTCCTCCAGGTGCTCCGGTTTCCCCCACAGTCCAAAGACATGCAGTACAGGTGAATTGGGTAAGCTAAATTGTCTGTAGTGTATGAGTGTGAATGTGTGTGTGTGGAAATTCCCAGAGATGGGTTGCGGCTGGAAGGGCATCTGCTGCGTAAAATCGTGCTGGATAAGTTGGTGGTTCATTCCACTGTGGCGACCCCGCAAGGGACAAAGCCGACAAGAAAATGAATGAATGAATGACATCTGTTTCAGATGTGTTCCATCTCTTTAGGTGTGTTCCAAGTGTGTTCCTCTGATTCTGTGTTTTATGTGTTCTGTGTGTGTACATATATTCCATGTGTGTTCATGTGTTCCAAGTTTGTTCCACATATTCTGTGTGTTTTACATGTGTTCCAAGTGTATTCCATATATTCAGTGTGTTTCACATGTGTTCCAAGCATGTTCCGCATATTCTGTGTGTTTCACATGTTTTTCAAATGTGTTACACATATTATGTGTGTTTCACATTGCAAATGTGTTTTACATATTCCGTGTTTTCAAATGTGCTCTGATAGTGATCCACATATTCTGTGTGTGTTTTACATGTTCCAAGTGTGCTCCACATATTAAATGTGTTTCACATGTGTTCCGAGTGTGTTCAAAATTTGATATGTTTGACATCTTTTCCAGATGTGTTCCATGTATTCTGTGTGTTTCACATGTTTCGAGTGTGTACACGTATTCCATGTGTTTCACATGTTCCAAGTTTTTTTTCATTGCATTGTGTTTCACAAGTGTTCCAATTGTGTACAACTTATTCTGTATGTTTTACATCTGTTTCATGTGTGTTTTACACACATTTGAAAGCAATTTGAACGTTGAAATAAACACCCATGAATCAAGCTATGGGCAATTTCTGATACAGGTCACATTGTGTTAAATCAAGACAACAACAACATCTATGTTAATGTTAATTTTTAACATTGACAATAATTTCCGCATGGGGGAATAGAAACAAAAAAGAGAATGTTTGCACATACTTTGCAAGTAGCTCTTTAGTTAAATCATGTCACATATATGTTCAGTACAGCTTATTACAATACTATCACTCGATTGAATGGGCATTATCAGTGGTTATCAGCTGATAGATATGGGCCAATAGGGGACCTTTTGCGCCAACTGGTAGGCTCATAAAGATGTTATCATCCATTCACATGGTTAATCAGCTTTATATAACATACGACTGTGACCGGAAGTTAACAAGAATTATTTATATTATTTATTAAATTTCCCATTAATTGTATTTTATTAACGTCTACCCCTACCCCAACCCTAAACCCAACTGTCACAGTAATGTAAAAATAGATCTGGATCTGGAGTCTTCTCCATTAGTATAGTGAATTAACCGTGTGCATGGATGATAACAGCCTTCTGAGCCAACCAGTATCAGCAGCAAGCTTAAACTGTTTAAGTCAAATTCTGTTTAAAGATTCTTTTTTTAAGAGTTCAGGTCTTTAATAAGAGTTCAGACTCCCTGAATCCTCCATCAACACTTTCTGAAAGAAGTACTGTAAGATACAGTTATTTTGAGGTTTCCGTTTAAAATAGAGATCTGCTAAAATACTAAATAGAATGTGAATATAGATAACTTTGATCAAAATCTACATGTGTTGAGGAGCAAAGGAGAGGAAAAAAGAAGAAAGGAGGAATTGTGAATAACAGGAATGGAGAAAGAGAGAGAGAGAGAGAGAGAGAGAGAGAGAGAGAGAGAGAGAGAGAGAGAGAGAGTGAAGGAGCTCTCCTGCGGGAGTTGGAGACATTAGGACCCATCAGCTTGACATACGAATCATTCTCTCATGTAAACATAAATATGAGAGTGTGTTCCTGAAGTCGTGGCAATTTCTGTTGCTAGGCTACGTTGCATTAAGCAGTGTATCTGTCCCTGTTCATTTCGCTCCAGGGATTTCAAAGATAGCAAAAGAACCTGCCACCTATAATGAAGATTTTCTCCAACTATACAGCTTTTGCTAGCTCATAAACATGGCTTTAAACGCATCAGTATTAGGTTGTGAAAGTAGTTTTATTGTTGCATGTTACTAGACCCTGTACCGGGTGCAGAATTAACTTAAAACTTCATTAAGAGTGCACGGATACCCAGCTGGGACTGGCGAGGGAGGAGGAGGAGGTATATCATATAAGCCTGAAATGTTTTAATATCAAAGACCAAAAAAAAAACTGTTGTATGGAGCTAAAATATTTCATTATTTTGTCATGAGTATACAGTAAAAAATCATTTCTGCATTCTAACGTTTCCAGCATATTTGTAGAAAACATGAAAACAATGAAAACCTGTCACAAGATTTCTTAATTTTAGGTCTTTAGCATTATGAAATAATTATTTACATACTTTTAAATAAAGATACACATATATAGTATGCTCAATCAGTTTTTTAAATTCTGTGAACTGTTAACTACAAAAAATAATTCTGAGTTTTAGTCAGATGGAAAAAGTCAAATCATATCCTATCAACTTGCAGTGCCTCAGTACTCAAAAGTATGAGTTGCAACAACCTCAACTTGAAGGGAAATGGAAAACTTAAAATAATATGTTCATATAAAAACAAAACATAGGCTCTATCAGAATGCGTCATGATTACGTACATCTTTAACAAAATAAGGACAGTCACCATTTTGTAGCACGTGGTGCTGATCATTCCAGGAGCCAGGAAAAGTCTAGGGATGGACTTTGTTAACTGCAAATAATAAGTACTCTGATTTGTTCTATTTAATGTCACATTTTGCAAACTTAGATAACTTTAATATGCAGGACCCACGTGCTGCCAGGCAAATTTTGCCCTCTAGACACCAAGCTTCGAATATTACAAGTTAATGTTGGTAAATAACAGTGTACACCATACCTGTCAACATTGGGATGTGAAAATAAGGGATATGCCCACCATAATAAGGGATTTCCCCAACCCCCTTAAACAAAATCACCAAATATATTCATTTGGAGCTGTTTCATTGTAAATAAACAGTTAAATAGTCACTAATATGTTTTATTATTATTATTTACAAAGAAAAAAATAAATAGTATACATTAGCAGCAAATACATTAGCAAACAGTTCAGCTTATTAAAATTAATAGCTGTTATAATGAAATAGAATCAAGCTATCAAATCTCATTAGCCGCTTCTTCACTGTATATCTTACACATTCTGATTAAAGAGCAACGAATGAATCTATTTATTTAGATTTTTTTCGTTGATTACATTAAATAACAGGAGTTACTTTAAAAATGCACACATGTAACGTTATAATGAAAACATTCGATTTCTTTCCTAACTTTTTATGCTCATTTAGGATGAAATTAGTTGTGTTTAAAAAAAACCTCACCAGGATTGACATCTTAAGATATTATTATTATTAATTATGTGTATATGTCTGTTCGAACACGCACCCAAAACCCGTTGGCTCGATTTTATATTTATTTCAAAGTGTTTTCATGCCTAAACAAATCGAAAGCACAGAGCAAGGAGCGGCCCTTGGTGGTTCGACGGTATGGGTTGCGTATAGGGAGGATCGGCTCTTTAATGTTTATTTGCCACCCTTCAGAGAAAAAGACTGAAAATACGGGAGAAATACGAGAAAAGGTCCCACTTTATATTGTGTCGCTTATACCTGTGAACTTACATGGTAATTAGATGTGTAAGTAGTATGTAACTACAGTGTATGTACACACTGGTACAGAGTATTTACTTGTGTATACTGGTGTAACTACACTCATGTAACAACCAACTGAATAGTATGTGTAAGTACAAATGTGTAACAGGACATTGGTAACAACACTAGGAAAGTACACATCTGTAACAAGAATTGTGTAAGTGCATTGTGTAACAACAATATGTACTTGCAGATGTTTTCCCACTTCCACACCTGTTTGCAGATCATGTACTTGTGAACACTGTATGGCTGCATTAGAAGGTTTCACCTTGTGATACAAGTGTACTTGCATGGTAAATCCACAGGATCCACTCAATATAAAGTGTAAAATGGTCACAAATTACTGTTCATACATTCATTCATTTTCTTTTCGGCTTAGATGGGTTGCAGCTGGAAGGGCATTCACTGTGTAAAACATATGCTGGAGAAGTTGGCGGTTCATTCCGCTGTGGCGACCCCAGATTAATAAAGGGACTAGGCCAAAACGAAAATGTTATATATTGTGGACTGTTCCTGTGGAGTTACCATGTAACTACACTGTTATTAAAGTGTTGCATAGGACATATTTCTACAAGTTACACAGTAATTTGTGACCATTTTACACTTTATATTAAGTGGACAGTTCCTGTGGAATTACCATGTAAGTACACTGGTATCACAAGGTGAAACCTTCTAATGCACCTCTAGTTCTGCCATACAGTGTTCACAAGTGCATGATCTGCAAACAGGTGTGGAAGTGGGAAAACATCTGCAAGTACATATTGTTGTTACACAATGCACTTACATAATTCTTGTTACAGATGTGTACTTTCCTACTGTTGTTACCAATGTCCTGTTACACATTTGTACTTACACATACTATTCAGTTGGTTGTTACATGAGTGTAGTTACACCAGTATACACAAGTAAATACTCTGTACCAGTGTGTACATACACTGTAGTTACATACTACTTACACATCTAATTACCATGTAAGTTCACAGGTATAATCGACACAATATAAAGTGGGACCGTTGTGGGTAATGTCCTGTTACACATTTGTACTTACACATACTATTCAGTGGGTTGTTACATGAGTGTAGTTACACCAGTAATACAAAAGTAAATACTATGTAAACGTGTGTACATACACCTTAGTTACATACTACTTACACATCTAATTACCATGTAAGTTTACAGGTATAAGCGACACAATATAAAGTGGGTAACGAGAGGATACCTTTACGGGATAATAGTGGTATAGAACTGTAATATACGGGAGAATCCCAGGAAAAACAGGAGGGTTGACAGGTATGGTGTGTACACTGTAAAAAATTATTCTGCATGTTAGTTTTTTCAACATGAAGTTTTCCCTGTCTTAACCAGTCTATAATAGAGCGTGCGTTAACTCAAATTAAAAACATGCTGAACGATTTGCGCCCCATACAGCAGGTGGCGAAATATGCATTGAGTCAGCTTGCCAACTGCCAGTTAAACACCAGAAGAAGTCAGACACATGGGATAATTTTCAGTAGTCAATTATTTAAGAACAAATATTTATATTCATTCGATCATTTATTTTATTTTCGGCTTAGTCCCTTTATTAATCCGGGGTCACCACAGCGGAATGAACCGCCAACTTATCCAGCACGTTTTTACGCAGCAGATGCTCTTTCAGCCGCAACCCATTTCTGGGAAACATCCACACACACTCATTCACTACGGACAATTTAGCCTACCCAACTCACCTGTACCGCATGTCTTGGGACTGTGAGGGAAACTGGTGCACTCGGAGGAAACCCACGCGAACGCAGGGAGAACATGCAAACTCCACACAGAAACGCCAACTGACCCAGCCGAGACTCAAACCAGCGACCTTCTTGCTGTGAGGCGACAGCACTACCTACTGTGCCACTGCGTCACCAAATATTTATATAATTTACCCAAATGTGATTTTCTCAGGGCAACCCAGTGGCGCAGTAGGTAGTGCTGTTGCCTCACAGCAAGAACGTCGCTGGGTCGCAGGTTCGAACCTCGGCTGGGCTGGGTCAGTTGGCGTTTCCGTGTGGAATTTGCATGTTCTCCCTGGGTTCGCATGGGTTTCCTCCGGGTGCTCCGGTTTCCCCCACAGTCCAAAGACATGCAGTACAGGTGAATTGGGTAAGCTAAATTGTCTATAGTGTATGAGTGTGAATGTGTGTGTGGAAGTTCCCAGAGATGGGTTGCGGCTGGAAGGGCATCTGCTGCGTAAAATCGTGCTGGATAAGTTGGCGGTTCATTCCACTGTGGCGACCCCGCAAGGGACAAAGCCGACAAGAAAATGAATGAATGAATGAATGATTTTCTCATTCTAAAAGTTGCAGCACATTCCCAGAGGCCAGATTGATTTATTTTTTAATTTTTTTATGTTTACAGTAGACTAATATTTAATTAAATTAAATATTTAAATTAAATTAAATTAAAAATTTTTTTACAAAAATTTACATAAATGCCATTTTCTCATTCTAAAGATTGCAGCACATTCCCAGAGAAAGACTGACTTACTGCAGGTCAGATTTGACCAAATAAATCCTGTTATGTTCATACAGTAAACAAATATTTAAGCAAAAAATACTTTGTAAAGACAATTATATTGTAAATACATTATGTGTAATTGCTAAATTGGGAGTAAAGACCTTTAATAAAATGTTTAATGTATTACATTGTATTTTCTGTTTCTAATTGAGAAAATTTGTAAATGAAAATGTAAGTTAATGTATTTAAACTAAACTTGGCAAGTTCTGCCAACTTGATAATGTAAGTTAACCTTTTAAAACTACACTTTGCAAGTCCAGTTAACTTGAAATACGTAGTTGGGTCAATTAAACATTTTAATGCAGCAGTCAATGCAACGAGATGACTTAACTAAGTTAAGCTGAGTGAACAAATCATCTTTTTACAGTGTACAGACTCACTTTGATTGAATCATTTGAATCAGTAAATCATAAACTGTAGACTCACTCTGTTGGGACTATTTGAATCAGTGTGTCGTAAACTGTAAGCTCACGCTTGCTGCGTCCCAGTTTGCATACTATCCATCTTAAGCAGTAATGGAAAATAGAATTAGTATGTCACAAACCATAGTATGTTGAAAAGAGTGTGCCGATGGTTTACTATTTCCAGAAAATTTGAAGTGTAGAAGCGTCCATACTCGAACTGCTAATATTACCCACATTACATTGCACGTTGAACATGAATTTGATTAGAACTACAAACTCAGGTAAAAAGTGTAAACAAACTACAAACATGGCCGATACGTGACACCAACCGTCAAGTAGACTCTTCGGTAAAGTTGTTTGAATGATTGTTAATCAGTATCTAGCCAACTGGAATATATTTAAACCGCGTTTTCCATGTTATATTTCATCTGCAACCACAATGTGAACTTATATTAAGATATGTTTGGACATTAACGTCTGAATGCATAATTACCCAAAGACCTGAGGAGATTTCTCTGCATGATCTGCAGACTCGCGAATGGCAGATTATCCTGCTGCTGCTTTTCCAATAAGGTAGGTAATTAAATATGAAAGAAATGTGGATGATATGTCGAGATGATTGAAAGCGGACGTAACTAAGCAACATAACGATCTGTTAACGAGGAAGTAGTCCCACAGCTTGAATACTCTTCTGTTTCACACTCAAAAATCTATACTTTTCCTTTATAAAAAAGTACATATTTTAGGGCGTAGAATAAGTATGTGAATTGGGATGCAGTCTTAATTATTTGAATCAGTGAGTCATTAATTGGAGATTGGCTCTGACTGAATCATTTGAATCAGTGAATTATCAACTGCATTTTCACTCTGACCAGATTGTTTGAATCAGGACATAAATAACAAAAGACTTAATCTGAGTTGTTGACTGCAGACTCGGGTTGTGTTCTACTCTACTTTTAGGCACACACTTGTAAACCTTCGTTAAGCACTTCCTCTTGTGGGAATCTCCAAATGTTTAAGTGTTTTCCAATTTGTCAAGTGAATAAGGGATGTTTGCATAGACAGACCCCCTTGACCCCTTGATTTTGACAAAGAGAGTAAGTCTACTTCATACAGTTTGTGCACTCCAGTCACTTATATGTTCCACAATGCAATCACATTAGCGGCTTGAAGTTACAGTGCATAGTATTTTCCATGTGCAAACACTAAAAGCAGGGGTGTCCAACTCATTTTTTACCAGGGCCAGTTATTAGCGAAAGACTTGTTACTTGTTAAATGTTACTACTTCTTAACATACCTCTCAACCCTCCTGTTTTTCCCGGGATTCTCCTGTATTTTACAGTTCTATCCCACTGTCATCCCGTAAAGGTATTTTCCTGTATTTCTCCCGTATTCTTTATCATTCTGAGAAGAGCCAATCCTCCCTATATGCAACCCATACCGCCGAACCACCAGGGGCCGCCCTTGCTCTTAAATGTGAATCAGTTCTGTGCTTTCATTTTATTTAGGCATGAAAACACTTTGAAATAAACATAAAAACGGCGCGTTTAATTTCCTTTTCATTACAGGCGCCATTGCCCCTATGCAATCCTCAAAACAGTCAGTTCATATAAAGCATGAGTGTCAGCTGATGCGCTCCATAGTGATAATAGACGCTGTTTCCCAAGCGGATTCTGTACGTACGCGATTTGAATGATAATAATAATAATAATAATAATAATAATAATAATAATAATAATAATAATAATGGCAGTTCATTCCGCTGTGGCGACCCAATATTAATAAATGAATGAATGAATGAATAATAATAATAATAATAATAACAACATCTAGACATGTCAATCTTGTTGGGTTTTCTTTTAAACACAACAAATTTTGTCCTAAATGAGCATAAACAGTAAGGAAAACAGTCAAATGCTTTCAATATAGATATGTGCAGTTTTAAAGTGACACCTCTGTTATTTAATGTAATAAAACCAAAAAAAAAAAAAAAAAAAAAAAAATCGCTGCTCTTTAATCAGAATGTTTAAATTATATAGTGAGGAAAAGATGAGATTTGATAACTTGATTCTATTTCATTAGAATAGCTAATAGTTTAAATGAGCTGAACTGTTTGCTAATTTATTTGCAGCTTTTTCTAATGTATACTAATTATTATATCCTTTGTAAATAATAATAAAAACGTATTACTGATCGTTTCAGAAGTTTATTTACAATGAAACAGCTCCAGATTAACATATTTATTTATTTATTTATTTATTTATTTATGTATGTATGTATATATATCCCTTTATAGACTTTGCAGACAAAATGCTCATAAAAATTGCCATCACAATTAATTTCCCAGCTCTAGTACAGATACTTAAAAAACATACTTTAGTAAAAAAACTATTCTTAATTGCTGCCCACCATATTTTTAATACACTGCCTCCAATGAATCAGGATGATGTCTAATAACAAAAGTTTTTGCCGTGGTATTTCCAGCAGTCAATCTCTCCACACTGTGTTGATTTGTGTGTTCCGTTTGCCACATCGCTGTTATTTATTCCTGTCTTTCTGTGCTTGGGGCTTCAGGGAAATCCTTTGTGCTGGCCTTGCATACTCTTTTATTCATAGATTAAGACGCTCATACAATTTCATGAACCTGGCCTGTAATAGTAACCTTATTTCAGGCCAACAATGCTGAGCACACACTGAAGAGCGGCAGCACATACTAAAATAACACCACAAAGATACGCTGACTGTACCGGTGCAGATATCAGTCAGAGGAATGAGCGAAAAACACCACTGAGACAGTTAAAGAATTACAGGCAAGCAAACACATCAACCACTTTTTATCTGCACGCATGTTCAGAGTTTATCGAATTCAGGCCGTGTTCCTCAATATGTTGAATTGAGGTTGAAATTAAAGATAAGCAAATGACTTTGATAATGGTGTCGCGTATGCACAGGTTTGTGCGCATTTAATAAATGCACAAAGCTGCACTGCAGTGATGCTTCAATGCAATTTAAGAGCTGAAATTCTATATCCTAATGTTGGATGCCGAATCTGATGTGCTGCGATAGACATCCATCTGTTTATGCGCTCAGCATCACATTAGGTGAGGATGTGAAATGAGAGGCATTTTTTTAAACCACATGCCCACGGCACAACACTTCCTCTTCAGAATATGATTTTCTCCCAAAATCTCTTGTTGCTGTGGTTGTTTCACCAGAAAAGGCAATACACAGGTCCATGAATCCTTTTAAACAAAATGTTTCTAAAATAAATGGTCAAAATATGGGTTAAATAATGTTCCAACATGCAAAAGTGTCATAGGAGCAATATGTATGCTAAGAACTGCAACACCTCCTCTCCTTGAATTGGTATTACTCTGAGGGGGTTCTACAGAAATTTGGCTGACTGATTTAGACTCTTGAAACAAATTATAACATTTGAACTATCTTATTTTATTTTACCCACATGTGTGGTTTTATCATCAAGCACAAAACATAAAAAAATCACAACAAAAAGCAAGACATTCCAAAGTCAGAATCAAAGAAGTCTCTCAATAAAGTCAGTGATAACTTATCGTTATAAGCACTTGAGAGCGATGCAATTCCTTTTATTGATGTCCTGACACTGTTAGGAAAGAAACCGTTGATGCCTGTAGGAGAAATGTCCAGTTGCCCTCTGTTGAGTGGGATGATGTTTTTCACAGAGAAGTTGGACAATCTAGAATCATTTAACTCCCATTGAACACAGCAAGCCAACAGAAGCACAAGTACAGCACAAGACAAACAGTCCTTTTATTGAGCGATAACTGTAACAGTTCTCAACAATGGACAATGTGAAGGCTGGTAGCAAAAGTGATACAGGTGGTGCATACTCTACCAAACACTTCTCTTACTCTATGGTAAGTGGCTCTTTATAGAGGTGCAAATCAACCTAGTGCCCCCCAGAGGTCGGAAGGAACATTACAACATGACACCCAAACAATACACAGTGCAAGAAAATAAATAAATAAATCAGAAAATAATAATAGTAACATTTAACTGTTACAGAACAATATACAAGGACAGAAATTGCTTAATTTGATCAAATTTAAAGGTGATTTCTTAATATTTAACTTCTTTAAATCCTTAGATTCCAGATTTGTAAATGGATGTCAAGTATTTTTATTTCATTTGTATTTTTATACCCTGACAAACCATAGATCTATGGAAAGCTCATTTATTCAGTTTTATTGTTTTTTTTATACTAAATTCACAAAATGTGTAAATATGCTGACAAACAAAAACATACAAAAGTGTTTAGTTTTATTATTATTATTTTACTCTTTTGATGGTGTTACATCAAGAAATGCAAGGTCCATAAATCCTTTTAAACAATGTTTCAAAATTAAAATGTCACATTACAGTTCCAAAAAACTTCCAAACTGCAAAACATGTGAATCTGGACCATACAATTTAAGTTACACATTTGTCTGAAAAGACAACAGCAACACATTGTATGATTCATAATGACAGATTTTTCTTTAATGGCCAAAATCACTGGGATATTAAGTAAAGGTCATGTTCCATGATGATATTTTGTAAATGTCCATACCGTAAATATACTAAAGGGCACCTATTTTATCTCTTTTAAAAGATGTAAGATAAGCCTTTGGTATCTCCAGAATGTATCTGTAAAGTTTCAGCTCACAATACCCATCAGATAGTCTATTATATCCTCCAGAATCTGCCCATGTTGGTGTCTGAATGCATTGTAGCTGTTTTTGTAGCCTGTGGCTTTAAATGCAAATGAGCCAATTCTTCCCACCCACTTGCATGTCTGCTCAATCATGGGTTAAATCAGACAAACAGCAGTCAGTGACAGAGACAGACTCAGATAAAGCTGAAATATACAGCTCATTAGTCAAAAATATCAAGTAAGTGTATTTAGTGTATTTGTGGTGGAGTTTATTCAAGCCTTTCTGAAATGATGAGTCTCACACAAATGCTGTTTGCAGTACACACACACACACATGCGCGTTTACTGACACCATGTGGCTGTGGTAATTATATCGGTTATGAATTATAGGTCACACTTTATTTTGATGGTCCGTTAGTTGAATTTAAGATACATTGCAACTAATTCTCAGTAGATTATAAGTAGGTTGTTAGGTTGGGGTTGGGGTTAGGGTTAGGGTTAGTGTAAGTTGACGTGTACGTGCAAAGTTTCTTATAGTCAGTTAAATGTCTGTTGAAGGATTGTTAAATGTCAGTATCAACAGATATTAAGCTGAGAGTCTACTACTCAAATGGACCATCAAAATATAGTGTTACCGAATTATATTTTGATTTTACTGTATTTACTACAACATGCTATGTTTTAAAACGTTTTAAACTTATAAAACTAATATAAATCACAGAGAGTTGTAACAGAAATTTTAATACCAGTTTATTTGCAAATAAAATGTTTTGTGGATGTGTGTATAAATGTTATTATATAAACGATGCCTGTGAAGAAATTCAGTGGGCGGGGAAATCCGCACTACTACGTCACGTTGCGATGGGTCTCAAAATCAGAAGGATTTGGGTCTCATTCATGACAGGATATTTTTAAAAAAAAGAGACTTGTTGGGTTTACATAACTCTAATATGACATTGCACACACTATATGTACATACAGTTCTGTCCAAATGGCTCAAATATGACATTTCACACATTATATGTACATACAGTTTTGTCCAAATGGCTCACAAAAGTTGATTTTCATCATAGGTGCCCTTTAAAATTGATTTTTTGATTAGTAACATGCATTGCTAAGCGCTTTAATTAAACAAATTTACAGGTGATTTTCTCAATTAAAGAGTTGTCAAATATTTTCAGGTCCATTTGAGCATTAGTAGACTGTCTGCTTAATATCTGTTGACACTGACATTTAACAGTCCTTCAACAGACATTTAACTGACTATAAGAAACTTTGCAAGTACAAGACAACTTACACTAACCCTAACCCCAACCCCAACCCTAACCCCAACCTAACAGTCTACTTATAATCTAATGATAATTAGTTGCAATGTAACTTACATTCAACAAACGGACCATCAAAATAAAGTGTGACCTATTTTCATATCCTAACAAACCATATATGGAAAGCTTATTATTTATTCAGTTTTCAGAAAATATGTCAATTATGACTAGTTCTGTGGTCAAGATCCATAGATAAAAAAAACACCAAAAAATTGTTATGTTGTGTACAAATACGGTACGTTTTTTATGCAGCAAACCAAGTCTTTTTGTTGTCTTATATCTTAGCATTATTAACTTTTATTCATATCGGCCTTTATTATATTTGCAGTAAATTTACAAATCAAATACTTGAAGAAAAGTACAGAAATCCCAATTAATATTAATAAAAGTATAAAAAAAAATCAATTTTGTGCAGTTACAATAAAATGTTTCACAATACACAAAATGTCTAAAAGTGTGCTGACAAACAGAAAAAAAATAATACATGAATATATATCTGTGCTATTTTAAGTTCCGTTTAGTTTCTCTTCTATTCTGCATCTCTGTTCTAAGTTCCTTTGTTTGAATTTTTTTTTCCCTTTTTTAAAATAAAATATCTTGTTGCTTGGTTGTTTCTCCAGAAATTGCAGTATGCATATCTGTGAATCCCTCCCAACTCAAGCTGTTGAGGGACACTTGTACTCCATCAACAGGATCTGGTGATACCTAAATTCACGTTCGGTTTCTTCCAGCAGCATGTAATCATGGCTCACATATCATCCACTTCTGAAGTGTTTCGGTTGACATTGAAAGCCAGTAAATAATACTGTAAGAGATCCGTTGGGCAGCTGCCATTAACCACACAAGCTCTTCACTGCTGTTCTGTAAATGTGTGTGTGAATATAAGTGTACTGTATGTTCTAACTCATAACTACAAGTGTTGATAATTTACATGATATATAAAGTATATTACGATATTACAAAAATAAAAATTAGAATATTACAATTTTATGAGGGTCAGGGAGGACAATGAATTTTCAAGAATCAAAATAATAAAGGTGAGCTATATCTCACATAACAACAAGTATTGTTAGATTCAAATTAATAAACAAGTAATGACTACTGCAGATTTAAACCATGATTTACAAATCATGCACATTGAATGCAGGACTGACAATAAATTATATACAAATAAATCTTGCGAATTCTAATCAATCGCCATTTTGAATCTTTACACTTTACCACTATTAACATGTAATAAAATTGAGTATGATCACTTTTGATCACTCAAAAAATATATTTTTTACTTGTTCAAACTACTTAATTAAAATGAACTGAAACAACACAATTCTTGAGATTTCATTGGGACAACTTATTTTTTTATGTTCAATCCAAATAAATTTGTTAAAAGTGTTAAGTTAACTTAATCGATTTGTGTTGGGACAACATGAATGAATTGTGTGGAACCCTGCTTTTATTACAGTGAAGAATTTAATTAGGTCAGAATAAGTATGTTGTTGTTTTTTTACATAAAAATTATTCTGAATGATGATGGAAAATTATTTCAATCATATTTTCATATTTTATTTGAACAGTTTTATTTGAAGTTATTTAAAACGTTAGTCAATCTATATGCTTGCAAAGAAATGTGATTTCTTAAATACAGTACTTATGTAAAGTAATGGAGTTAGCTAAGAGAAATAAATTGTTTACATGAAATAGCTTGCATATTTCATAGAAAAACAGATATTTCAGCTGAATGTCTTTTATTGGAGTTTAGTTTTATATTTAAAACTTCAATCACACAAGAAATACTAAAAAATATCAGCACTAGGTTTTGTTTTTTCTTTTAATAATACAAAATGTGCATTCATTACTGTAGTTATTGTTGTTAAATGTCTTATTATTTAAAATACTGTTAAAATAATGTTTGTTTTTGTGAAAAGTGGGTACATTACATAGGCTTCCATTCATACAGATCAAACCGTATATTATATTGCCCTCGGCCCACCCTACCCCTAAACCCAACCATCACAGGAGACAGTGTACAGCTTTACTCCCTGAAAAAACTCATCCTGTGTGATTTATAAGCTTTTTGAGAAGTGAGGACGTCACCAATGTCCTCATATTTCACCTCCTTTTTGTAATACCTGTGTCATACCTATGTCATTATACAGATTTGTGTCATGATATGTCACAAAAACACGTACACACACACACACACACACACACACACACACACACACACACACACACACACACACACACACACACACACACACACACACACACACACACACACACACACACACACACAGCTGAGGATCATCAGGACTGATTACAAACACACAAACTATATATAAACTCGCCAGTCAATCTATCATGTTGCTGAGTCTTATCTACACTCTAAAAATATCTGTTATTAAGTTTCCGTATTTAGTAATTCACAATGTTTACCACTTTTTTCATGGTTGTGAATTGTATTATGGGGCCTTGATCTTGGCTCTGTTAAATGTTGATGTTGGAAATTCTATTTTACAGTTCAACAAAGTGACTTTTATTGACATTTTAGTAGTTTAAAATAATATATTTTTTAAGAAATAATAATTAGAGATATAGATAGTCTATAAAATTACAATGTGTTTGTAGCATAATATACAACACCATTTCAGACAATATATCTCTTTAAACTATAATATATATATATATATATATATATATATATATATATATATATATATATATATATATATATAAAGTTACCTTTTCCAACTTTTCAGGGTTAAAAGCTGCGGAAGAAAGAGCAAGCTCCCAAAATACAATTCAAAATCATAAATAAATAGGGGAAAATAAAATAAAATAATTATATATAAAATATGGAAAACTGCTAATTTACGGATATTTTTTTTTTTTACTTAAGGTTAGCTGTTGCTGTCTTTTTAAAGCATTTCCACTGTTTTTGCCTTACCCGTGTTTTTGACCCTTTGGAATGTTTCTATTGTTTTTGGTTGTTTGCCACTTGTCTCGTCCCTTTTACCTGTTTCTTGGTTTACCCTTCGAATTATCTGTGTATGACTGTCTGCTCCTGTTTGGACCCTTGCCTGCTTGCCTACTCTCATAGTCTCATACTCTCATGTTTGGATTCAACTCACCTTAACATCTCTCACAACAGCAATAGATACCAAAAATCCCACAAAACTGTAGTTGATGTCAAATCATGTCAGTAATAGTTAACCAATGAATATTCCATCGCCATTCAGCCTAACAGACATATTTATATAAAATGAACCAGCCCTCTTACTTTGTTACTTTGGCATGTATATATTAACCCTTTGGCTGCCCGTTCTACCAAATGGTTGACTGTTATTTTGACTGTTTTAAATAATGACTGTTAAAGTCATTTTATATTTTGTCTGTTTTAAACAATGGTTTACACACACAGCATTGTTGGTTTACAAAAGAAAATCAAACAAACATAATCCTGCTGCACTACTACACTTGATTTGGGTTTTATTGTAAAAAAAAAAAAAAACAACAAGAAAACATTTTAAATGAGAATCCGAAATATTTTATGGCATACTTCAAAGATGATTTAGTATACATAATTGTTTTATTGGAATTTTGTTTTTCTTACACTTCATATTTTCTGATTTTTCATAGTATATGTATTAATTCCGGTACTTTTACCATAAACTGACATATGAACCATTTGGTAGAAGTTGATATTTTAGAAATTATGGGATGTGTTGAAAAAAGTTGAGTGTGTTAACTAGCGACATTATAGGAGTTTTCTTGGTAGGGTAGTTAAGGGTTAAAATATAAAACAGTAAACATATAAATAGTATTTAATAATTTCAAGCATACAATATATGATCATCATACTGAATTGGATTACATTTAAATGCTTCTTTAAAAAATAGGTAAAATTTTACTAAATAATAAAAGTGCAATATAGCTCACATAATAACGTGTAATGTTAGATTAAAATAAATAAGTAATGACTACTGCACATTTTAACCATTATTTACAAAAGACGTCCACCAAATGCAGAACTGGCTATAGTTTATACCAAATAAATATTGCTAATGCTAATAAATAATCATTTTGAATCTTTACACTTTGCCATCATCCATCAAATAATTAGGTAATTAATATTTCAACACAATCTCATGGCAATTCGTAACTTTTTGATTTAGTGGCTAATTTGTATGAATTTGTACGATCTCATTCATACAATTTAGTACGATTTGCAAATCCCCCAATGACGGTTGGGTTTAGGGGGGTTGGGTGCCACACCTCCTTTTAAAAACCGTACATTTTTGTACAACTGAATTTGTACACATTCGTACAAACTAGCCACTAACTGACAAAACATAAAATAGTTATGTTTCCTCATGAGATCAGGCTGAATATTTACATAAAAGAAATCAACGCTTTTACTTTGGCATATGTATAATAAAATATAAAACAGTTAATGTCAAAAATAAATATGTAATAATTTGAAGCATAAAAATCAATAATTTTGATGAATGAACATTTTTTATAATAATGAAGAACATATTTAGTTTTGATGATGCTTAAATATTATAATATGCTATAAAATGATTCTTGATCATAAATTTTAATACTATATATTATAGATAGATAGATAGATAGACACTTCTATAAAGCTTAAAGTGACATTTAAAGGCTTACCTAGGTTAATTAGGTTAATTAGGTTAACTAGGCGGGTAATTAGGCAAGTTATTCTATAGCTTTGGTTTGTTCTGTAGACTATCGAAAAAGAAATATAGCTTAAAGGGGCTAATAATTTTGACCTTAAAATAGTTTAAAAAAAATTAAAAACGGCTTTTATTCTAGCCGAAATAAAACAAATAAGACTTTCTTCAGGAGAAAAAATATTATCAGACATACTGTGAAAATGTCCTTGCTGTATTAAACATCATTTGGGAATCTTTAAAATAGAAAACAAAATTCAAAGGGTGGCTAGTAATTCTGACTTCAACTGTATGTGTGTGTGTGTGTGTGTGTGTGTGTGTGTGTGTGTGTGTGTGTGTGTATATATATATATATATATATATATATATATATATATATATATATATATATATAGTGCAGAATTATTAGGCAAATGAGTATTTTGACCACATCATCCTCTTTATGCATGTTGTCTTACTCCAAGCTGTCTCGAAAGCCTACTACTAATTAAGCATATTAGGTGATGTGCATCTCTGTAATGAGAAGGGGTGTGGTCTAATGACATCAACCCCTTATATCAGGTGTGCATAATTATTCGGCAACTTCCTTTCCTTTGGCAAAATGGGTCAAAAGAAGGACTTGACAGGCTCCGAAAAGTTAAAAATAGTGAGATATCTTGCAGAGGGATGCAGCACTCTTAAAATTGCCAAGCTTCTGAACCGTGATCATCGACCAATCAAGCGTTTCATTTAAAATAGTCAACAGGGTCGCAAGAAGCATCTGGAAAAACCAAGGCCAAAATAAACTGCCCATGAACTGAGAAAAAGTCAAGCGTACAGCTGCCAAGATGCCACTTGCCACCAGTTTTGCCATATTTCAGAGCTGCAACATCACTGGAGTGCCCAAAAGCACAAGGTGTGCAATACTCAGAGACATGGCCAAGGTAAGAAAGGCTGAAAAACGACCACCACTGAACAAGACACACAAGCTAAAACGTCAAGACTGGGCCAAGAAATAGCTCAAGACTGATTTTTCTAAGGTTTTATGGACTGATGAAATGAGAGTGAGTCTTGATGGGCTCGAGGCTGGATCGGTAAAGGGCAGAGAGCTCCAGTCCGACTCAGACGCCAGCAAGGTGGAGTACTGGTTTGGGCTGGTATCATCAAAGATGAGCTTGTGGGGCCTTTTCGGGTTGAGGATTGGGTCAAGCTCAACTCCCAGTCCTACTGTCAGTTTCTGGAAGACACCTTCAAGCAGCGGTACAGGAAGAAGTCTGCATCCTTCAAGAAAAAAAATGTATATTTGTGAATGTTGAGATGTTATATTAGTTTCACTGGTGAAAATAAATAATTGAAATGGGTATATATTTGTTTTTTGATAAGTTGCCTAATAATTATGCACAGTAATAGTCACCTGCACACACAGATATCCTCCTAAAATAGCTAAAACTAAAAACAAACTAAAAACTACTTCCAAAAACATTTAGCTTTGATATTAATGAGTTTTTTGGGTTCATTGAGAACATGGTTGTTGTTCAATAATAAAATTAATCCTCAAAAATACAACTTGCCTAATAATTCTGCACTCCCTGTATATACACACACACACACACACACACACACACACACACACACACACACACACACACACAATTAGGTCTATAAATATTTGGACATCGACACAATTCTAACATTTTTGGCTCTGTACACCAACATGAAGCGAATAAAATGTGCTTTAACTGTCAGCTGTAATTTGAGGGTATTTATATCTAATTCAGGTGAATTCTGTAGGAATTACAACAGTTTGCATAAGTGCCTCCCACTTGTTAAAGGTCCAAAAGTAATTGGACAATCAAACTTTCACTTTTAATACTTGCTTGCAAATTCTTTGCAGTCAATTACAGCCTGAAGTCTGGAACGCATAGACATCACCAGACGCTAGGTTTCATTCCTGGTGGTGCTCTGCCAGGCCTCTACAGCAACTGTCTTCAGTTCCGGCTTGTTCTTGGGGCATTCCAGGGAAAGCATTCTTCGGTCGCCCACCACAGTTGTTTCCGTGGTCTTCCGGGTCTTTTGGTGTTGCTGAGCTCACTGGTGCTTTCTTTCTTTTTAAGAATGTTCCAATATTGTTGTTTTGGCCATTCCTAATGTTTTTGCTATTTCTCTGATGTGTTTGTTTTGTTTTTTAGCCTAATGATGGCTTGCTTGACTGATAGTGACAGCTCTTTGGATCTCATCTTGATTAGGGAATAACACACACCTGGCCATCTAACAGCTTAGAAGCCAATTGTCCAATTATGCCGCAGTCACACTAGAGTTTAAGCTTGCGAAATTCTGTTGCACGGAATGAAACCTAGCGTCTGGTGATGTCTATGCGTTCCAGACTTCAGGCTGTAATTGACTGCAAAGAATTTGCAAGCAAGTATTAAAAAGTGAAAGTTTGATTGTCCAATTACTTTTGGACCCTTAACAAGTGAGAGGCACATATGCAAACTGTTGTAATTCCTACAGCGTTCACCTGATTTAGATGTAAATACCCTCAAATTAAAGCAAATTAACAGTCCCCAGTTGAAGCACATCTTGTTCGTTTCACTTCAAATCGATTGTTTTGGTGTATAGATGAATGTTAGAATTGTGACGGTCCAAATATTTATGTATATATATATATATATATAACTGTATACACTGAAGGATATTTAGTGTTCATCTTCTTTAAATTATGGTAAGCTTATAAGTTTTATGTTGTTTGATGTTTTTTTAAAGCAGGGTACACTATAATGTACAAAAACATAAAGCTGTTTTATAGTTTTGATTGAAAATATAGTATATAAACATGAATATATCAGCACAGAGAGAGTTTTAACACCCCACTATCTCTAAACAGCACATTGAAGCTCATGCAGAGTCTCTTCTCTTTGAAATGAACGTCTGAGAATATAGAGATTCGTGCTGCACGCTGAAGGTCTGGCTCATAGTTTGCTGGACGATGTCCAAGAAAACCTGCTATCATCAAAGCAGAAGAAGTGCCGCACTCCTCCACATCATTTCCTCTACTTCAAATCATCTTTTCCCTCCTAAGATTTGATCGCTGCCGAGTCCTGATGCTGGAGAAGCTCATTCACACGATACACCAATATGGTTTCGGGAACATGGAGGTGAGTTCAGTGATCAATAATGCTTACAGCCCCTAAAATGGCAAGAAATAATATCTGAGGCTAATGTGCCTGAAATTCTCATTTAAGAGTCTGTGTGCTAACCTCCTTAGCACGTCCCCTTGAGGAAACGGGGGATATGATTAGGAATTCGTTAGCAGGCTTCTATTTTTATGCTGATGACACACTTTTTCTCTCCTCTCTCCCAATGTTGCTGGCTCTTGACTTTCTCAACGCTTCTCAAACTAGATCAGCTCTTTGCCACAGCATCGAGAAATGTGACACGCTGTTCATTAAGAAAAAAAAAAAAAAAAAACAGTGGCCTCGGGGAGATGGTGGCACTGGCATAATGGATGAATCTGATTTGCACTTTACATTGTGGAAAATGTCTAAATGTAAAGTTGCTTGATTATGCTTGGAACTGAAGACTGAGGGATTTGTTTATGGTTCTACACATTTGGAGTCATATGCTTAAGTTTTTATGATAACTTTTGTTAATAGGGACAATTCTAACATGTCTGTTTAATTATGTTTAGTCATCCTTGTGTCGTTCCAAAAGCCAAAGATTTTCTTTCTTCCATGAACTACTAACAATATCAAAAAGTGTCTTCTGTTGTATTTGAATATTGTTAGTCACTGTGTCTGTGCAATAACTAAGGAGCTTTTTTTAAGTGAAGTTTATTTATAAACTAATTTCGAGAGGATCACATGTTTATGATTGCTTGCGGTTGGTCCCACATGATCCAATTTATGATTCACCAATCAGACATTTCCTAAGCCACTATAAATACCCTAAATTCCATATAACAGCCATCTTCATTTTGAAGAATCCCCCCTTCCACCCCTACTTCTCCTTCTTTCCCAGATGGGTGGCATGGTGACCCAGTGGTTAGCACTGTTGCCTCACAGCAGGAATGTCAATGGTTCTAGTCCTTACCAAGCCAGCCGACGTTTCTTACACATTCTCCCCGTGCTCACGTGGGTTTCCTCCCACCATCCAAAAACATGCAACTTAAGTTAATTGACTAATCCAAATCGGCATCATAGACATGCACCTAGTAAGTAGTTATCTCTTAAGAGCAATAACTATCTGTTCATTAGCAACTACAGCAGGGGAGTTCTCGAGATCTACCTGAGCTCAAACTCCCCTCTCGCCTTGCAAATGGGAGGGAGCCCCGAGCTTGAGGATCTTATGAGGTCAGGGCTCTCTCCCAGGACAGCATGCCAAACAAGCTTTATAATCAATTATTTTATCAATAATCAATCAGCTAAGTGTGAACTCTTGAATATTCATTGAACCAAACAACATTTTGAAACATGAAGTTGGCATAAACATTTTTTAATCGTATTTTTGTTTTATTTAGCCCCTCAAAGGGGTGTAAAAATTAAAATAAATAATAAAAGAGATAAAACTTCTGCCATCATTTACTCACCCTCAAGCCATGTGCACTCAAAAATGTTTATTGCGCGCACTTATTACATTTATCAAGACCTTTTATTTTTCAACATTCACACCTTAGCAGTTATCACTGGCGATGAAAGCGAACTTACAAAATCACTCGTCCGACAGTGGAAGGCGTTTAATGAATAAACAGAATACCCGGGTACACAAGGTGGCGCTGTGTAAATTTACACTTCTGACAGGTGTATGTTACACCAAAGAAGTCATCTTTGTGATTTTTTTTCCCCTTGTGCATTTGTTATGTGAGCTTTTCCATTTTTGTTTTAACCTCCACTAATTCACACAAACATCTAGTCAGAAATACAGTTACATTTTAAAAAGTTCAATTTAAAGTAAAATTTTATTTAAGTTAAATTAAGAAAATTAAGATGACCAATTCAATTCATCTTTATTTCTATAGCGCTTTTAGAATGTAGATTGTATCAAAGCAGCTTAACATAGAAAGGCAGTGTAGTTTAAAATACAGATATGAAACTCACCATTGAGCTGCAATTTCTGTGTGCTTGGCTAGACTCTTATGAGTGCCACTGAGTCGTGTTTTACTGTAAATTCAGCAAGACAGTTTAACAAAAGTGACAATCTCATTGGTTTGGCAGTTTTTTAACACAGCATATTTAACCAAAAATAAATAAATAAATTTGCCAAATGAAACATTTTTATTTATTTTTTAAAGATGTTGGATTACGTCTGCCATTTTGTGTATTAGTGTGCACACTCACATTTGTTTAGTACTTTTGTTTAGCCACAAGGCATTAAATGTCAGCAATAATCGCACCTGATAATCATCCTAATGTGTGTGAGCCTTCAGGTTGTTCTGTTACTGTATCAATTTCTTTGTTCTGCTGAACACAAAGGAAGGTATTTGGAAGAATGTCTGTAACCAGACACGTTACAAAATTAATTTACTTTATCATTTAAAAAATAAATACAAAATAATGTAAATGGGTGGAAATATCTGTATGATTATAGACATTTTTGCACAATGTCTTCCTTTGTGTTCAGCAGAACAAATAAATGTGTACAGGATTGGAACAATCTGAGGCTAAATGATGACAGACTTTTAATTTTTAGGTGAACTATGTTTTTAACTGTGACCCAACCTTTTGAGTTTTAGTTGAAAATAATATTTTATTTAGGTACAGTTGAAGTCAGAATTATTAGCCCCCCTGAATTATTAGCTCCCCTGTTTATTTTTTCCCCAATTTCTGTTTAACTGAGAGCAGATTTCTTCAACACATTTCTAAACATAATAGTTTTAATAACTCATCTCTAATAACTGATTTATCTTATTTTTGCTATGATGACAGTAAATAATATTTGACTAGATATTTTTCAAGACACTTCTATACAGCTTAAGATGACATTTAAAGGGTTAACTAGGTTAATTAGGTTAACTAGGCAGGTTGGGGTAATTAGGCAAATTATTGTATAACGATGGTTTGTTCTGTAGACGGAAAAAAAAAATAGCTTAAAGGGACTAATAATTTTGACCTTAAAATTATTATTAAAAAATTAAAAACTGCTTTTATCCGAAATAAAAAGACTTTCTCCAGAAGAAAAAATATTATCAGACATACTGTGAAAATTTCCTTGCTCTGTTAAATATTGTTTGGGAAATATTTAAAAAAGAAAAAAAATTCAAAGGGGGGCTAATAATTCTGACCTCAACTGTATATAATGTATAGTTTGAGTTGAGTTAAGGGGTTAACATCTACACCACTCTCCACTACACATTCACAGTTTTTTTTTAAGTAAATATTTACATTGCATTTCTGTCATAAAACAAATAGAAATGCCATTATTTTGGGTCAAATCTCTTCAAAGTAAACTGGCTCACCAAATTTCAAATGATTCCTTTCCAAATCAGACACTGCTGGAATATAAAGTAAGTGGGAAGTTTACATGTCAGAGATTTCTTTATGTTTTGTTTTCCATGGCCTAAAAAAACACAAACTTTAAAAAAATAAGTTTCAAACAACAACAATAAAGGTATTTTGCGAAAGGGGTGAAATCATACTCATATATGTTACATGATCATAGCTATACACAAGCACTTGACCACCAGAACAACAATAGTGGACTACAGGACAGTATGTTTATAGACACTTTGCAACGTGACATTATGACTTGCTGGCCTGGAATGCACAACACAGTGTTTGTGTTGAGCAAGGTTTTAAATGAATAATTATATATATATATATTTTTTTTTTTTTTTTTTTTTTTTTACAATACACACATTGTCGTCCATTTTTTAGTTAAGGCATTAAAAATCAATTAAATGAATAAAAATATCAATTAATTCAAGTTTATTATTAGCATGTGAGCAACGTGTATGAAACACGTGTATTAAAACAAATATATCACAAACTTATTAATTGTATTCATTTATTTATTTAACAGTTACATTATCTAACTTTTTGTTTTAGCTATACTTTCATAACCAACATTCATTATAGTGCATTATCAGATTATCGTTGTTGGTGTTGTTGTTGTTGTTGTTTTTTTTTCAATTTGGTTAAATTTCAGACTAGTTTGCATTAAAATGTACAGGCAGCAGTTTTAACTGTCCAAAATATTTCAAGTGCTAAACATACTCTTTCAAATGTATAGTGTAAGAAGAAGAAGAAAAAACAGAGACAATACAAGAGCTACAACAAACTACTGAAGACAGTAAAAAAAAAAAAAAAAAATTAAGCTTAAGGCTCATGTGCAGATTCACAAACTCTGAGACATGTTCTGTTTCTGGAACACACCATTTAACTGTCTTAATTCAGTTTTATGCCTATTGTTTCTTCATGTTTGTAGCATAAAACACAATTTCCACTAACAAAGCGACCGCATAATGCCCAGAATCCAAACTAAAACTCATTTATAATTCATATTTTCTTTGACCATTTCAATTGAAACTGTTATATGAATAGATGCGAAGCTCGGGGCAGAAACAAGTGCATCTGTAAGGAATCCCATCGGCCTCCTCCTGCCCACCGTGGCTTTGGTATTGTGTTTGGTGTAAACAGGACACAGGGCCCTTGGACAGGGTAGGTGCGGAATGTACTGTCTCCGCATTTGTTTTTCATTGAAAAGGGGATTGCGAATCCTGACGGGCATGATTAATCACCGCGCGCCAGACATCTGAATACGGCTCGGGAAAGGTTCAACTTTTTAATTCATCCTACACGCAATCTATTCAAACCAGCTGCTGCCTTTCCTCATGCTCATTTTCACTCTTTTCACAGTGACCACTGCTGCTATTCTCTCTCCCTCTCTCTCCTTCTCTTTCCTTGGCTTTCATAATTATCAAGGGAGAAGGGGCATTGAAAGCTGTTGTTTTTGAGGAGATTTCGGTCGTGTCAACGGCTCGCGCCATCGCCAGCTGTCTTCCTCTCTCCGTTCTGTTGAATTATTATTTCAGGCTTACAGATATGATGAGGAAAGCGGTCATTTTCTCAACAAATACCTTTGTGAGTAAGGCGCTGCTCTGTGTAATTGTGAAAAAGGTAGGAAAAGTAGGAAAATACATCTTGTTGAGGGCTCTGTATTTTGTGTTGGATTGATTTTCTGTTTCCCTTATTACCAGCAGACAACCCCGAGAGGGAGAAGCGGATCAAAACATTTTTGAAATGGTTCTGTCTCCGGTTCCCTTATTTTGTAGCTCACTTTAGAGCTGGTCCAATATTTCTCCTGGGGAGCTCGAACATACTCATCAAAATGTGCTGGGCAGCAACAGCCCACTAAAGCCACAGTGTGGTTGCTCCAATTGTATAAAACATCTCCTCCATTATGAGAACAGGCAGAAAAACAAACCACAGCATGCTTGGCATCAAAGTCATTTAGAAAACAGCAGACAGACTCGGAACTATTTCAATAAACCCACAAAAGATACCACAGGAAACTTCTGGTCCATTAAACTATGCACATAAAGCCTAACCCTTCAAACACAATTGATTTCACCTTTTAGGTAAGGTTAAGTTTCCAAAGTGAGCCTGTTCGCTGCCTACATAGGGAAGCATCTTAAAGAGAAGTTTTCTTTCTTTTGTGGTGCATTCCCAACATTCTTCAAAAAAATATATATATTATGTTTTGCATTAACAGGTTGGTTAAAGTCAATGGCAGTTTGGTGGTATGGGTTGGTTTAAGGGCTGGTTAAGGTTATTGACAGGTTTTATTGGTAGTTTTAGTAGTTGGTTAAAGGGATTCTTCATTTACTCACTCTTTACTTGTGGAAACTATTGAGTTTCATAGCATGTGTTTTCCCTACTATGGAATCAGTGGTTACAAATTTTGAGCTTTTTTCGAGATATCTTCTGACTGACCAACTGACACACCCTCCTTCTTCCCTAAACCCAACCAATAGTGTTTTCAAAAGCACAGATTGACCCGCACACTCACTTCCCTAAACCCAACAAACCCAACCCAAAGAAAAGGCCTTGCCTGATTTTTACCATGTTTTCAGATTTTACCACGTTCTCAACCTGCTATTTACTTCTTTGGATTCTGTTTTTGTCTTTCCTGCTTTCTGGAACCGTTCCTCACTGGACTCGAACCCTGTCGTCTTGGTCAACTTCTTTCTGTGTCTCAAGTCCACCGACGTACATGGTGAGCAAACTGAACAAACTGGTAACAGCGGGAAAGCAGTCCGTACAGAGGTAAGCGCGAAAAGAAATGGCATCATACCCCTGTATGCCCTGTAGCGTTCGTTTAAAAAAAAGAAATGCAGCCCTACGTTCCTCTGGCTACATAATTCGCGATCTCCCGAAACGTATATAGGCCTACGTTTTCAGAATGAGCCTCTGTTGAGTTTAACTGTGTAAAACTTGTAGTAAATATTTAGATTGTGAAGGAGACATGACATGGCTAAAATCTACCACGACAATTTTGGATTGACGCCGACTAGTCGCGCTACACAGATCACGTGATTTTTAACCTGAACTACTGTACATGGCAGCCTTACACACGAATGTGGGTTCACCGAATAAAACTGGCCAAGTATTCTTGAAATTAATTTAAATATTTTTTATGTCAGCGTCAATGATTCACATGAACATTAAGGGCACTCAAAGTAAACGATGTAACGTTACTGTGTGCTGATGATGTATGCATTACTTTTGCACTAAATATATCTATTATTATTACATTTTCAGTAGTACGAGCCATGATCAATGTGTTGACTGCATTTATTTTGCACTAACATTAGCCTGTGCTAATGTTGCACAGTTAACGAAATGAACAGTGTTGACAATGCGTTAGTTTTCCACTAAAGTTAGTCATTGGTAACGTTGAATTATTTTTACAACGTGTTATGAGCTGTCAAACAGCATGTGTATATGTATTTCCTGCAAATAAATTGCAATTTGTGGCGTGTTCATTGTTGCCAGATTGGGTGGTTCTGAATTTGATTGTGCGCGTAAAAAAGGGCATTGGCGGCTTGACAAAATTTGGGCAGTTTTGAAACATAAATTTTATATGCAACTTATTTAACAAAACATAACTGTGTGCTCCTACTCCATTCAGTTAGTAGTGACCAGTGCATATTGCAAACTCTGTAGGCCCACCCGCAAGAGGAGGTGAAGAAAAGTTGTATCAAAATCTGACTCCCCAGACAAATCTGCACAATATGCAGTTAAACTCACAGCGGTTCATCATGACACATTTTCGATCATTTTTTCCCGCAACTGACAGCAAGAACAAACAGAAGCATTGTCTGATTGACAAGCAGCACCTAATTACTGTATGTTCAAAAGAATTTAAAACGTCAAATAGGACGATGTTCATTGCAGTATGGAAAAAACTATGACAGTTAAAATAACTAGGTTTCTTTTGAAATTTCTATTTAAATCAATTAAAATTAAATAAAATATGAATCTAATATGTTGGGCGTTTTTTTTTTTTTTTTTTTTTACAGGTTTTGGACAACTTTTGGGCTGGATAAAGTCTGCTATATCTGGCCACACTGATAAAATATTTGCATCTTGTGTTTTTGTTCTTGTGTTCACCAGTGACTCTACTTTAATAACATATAAGTCGACTTCCAAAAATAAAAAATCCTAAAGTCATTCAGCTCCTAATATATATATGTGTGTGTGTGTGTGTGTGTGTGTGTGTGTGTGTGTGTGTGTGTGTGTGTGTGTGTGTGTGTGTGTGTGTACGTGTTTTTGTGACATATCAGGACACAAATCTGTATAATGACATAGGTATGACACAGGTATTACAAAAAGCAGGTGAAATATGAGGACATTGGTGACGTCCTCACTTCTCAAAAAGCTTCTAAATCACACAGGATGAGTTTTTTCAGGGAGTAAAGCTGTACACTGTCTCCTGTGATGGTTGGGTTTAGGGGTAGGGTGGGGTGAGGGCAATATAATATACGGTTTGATCTGTATAAAATGAATGGAAGCCTATGTAATGTAGCCACTTTTCACAAAAACAAACATGTGTGTGTGTGTGTGTTTTTACAACAGTTCTGTCTGGTTCTCAGATCTGATTGGCTGATAGCTGTGCGATATTCTGCGAATAATAACAGCACTCTTTAACCCTTCACCCTTGTGTATTACTCCACCCACATACAGCAACAAGCAGAGGACACTCTGTTATGGTTTGACAAATATTGCAGCTGTTGGACAACATAAGGTACTTTTGAGGCTTTTTTAGTCGAGAATGTAGTTGTTTAGATTGCAACAATGCAGTTTATTTTTAAGGATAGTGCCTATTTTAAAGTTGGAATAATTTTGGACCATCAGATTCAGTGCATCTGCCACCATCAGCCTGTCTGAGCAAACCAAAGAAAGTGACGGCTGACGTTTCGCCACAGGATGGTGACCGAGACCGCATAATAAGTCCTTAGGTAAGAAAAACAGCATTTTTTCAGCATAAATTTCAAACTACAGCAGAACAAATCATTAAAATCAGGTAAGTGACATTCTAAGTCAATCTCTTTATCTTTTCTATTTTAAAGTGCTGTATTTATACCCCAAAAAATTGGTAGTGTTTGCTTTGCTCTGGCTTTTTTAGGGTTAATTATTGTGATCTCCTGATTGCAACAAAGAAATACTGGGAAATCTCTGTGGACTGATGACATTTCCAACACAATCTCACGGCAATTTTGATTTAGTGGCTAATTTGTATGAATTCGTACGATCTAATTCATACCATTTAGTACGATTTGCTCATCACGCAATGACGGTTGGGTTTAGGGGCGGGGTTGGGTGCCACGCCTCCTTTTTAAAAAGGATTCGTACCAATTAGCCAGTAAACTGACTAATTGTAAAATACTTACGTTTCCTCGTGAGATCAGGCTGGCATTTCATGCCGTTCAGCCTTAATCTTAAAATGTGAGCAAAAATCACCTGTTTTGTCATCATTTTAGACATTACGCTTGAGAATCATTCAATTCCTAGCTCTAAAGTGATGTTGGTAATGTAGCAACAGTTTCTGCTGTTCTGACGTCAGCTGCAGATTTAAATGAATGGCAGAAGAAAGTAGTTCCTCATACAAAAGGGTTTTTGAGACTCTCCATGCTTGATTTTCTTTTTTTATACACACGATTATGCCGTCAAACTGTTGTATAAATGCAATATCACACTCATGGCATTGCATTGTGGCTGTATATCGTCACTGGTGGAGGCATTTGAATAATTTAAATATTAGCTCTAAAGTCAGGTTGGTAAAGTAGCAATGGATTCTGCTGTCCTGCCCATCAGTTGCAGATGTGAATGAATGGTGGAAGAAAGTAGTTTCTCGTACTAAAGGGTTTTTGAAACTCTCTGTGCTTGATTTTCTTTTTTATACACACGATTATGCCGTCAAACTGATGTATAAACACAATATCACACGAGTAGCAGTGCGATGTGCCTGTATATCGTTACTGGTGGGGGCACGCCTCCCACCAGTGCCAATATACAGGCACATCACACTGCTACTCGTGTGATATTGCTCATATATATATATATATATATATATATATATATATATATATATATATATATATATATATATATATATATATATATATATATATCGTCATCTTAGAATTATAACTATTATAACTATAGCTGACATTTTTGTATAAATTTAGTTATTGCCATATTCTTAATAAATGACAACTTATTTACATTATGGGATAATTTTTTATAAGTTGTTTACATTTTAAGACTTTTTATTTTAAAAAAAAAAGTTGCACACATACTGTTTGTTATATGGAATGCAAAAACTTTGAAGCTCAATATCTCAAAATCATTCAGAACGCAGATAGAACCTTATAATTCCATGGTGACAATATGTATATATATATATATGTATGTATGTATATATATATATATATATATATATATATATATATATATATATATATATATATATATATATATTATAGGTGGGCATAGATTAATTTTTTTAATCTAGAATAATCTAGATTAATTTCAAAATTAATCTAGATTAAAATGGCTCATTTGAAGTCTGCCGAAGGCATTCAGAATATGTGTGCTACCCAAATAATAAGTCTTTGATAACGAGTTTCTCAAGCCAGGTGACGCATTAGACCAGGGGCTCATCTCCTGTTTCCAAAATGCATCACAAACTGCTTGAGAAACTGTTCTACTATGATAATTGGTGATGAAAATAAATGATGTTCAATAAGATGTACTTGTGTTTACTAACTGTTTATTCAGTTAAACATGAATGTTGAACTGTAGGCCTACATAAGCTCCAAACAGCGATTTCATACTTGCTTTTGATGTACGTTCATACAGAAAATGCTGCTTCGCAAAGACAAGTACACAGAGCCCTGACGGTGTCAAACATTGAGTATGTTTACATGGGCAACAATACTTTAATACGATTTTAATATGATTAAAACAATACTCTGATTAAGAGTCTACCATGTAAACAGCGATTTTTGATTACTTAATGCGACTAAAGTCATCACTGAACTAAACAGAAATGGAATTAAGACATGGAGTATGCAGATATTAGTGGCATTACTGACAAAATATTCCCATCATGTAGGACTTTTCGCCATATTTTCCGACAAGATCCACACAGGCGGCTGTCAGTAAAGGACCGCACAGACACACAGACGCACACACACACACACATCGCGAAATGCGGAAGTTTTTTTCTTCTCATTTGGCGTGTGTTATTAAATTCCATAACACTCTCACCTGTCGTTACTCATTTATTTGCGTCTAATACCCCAGTTTGTCACGAAGGCATGAATTAAATGTTCGTGAGTTAAAGTGAAACTGCTCAACTGCAGTTAGAGTCAGACATCCTGCTGATTTGATTCAGAAGGGCACTTCTTTCCCAGACGCCTCACCGGTCAGGTATACATCCGTGCTAAACTATCAAGGTGAAAGACCCAGCTCTCACCCAACTTTGAGAATAGATTAAAGGCGATATTTTTTTATCGCGCGATAAGAGTCTCGCGTTAACGCAGCACAATAACGCCAATAACGGCACACCACTAATATATATATATATATATATATATATATATATATATATTGTGGATAATTTACAGATATTTAGACTTAACAGTTGACAAAAAAAGTAAATTAGCAAATATAAGTAGGATAAAACATTTTGGTTTAAAAAAAATCTCTATTAGTCACTAAAAACCTATTCCATGTAATAATAATAATAATAATAATAATAATAATAATAATAATAAACATACATTTTTCCATATACTGTAAGAGAGAATTTTGATTCTCTTCTGAAAATGAATGATAACACGTTGCTAAATTTACTCGGCATTATAAATGCATCAGGTGGATCTATTTTTCACTCTTTCTATCCCTGGAGACATTTTAGCATATCTATGACTGGATCTCCTCCAATACAAGCAACACATACATCTGTTTAAAAGATTAGTTGCGTATAATGCTGAATGCAGAGGGCAGTTTTGTATCTGAGGGAGCCACCACTGCATCCTCAGGTATAGGCAATTCCACAAGCCCTGTTTGTCTCTTGAGCTGACTGACCTTGAAAGACCCTTGTTGTTCTCCTGCATCGCCACACAAACAGACTGCAGATGATTTTATTGTTTGCCCTTTACTGTCTGCGAGTCGAGGAGCCTGGCGGAGAGAGCGAGAGAAAGAGAGAGAGAGAGAGAACATCAGTGGCACCCTATTCCTCTTTGACGCGTGAACAAAACACTGCAGAAATGGTACGCCTGCTATTCCTATTCCGTGAAAACAGAAAACATTGAGTGGAAAATGTAAATGGAGGACTATTCTATTGGTATTATTCATTTAAAAGTATTGTGGAGTTATTTTTTTTTTTCTTCCCCCCGCTGAGTTTCTCCTCGGCTCACTTTGGAATGACAGTCTTTCATCTGTAGCTGCACTAGTGAGTGTGAGTCACACTTTCACTTCACAGAAGATCTTCCAGCTCTCGCTCTCTGAATCTCCGAGTCGAGTTTCTCCCTCTCTGACTGACTCTATAACTGTGTTCTCTCTGTCTTGTTCCCTGAGGAAACAGGTTGAAGGATGAGCGGCTGACTACAGCGCGTCAAGATCTTGAGAAAAACAGACATTATCAAATGCACAAGTCAGAGTTTTAATAGCATTTCCGATATCAAATGCGATGATAAGCACTTGGTTGACATCACCTGCTGTTTATATAATGCCGTAAGATTGCTGGTGTCTGTGGTTGTTTGTTCTGGGAACATTACCGGTTGAAATATTGATTTTATGCATCTTTGATAGGTATAGAAGAGGTTTCTGACAGTAGATAAAAAAAAATAAAAGGTAATTGTTATATTCATTCATTTTCCTTCGGCTTAGTCCCTTATTAATGAGGGGTCACCACAGCGGAATGAACCGCCAACTATTCCAGCATATGTTTTATGCAGTGACTGCCTTTCCAGCTGTAACCCAGTACTGGGAAACACCCATACACACTGACATTCACAGACACACTCATACACTACAGCCAATTTAGTTCATCCAGTTCACCTATAGCGCATGTCTGTGGGGAAAACAGGAGCACCCAGAGGAAACCCACGCCAACACAGGGAGAACATGCAAACTTCCCAAATAAATGCCAACTGGCCCAGCCGGGACTCAAACCAGTGACCTTCTTGCTGTGATTTTTCATCATAATTTTTCCATCTTTGTTTTAAAAAAACTACATATTCACAATTTTAAGAATGTTTTTGGGCTATTTTTCAGAGTGATGTTACTTGGCTACTTTTCTATAAACAGGCAAAAATATTGTATCTGTAATTCATTGCTAAGTCCACATGGAATCTTAGATCCACAGATTTCCACAGATTTTTAGCCCATCATTGAGTCTATGTATTTACTTGTGTAAATGTGTGTAAATTTATATTTATTCAGTTTTTAAATTAATGTCACTAATATTATTGTGATATAATAATAGTAATTTTAAAATGTTCATATGATTTATGTACAATACAGATTGTAAAGTAATATTTTCTGTCTTTTATTAGATATATTATATGAGAGACTTGCTTTGTTTACCAAATAAGTGGATCTAATTGGATTTGCATCGTAAACGTTAAATAAAAGTAAAATATATATATATATTTTATTATATATATATACTTTATTTTTTTATTTAAATGAAGTTTGTTGTTATGATATTCCTAAAATCATTTCACATAAATCCGCAGATTTTTTACAAATTCTTTTTTTTTTTTACCAAAAGAAATATAGCAATAAATGTCCACAGATTCTGTCCTACTCATTGACCTAATTAGTTACTCTGTGTCTCACCTGGTTGCCCATATATGGTATAATTTCCCAAACATTGCTGTCACAGCCAGGGGTGTGTTTTTGAATACCATCGTTAACCAACTAAAGCCGAAGTCACACTAGAGTTTCAGCTTGCGAAATTCTGTCGTACGGCGCTGCGAAAAGGGGCGGGATTAAAAAAGATGAATAGGTATTTAAAAAGCGAGCGATTGCTTCATGTTTTAAATTTCTGTTCAGATAGGTCATGTTTTGATCCTGGATTGGTCTCACGCAGTCAAGTGATGCAATTTTGCAGGTCAGAGTTCACCAAGCTTGAACTTTGCACCGCAGCAACCTGCGAAACTCGACGCATGACCCTGCGTTTCCGGTCTGACGCATTCGTGTGCGTATGAATGGAAGTCTATGGGGAGAAAAGCCCAGTGTGACCGCGGCTTAAGGTCGCAAGTTGCATTGTTACAAACACAGTTCATTGATTTGCCGTTTCCCAAATCCAGTGTTCCAACAAACATTCGCAAACTGCGTCGCAAACTTGTATGCTTGCAACTACACCTCTAGAGCTGTAGTTAGAAGCATAGTTTCTGGTTTTGTTCTATTCCCAGTTATTCCCCCCAAGCAAAATGGAATGATTAAAAAAACTAAAACATTAAAGTCATCTCTCTTAATGTGTAATTTGCTTTCAAAGTATTTTTTTACAGTTCAGTTTTAGGGATCTTCAAATTGACAATTGCGCTCCCTTCGTAGTGCGCTTTGAAAACATTTATGCCATTTTGAACGCAGCTATGGCTCATGACGAAAGCTATAGGTGACCTATTATTTAAAAACGAAATATACATTACGTCTCCAAAGCTCGTGAAAACAAAAATATATAGCATAGGTTACTGCTTTTAATTTATGGTAGGTTATTTATTAAAAAAAATGTATCTTTACTGTATATTACATGGGCCTATTGGTTAGAACATATATTAACAAATTAATAATAATAATAATAATTAAGCAGTTTTTTCTTTTCTTAATAAACAGCCTACTGTAAATTACCATTAGCCTTACAATTTATATGATTTATATATGAGATTAGAGTGTTAGCTAAGTGGTTTTTTGTTTTAGAATAGAATATGGAATATTCTCAATAATATTTGTCAAGGAAACATTGTCCCTATGTGCCATTTACATATATTTGAGTTAATATGGAAAGCAAGTGCATGTTTTTATCAAAACTATTAAATTAGATTTTTTTTTAATGCATGTGCATGTACAACAATATAAATTGCACAAAAAAGTGTTTTTTCCCCTCTAAAGAAGTTGATAGTCTGCCCTGTTTAGAGCATCATTATGGACGTTTTACGTTATAACTACCATGGTTCAAACGATGGATCTGCGACAAAGCAGCTACGGATTTGGGAAACACTCGTCACTACATCGTCCCTCACTAAGTGTCTGGTCTTGTCGCATGAGAGAAGGACTAGTCTCATGATCAGTGAGTCCTATATTGACTTATTTGCACTTCTCTGTTGGTGCCTTGTCATCTCCAGTGTCTGTGTTTCTCTTCTTTTCTAGTGTGATTCCCTCCTGCCCACCAAGCAATTTCGTGCTTAGACGTCTAATAGACATCTAAACGTAAATTGTTGGCTAAAGCAAGGCTAAATATGGGCTGTCAGTGAAAATCTAATAGACATCTAAGAATAGACCAAAACTAGACTAGTCATCAAAAACAGATTAGACAAACTTAACGTATGTAGTTGTTCATTTTTATAAATTTTTTTGTTGACTAGTCTAGTTTTGGGCTTTTCTTCGATGTCTATTAGATGCTCACTAACAGCTCAAATTTAGCCTTGTTTTAACAAAGCCATCTGTTTAGACATCTATTAGACTTCTTTTAAAAACAAAAAAGTGCTTGCTGGGTGGTTGTGTGTTCTTCGAATTGTTTGTGTTCCCGTTTCATCTACATTCTCTGTTCCTTCTACATCACCTGGTTCACTGCTCATCATCCTGAACTAGACATTTATTTACCTGTTCTCATCATTCCTGTTCATTATATAAATACACTGTCATTCATACTCATAACTCTGGTCTCGTCCCCCTTCTGTGACAGTTGCTCAAAAAGTTGGCCTGCGTATGATCAGCATAAAAAGCTATGTCAAATTGCCAAAGCAACAGGGGGCAGTATACTCTTAACTGTAAAGACATCTTGCCCAAATAAAGGCCTCAAAAAGGGTTATTGCTGTATCTAATCCAGTTTGCTGTCAACATAGCACTGAATTCTGACCTGAAGCCTGTTTCAAAATTAACAATGCACAGTTATTAGCAGATGCATTTTGGCTATGTCAGCCATTGCATAAACGTGCATCTTGTTAACCACAAGCTGACATCACACTGAGGAAATGGCGTGGACAAGACAAAATACATTCTCACAGACCCTGTCGTTTCTTAAAAATCTTCACCCTGACAGGAGTTTTCAAATGGTTTTTGTTTTAGTGACCATACCACTGTGTTTACATGTGGACGAAAGGCTAACTGTGTAGAAAAAGATGTGGTTTTGAAAATACCCATTATCTGATTTTATATCTTGTAATTGAAATTTTTATCTTGCATATTCTACCTTTTTATATTTAATTTTAATTGTTATGTGACAATTTTTTCCAAGAGATGGGTTGCAGCTGGAAGGGCATCCGCTGCGTAAAACATATGCTGGATAAGTTGGCAGTTCATTCCGCTGTGGTGACCCTGGATTAATAAAGGGACTAAGCCGAAAAGAAAATGAATGAATGAATGTCCCAATTTTTAAGTTTACAGCTCGCACACTGAGCTTAGGATTCCAATTTAGAATTTTAGTCTGGTTTTCTGAGTTTTTGTTGTACTGCATCTTGCAGTTTAGTCTACATCCTCTCAAAAAAAAAAGACTTTTACTGTTTGTTCAGACTCATTCATCATTCATTCGTTTTCTTTTCAGCTTAGTCCCTTTATTAATCCAGGGTCGCCACAGCGGAATGAACCACCAACTTATCCAGCACATTTCTAAGCAGTGGATGCCCTTCCAGCTGCAACCCATCTCTGGGAAACATCCACACACACTCATACACTACGGACAATTTAGCCTACCCAATTCACCTGTACCGCATGTCTTTGGACTGTGGGGGAAACCAGCGCACCCGGAGTAAACCCCCGCGAACGCAGGGAGAACATGCAAACTCCACACAGAAATGCCAACTGACCCAGCCGAGGCTCGAACCAGCGACCTTCTTGCTGTGAGGCGACAGCACTACCTACTGTGCCACTGCGTTGCCGTTTGTTCAGACTACTTATTTAAAATGAGTTAAAACAACAAAATTCTTTGGGAGAACTTGGGTTGTTTTTTGTTCAATTCTCTTACATTTGTAAAAAATAAATGATTAAGTTAACTTAGTCTATTTGTGTTGGGACAACCTGAAAGAACTGTGTGGAATCTAGCCATTTGTTTACAGTGTACACTAATATTTGCTGCTTGTTCAAACTACTTATTAAAATGAGCTGAAACAACACAATTCTTGAGTATTTTGGGGGGACAACTTAATTTTTTTTATGTTCAATTCACTTAAATTTGTTAAAACGAATAAGTTAACTTTATTCCTTTATATTGTCCCAACACAAATCGATTGTGTGGAACCCAGCATTTTTTACAATGTACTTCTTATGTTAATAAATGCTTTACATTGTACTTATGATCAATTAAATATCTGCATTTAATTACATCTCACTTTTGACCATCCTTTGCACATTAACCGACCCTTAAACCTAACTATAACACCAAACATGTACCTTACTTTTAACTCAAGAGCATCAGAAGTGTTCTGCAATACATTGTGAGCACAGTACGTTCTGTTTATTTTATAATTCAAGTAAATAGTAGTTAAGGTCGATTAATATAAAGTGAAAAAATAAAATAAAATCTGCATCAATCAGTGTAAACACAAGCCAAAAAAATAAACTAAACATATTTCCTGTCCCATTGTTTAGGGCTATAAAAGTCAAATGTTTGCTATTTATTATTCATCTATTTTTTCCTCCAGCATTTAGCTGAAGATCACAAATCTTAAGCGCGGTAATGTTTTGATATCAGAAATGATTATTTATAAAGCCTGTTGTGCCCCTTGCCTCCCCCTTATTGAAATAAATCATATTCAAATGTGCTCGAAAACAAGATGGGATTTAATTAAGTTGTGCGAGCTCGCTGAGAAAGCACAAACACTCCAGGATTTAATGGACTGAATGTTGAATACTTAGCATTTTTATTTTCTTCTCCTCTCCCCCTCCTCGCTGCAAAGTTGCATTCAACTCATTTCATTTGAAGGAATGTTTCTGCCATGATGGGGCTTTTCGATAAGCTCCCTTTTATTGCGCTTTCTGTCTGAGAATGACTAGTGCGCTTTTCTCCCACCTGCTCGCCTGTCACGGTGTCAGCTTGAGTCAGAATGCTGTGAAATCCCAGCGCACCGCCACGCAACCGTGTGGAAACACCACAGATGAGAGCACCAACAATGGAGGAAGCAAAGACGCCGGCAATCGGATGAAGATGTCAGTTACAGTCAATAAAGGGAGAAGTCTTGATGTGTCATCTTATGCTTTCTCAAACACAGACAGAGAGAAGCTGAGAAGATTGGATTGATGATGGGGACAGTGGGAGTTTATGAGTCATTACTTTAAAACGTGTCTCTTTAGGTCCTTCGTGCCCATTTTTAATGAGTTATAAACATGAAAATATTAAGTTTGTACCTACAGTAAAAAGTGCTGGGTTCCACACAATTCCTTCATGTTGTTCCAACACAAATCAATTAAGGTCGTACTCACACTATGTACAGTTGCCTTGAACCGGGCCAAAGCCCGCTTGTCCCCCCTCCCGTCTCCCCCGACAGCCCGCACTCACATTACATTCGGGCCTGGGCGCTCTTACGTCATCGATGACGCGCTGCTCAGTAAGCGCTCTCGCTCAGCACAGTGGATATTTCTTTAGTTATATCGTTTAAGTCGTTTGATATGCGGTGACATGCAGTCAAACATTTCGCCGACCAGATCAGTCACTTTTGACGCTCATAAACAATCATAAAGTCCTCGTGCTGCAGGAATTAGGAGGTTTGCTGAAGGTGCAGCTGACGTGCAGTGAGGGGTTTGCGCCTTTAATAATCTACGACAGTTTGCGCTCATTGAACAGTACGAATGATTAATTAATCCATATCAAACAGTCGCTTAAAAGTCACGTCTCGCTTTCAGTTTCGGGCTCGGGCGCGTTTTGCACTCACACTGTAAGCGTACCGCGCCTGAGCCCAAGTGAACTGCGCTCTGGCACACCTCTTCCAACCGGGCCAGGGCCGGCCAAGTGTACCGTGCCTGAGCCCGATTCAGAGCACTCACACTTCTCAAACGATCTGGGAAACAGGCCTGGGCACGGTTCGGATAGCATAGTGTGAGTACGCCCTAAGTTAGCTTAATCATTTTTATAAATTTATGTAGATTGAACACAAAACAGTTAAGTTCTCGCAAAAACAACGTAAGAATTGTGTTGTTTCAGCTCATTTTAAATATGTAGTTTGAACAAGCAGCAAGAGTCATTTTTTGAGGGCTTCATGAATTTCTATATCCTTAAATCACTAAATGAAATAAGTTTGAAAAGGTTACTTTGACTCAATGAAAAAGTTAACGTAACTTATGAACAGATTAGTTTAAGCAGAACTCAAATCGAATGAGTTCTGAATTAATTATATTTTTTTATTCATTCATTCATTCATTTTCTTGTCGGCTTTGTCCCTTGCGGGGTCGCCACAGCGGAATGAACCGCCAACTTATCCAGCACGATTTTACGCAGCGGATGCCCTTCCAGCCGCAACCCATCTCTGGGAACTTCCACACACACATTCACACTCATACACTATGGACAATTTAGCTTACCCAATTCACCTGTACTGCATGTCTTTGGACTGTGGGGGAAACCGGAGCACCCGGAGGAAACCCACGCGAACCCAGGGAGAACATGCAAACTCCTATATTTTTTTTTGTTAACTTAATTCTAACGCTAAAATTTATAGACGGTATTTTTTTGTTTTGGGCTAACTATTGGGAAGTCATTTGTTAAGTGTTATTTGTAATGTGTTAATTTACTATTAAGCAAAACATTATGTAAAACACAACTCTGCCTTACAGATTTCCAGCTTGAACATATGGCTGCATTTCATCTTTAAAAAGAACGTTACAAGGCAGTATGATGCCGTTCCTTTTCGCGATTACTAGCTGACCGCTTACTTCCATGTGGACAGCTTCTCCACTTTTACCAGTTTGTAACAGTGGCTCGTCGCTCGACTGTAGCGATGGGGTTTACGTCCAGTGAACAACGGTTCCAGAAAGCAGACAAAGACAAAAGCCAAAAAATAAAACAAACAAGTAAATAACTGGGTGAGAATCTGGTAAAATCTGAAAAGGTACTAAAAATCAGGCTGCAGGGCTTTTCTTTTTCTGGATTGCTTTTTAAAACACTGTGGTTGAATTCAGGGAAGTGGGTAGTTGCTGGTTGATTGTGCTTTTTAAAACACTATAGATGAATTACCATGTTTGTAAACATTCTGAATGTGCACGCAGTGAGGTTGCAAAAAAAACCCAAGAGTGCTAGCGTTTACAGCGAGGGAATGACATCCGATGCAGTACAGAGTTTGTTGTCTTAGAAATAAGTTATATTGATTACATATTATATTATATTATTAACATAATGCTTTCAGCGTATTATAACAGCTTGTCAGCCAGTGATAAGCACAGTTATTCGGCATAATTAACGTTAAATGGAGCGACATTCATCTGACAGGTCCATCTGCGATAGCACCCTCCCAATGGATATTGGATAAGACGAAATGACCTAGCATCCAGCCCGAAATATACAACTCTCATGAAACTCTGAGTGATTTTACAAGAGCGAAGATAAAGGTCTACAAGTCTTTCGATGCCAACAATTCTGTTCTGCATGGTCATGTGCAAGAAATAATGTTCCACGATTACCAGATTCAAAACATTGTAGTGCTAAAGACAAGGAAAGAAGACAAGACTATACAAGGCCTGAGTAATTAATCATCAACAAGCAAAACAACTGCATTCTGACAGCGAATTGCACCTGTATGGCAGGGTGTGTGAACTTACACTTTCACGTTTCATTCTTAGCATTCAGTGTCCGCAGTTTAAATAACCATATGTTTTGCTGAAATCATTGCTGCAATCAAAAACGAGTAATGTGTATGATACAGCACAGCGTGAACTTACCTGATATGAAATGAGAACTGCAGAGTCCAGCATTTTTAATTAGGTCCTCACTTCATTCAGCTCCCTTTTAGCCAAAGACGTCTGTGGTTGGCATTAAAAGCCGTGTGGTGTACTGTAAAAGTTAAGTTTTTTTATTTTTGGATTTTCGATTTCAGAATCCTACCGCACAACACCACGTTTGTTATTGCGACCGGTCTCTTTTTGCAACCGGGACCCCGTGTGACGTCATGTGTGACGTAGGTCGGTAATTCATCTATTGGTTGGGTTTAGGGAAGGGGGTGGGTGGAGATATCAGCCAGTCAGTCAGTCAGTCAGTCAGTCAACAGCGGCCTCTGGTGGATTTACGTGAGAAGAGCAGGTGCACTCGCAAGATAAATTTGACATCTTAAAAAGCGTATTTAGAGGCCTCTGATAGATTCATGAAAACAAAAACTGCAAAAAAACGTAGCTCTTGGCACGTATTTGGCACTCTCCAAAAATGTATATAGGGGTATGTAATCAAAATGAGCCTAGTTGCAACCAACTTGTGTGAGTGCTTATGTGTTTAATTGTATGTTCACTGGTTTGTGTTTGCGTGAATGATTTAAATGAAATGTAATGCCTGAAATGCATAAGGTTTGTTGTTTAAACTGGCTCTCCGCTTAATAAAATAACTTAAAGATTAAAAAAATGCAACTAAGTTGGGTAATGGGCAATGTGAATTATCTGTAACTATATTTGGTAACACTTTACAATAACAGTACATGAATAATGATGTGTTAGTATTTAAACTAAACATTACTTTATTATGAACTAAGGATGAGTTAATGCATGTGCTAATCATGAACTAACTTTAACTGCAACATGAGTCATATGAATTCATGTGTGAATAATGGCTACCTTAATTACTTGTTAGTACATGATTGTTTGTTAATTAATGTATTAATTACCACATTAGTTAATGCTGAATTTAACCATCATGAACTCTGTTAATGTAATCATGAGCATCATGAGCTGTTAGTGTATTATTATGTCATGACTTTACTTAGAGGGGCACATCATCATTAACCCATTCTTAACTACTCATGAACTCCTTATGCACGTCCAACTAGTGCGTTTAGACTTAATAACAATACAAAAGTGTTCTGTCAACATCAACAGTTTAAACACAGGAGTTCATGAGAAGTTAAGGATGAGTAAATGGTGATGTTCCCCTCCAAGTAAAGTGATGATATAATTCTACATTAACAGCTCATGAGTTCATGTTAGTGACATTAAGCTTAAACTTAAATGTTAATTAATACATTAATTAACAACATGTACTAACAAGTAATCAAGGTAGCCGTTATTCACGCATGAACTTTTGTGAATCATGTTGTAGGTAAATTTAGTTCACGATTAGCACATACATTAACTCATCATTAAATCCTAAGTAATGTTTAGTTTACATATTAATACATCATTATTTTTGTACTGTTATTTTAAAGTGTTACCCTATATCTTTTACTGTAACCCACATGTTTTGGCCAAAACAAAATCACAACATGGGAGTGGGATGGAGAAGGTGTCATTCTAGATGACGAGACAGGATCTTCCCTTGTGTTTTATGAAAGTGGGATAGCAGAGGTTTTAAATTCCATTCCTTTGTCACCTTCTATACTTTAGAGCAGGGCTATTCAATTGGAGGCCCGCGGGCCAAACCCGGCCCCCGAGGCAATTTGTTCTGGCCCTCCAAATAGTGTGACCAAGACATCAAGAATAAATTTCGTTCAGTCAAAAAACGGCCGCTATAGTTATGAAGTGACGTGCGTTTGTTCAATACAGCATGAGCTGCGCAGAGCGCGAGACACTTGACAGTGGCGAGAGCAGCCGAATACATTTGAATATGTTTGTAGAAATGGTTTTTTGTACAATGCACTGATATCGTTATTAGGGATGCAACGATTAACCGATTTCACTATTAACTGCGCTTTAATTCGTCATGGTTAATTAATCGTAAAGGCTTATCTAAGCCGCATTTCTGCATTTCTGTTCTGCCGCACGAAATGAAACTGCTGAACAAAGTTACGCCAAGTTGCCAACTGTGCGCTAGTTTAAAGTTCCGAGCTTGTCCACCGAAGCTAATACGCACGCACACTGTAATAACTATAGCCGCGGGCCGTTCCCATATCACGTCTTTCCCGCGCGCAAGTTTGTCATGTCGTAAGAATATATGCCAATATGCGGGCACAAGCGGAGCAACGCGCTCGCGGCTGTCTGGGCGCACACAGTAGAACACATCTCATGCTGTAGCGGTGAGAGTTGTGCTTAGCTTTCAGTGCAATGTAAACAAAAGACATGTTAGAAGAACTATTATTAAAATGATTATGTATGTATGAACGCAGATGATAACAACAGTTAATCTAAATATTGGCGCCGACCTTCATAACAATTATTATTATATTATTTTCTCCCGTTCCTCTCTATAAACACACACATAATTAAATTGTGTAGCCCTATAAGCACAGTAAAACCTTCAGCATAAAAACTATTACTAATGAAAATGCCTTTTAAAGGTTTTTTTAATATTAGTTAGGGATGTCCAGATCTAAATCTAGCTAATATAAAGCTTAAATTTACATTAGACGTGATAACTGTGAAACACTGATTATTCTTCACACTATATAATCGTACAACCAAAATCTATAATTGTTGCATCCATAATTTTTATGCAGTTCAAACCATAACATATGAACCTATCTGAGTGTAGAAGAAGCCTGCTTCAGCAATACACTGATTTTGTTGTGCTGTGAAATACAACATTTGAATGTTTGTTAAAAAAACTTATTGTACAATGCACTGATATTATATAGTTTCAAAATACAATATATTAACATTTTAACGTAGACAAATACAACGTGGGTGTCTAAAGGAGCAAAAATACATCATTGGCTCTTAAATGCAGTTGCGTCATCATTTATATTGCAGGTCATATCTCTCCGGCCTTTCATTTGGGATGCTTTTCATGAACTGGCCCCCGTGACAAACTAATTGAATAGCTCTGCTTTAGAGTCAATGACACAATATGCATTTATTTATTTCAGAGCTCAGAAATGCTGAAGCTCCTTACTGAAAATGTGTAAAACTAAATATTTATACTTTTTTATATATAGTCTTTTTGTCATTGATTCTTTAGTCAGAAGTTTACATTTGTGTTGCTTCAGGTTTTATCCAAATCAATACCATGATTGGCATTTCTGAACTAAATGATAATCACATGTTAAACAAACTGCATGTCTGCTTTTTTTTTAAAAGTGTAATAAAGTAGATAAATACAACTTTGGAATTTAAATAAGCTCATTCTGAATTGTTCAGAAAAATCTGTAGAGGAAAAAGAATCTACCAATTTATAAACTGCTATTATTATTTTTCCATATTTGCCATTTTGTTCTTCTGTACATGCCAATTTGCCGAATGACAACAGAAGGCTATTGGTCACCTTTCAGCATCAAAAGTGAACTTTTGTATCATGAGAAAGGCTTTGAGAAACGTTGGCCTCTCGGAGCGCAGACAAAGTATTTAGGTCTAGCTTTGGTTTGTTATTTTCTAGTTACTTTGGAGCTGAGTAAAGGGATCAGGAGGTGAGGAGTCGAACCAAGGCCAGGCTGACTGATAGGAGCTGGGTGAAGGGGTCAGTGTGTGGAGCCTGTATCACCCAATGACAGCCTGATTTCCTCCACCATTATCACAGCCATCTTTTAGCACACCACCGCAGCTGTGTGTAATAAAAAGAGCGAGAAGCACAGAAACAAAGTGATCTTCCCTCCCCCTACATGCCTTCTTTCTTAAAGTGTAACTTCCCTGATTTATATTGCTACAACGTCGGTATGTAAATGAATAGCGTTTACACTTTCTGGATCTACCTGGATCTAGAAGTTCATTTTCATTTGTCAGCAGAAGTCTGCGTTTTGCGTCATCTGGCAGACTTTTGACAGCTCCCAGGCGTTCATGAAAACTACCGATTTTGCCTCCACGTTTTGCATTGAGAGTTGGATTGGGTTTGTAGATAAAGTTGCATCAATTGTAGAACTAAACTGTATGCGACTGACATTTACATTTATTTTACAGACATTTTTAGACAAAGTGACTTACAAATGATAAAGAAAACAAGTGAATGGGGCAAATGATCATAAGAACAATCAGTGAAACAACATTTCAGACAATGAAAAAGGTAGAACTCTTTTTATGGAAGCATGATGCAGGAAAAAGCACAATGTGTATGAATGTTGTATTAAAATAGCTCAAAACTACTAGAATAGTATTACATATTTTGTATATCTGGTAAGATTTGAATGTTGATTTTTACTTAATGTGACTATGGAAATAAAACTATGGGGTCCTGAAGAAATGTGGAGGTGGAGTAATAGTCACTCCCTCGTTGTTTTCCACAGGATATAGTCAAAAAAAAAAAAAAAAACGTAGTAAAAGTTAACACATTAGGGTAATTTAAATGATCCAAGTAGATGACGGGGACAATAAAAATTAAACAATGTATTTTATTGAGTAGTTGAGCAACTGGGTAACACTTTACAATAACAGTACATGAATAATGATGTATTACTATGTAAACTAAACATTAGATTATTATGAATTAATGCTAGTTAAGGCACGCGCTAATCATGAACTAACTTTAACTACAATACAAGTCACATGAGTTCATGTAAATCAAGGGTCACCAAACTTGTTCCTGGAGGGCCGATGTCCTGAAGATTTTAGCTCCAACCCTAATCAAACACACCTGAACAAGCTAATCAAGGTCTTACTAGGTGTACTTGAAACACCCAGGCAGGTGTGTTGAGGCAAGTTGGAGCTAAACTCAGCAGGGACACCGGCCCTCCAGGACCGAGATTGGTGACCCCTGATGTAAATAATGACTACCTTATTATTTGTTAGTACATGTTGTTAATTAATGTATTAATTAACATTTAAATTTAAGCTAAATGTAACCAAGATGAACTTATGAGCTGTTAATGTAGAATTGTATCATGACTTTACTTGGAGGGGCACATCAACATGAACTCATCCTTAACTACTCATGAACTTCTGTGTTTAAACTGTTGATGTTGACTGAACACTTTTCTATTGCTATTCGGTGTAAACAAACTAGACGGACATGCATAAAGAGTTCATAAGTAGTTAAGAATGGGTTAATGATAATGTGCCCTTCAAGTAAAGTCATGATATAATTATACATTAACATGTTCATGATGAGTTCATGATGGTTAAATTAAGCATATACTAATGTACATTAATTTACAAACAGTAGTCAGGGTGAATGAGGTTATAAAAGTACACTGCCGTTACATTTGAAGATTTACCCGATGTGTCCTCAGGAGTTTGTTATAAACTTGCGAAGTCTGAACTTACAATGTAATGTAATGTGTATTTCTATAGCGCATTTATTGTGTATGGCCATACACCCAAAGCACTTCACAATCATGAGGGGGTCTCTCCACACCACCACCAGTGTGTAGCATTCACTTGGATGATGCGACGGCAGCCACAGGACAACGGCGCTAGTGCGCTCACCACACACCAGCTATTAGTGGAGTGAAGAGACGGTGATAGAGCCAATTCGGTGGATGGGGATGATTAGGAGGCCATGATGGGTAAGTGCCGATTGAGTGACTTTGGCCAGGACACCGGGGTTACACCCCTACTCTTTACGAGAAGTGTCATGGGATTTTTAATGACCACAGAGAGTCAGGACCTCGGTTTAACGTCTCATCCGAAAGACGGAAGGCGGCAAGTCTGATCTTGGTGTAGGCTACTTGATATTGAGAAAAAGCCCCAATCAGGTAGCGTGAATGTCGCTCTGTTTTTCAGATGTCTCCGTTTTCAGCTGTCAACCCAGCTCGAGCACTTTAAAACAAAAAAATCCTCTTCGGCGTTTCCAAAACGCTTCGTTTTCGGGGCTCGAAAACTTTGGGGTAGTGTGGACAGAAGGCGTAACCGTAGCAAAACGTATGCATTTTAAAACTAAAACGTATTAGTGTAAACAGGGCCTGAGTTTGACACCCCTTGTTTTTCTTAAATCTAAAACTGGAAACTTACTGTAGCTTTAAATGAAAGTTTGTAATGTTTCACCTAGTAGCTGGTTTATAGCTTAAATTGCTTTAACATTTTTTAATCTCCTTAGAAAGAAAAACATTATCTTTCAACTCCGTAGAGAACAGGTTCATTGAAAGCCCACAAATGAGCATTGTTAAACAGGAAATTATATGATAGAATCAGGCGAATGTCTCCCGCCTTCCAACAGGACCAATTGTAACAAGTTAGAAAAGTCGAGGAAGTTGTGAAAACAGAAGCGTGGTGCAACTATCATTTAGATAAAACGCCTCTTTTCACCAATTAGCTGAAAGCATGTTCAAGCGCTCCCCCATGTAACTCATTTAAAGCCCTATAGAGTCTAATAAAATGAATTATTCTATTAAATTCAGTTCAAATACGCTCTTCCTTCAGTCATTTGCTTTTCATTTCATTCAGGCTTTTCATTACCTAAAGGGGGGGAAAAATCAATTACATCGAACACCTGAACTAACAATACTGCCAGGCCAATTTGCAGTTGCAGGAAACTGCCTACGCAAGAATTAGTAATGTTAATGAGAAGATTGATTTGATATTTTTGGCAATCTGAGAGCACAAAGGCAGGCCCGTCCTCTCGCTCCCACTCCTTTTGTTGACTGGTAAATTAAAGAGCTTGGACTTGATCAAAGAAGAAAAATCAAATTTCCTCTTTCATTAAGCCCGACCAATACGCCTCGACTCTGTAGCGCGGCCAAACCTGCCATTGTCTTGCTAATCACAGATGAGTCCAGGAGGATTCCAACTTGTGTTGCCTTGAAAAGACTTTTGTATTTCCCTAACTTGTAGCCGCTGAATAGAGCTATTCATTATGGAATTTCATATAACACAAGCCAAATTAAATGAGACTCAGGTAATTATGATTGGAAGGGGAGTGTGCAGTCATCATAATGACCCTTGGGTGATAAGTCTAGATGTTGTCTGCGGATGGCAATGCAGATGATATTCCATATTAATACAGTATTCACTGATTGGGCGCTTTCCCAAGCATCCTCGCACCGGCAATAATGAACACAGCCCAGTTATCTTACAGACTCACATTTCTGGATTCACTGACCCTGGCCAATCCCAGAGTGGAGTATATTCATCATATCTGTGCTCGCTTAGACCTCAGCCATTCCAGAGGAGTCTGCAGAGAGCCTGGAGTTCATAAATCTACTAGCTCTCACTTAATGAAGCTCCCCCATTCCTCGGTGAAGCACGCTGGGCTTAACGTACTGTACGAGTCTCAGAGAGAGCTAATAACTAAGGTCAGAACGGCGGAAAAGTTTCTCTAAGAGATCGAGTCCCGTGCTCAAGCGTATACAATGCTGTGACAGCTTGACAAGCAGGAGTTAAAAGGATAGTTAAATTCTGTCATCTTTTGTTCACCCTTGTGCGATTTCAAACAGGTATTAGCTTCTTATTTGATCTTATTAGCAATTGCATTATTAAAAGCATTGGACATGGCTAATCAGTACCATTTATTAGAGCTAGAGATTTTTAAAGCTATTAACCTTGTGCAAACCTTGTCTTTAGGCACATAATGATAAATGACATTTTGGATGCTTTCACCCTTGGTTCGAATGTGAGGTTGGGTTGATTCCTCGAGGTTATGCTAGAATGTTTTTACACTGAGATTTTTGGTTCCAAACAGCGATGCATTTCCATTGTCGCAGTGTCAATTGTTTACATTTATTAACAAAAGTTTCATTTGGATATAGGGGCGATACAGTGGCTCAATGGTTAGCACATTTGCCTCACTACAAGAAGGTCGCTGGTTTGAGCCCCGGCTGAGCTAGTTAACGTTTCTGTGTAGAATTTGCATGTTCTCCCTGTGTTTGCAAGGGTTTTCTCTGGGTGCTCTGGTTTCCCCTACAGTCCAAAGACATGCGCTATAAGTGAATTGGATGAACTAAGGCCCAATCCCAATTCTATTTTTGTACCCCTACCCCTTAAAACACAAAATGAAGGGCTTCAAAATTTAGCCCTAAGAAATGGGATACCACTACTACACCTATGTCATCATGTCATCGCGATCTCTTGCTTCATATGAGATCAAACAATCGCGACTGCTTTAGTTATTCCAGTGCGTTATTTTTTGGTATTTATCTTCAGGAAATCACCAAAGGCAATGATATCATGTTATCATAAAGATATAATGTGGCAATAGTGGCCATATTCATCTATGTAATCACACGAAAACAACATTAACATTATAGCAGACACTGTGAAAAGCTCATTCCCAGCCACTAGACGTTTCTGACAGGGTATTCGAGTGTCATCGAGTGACAGAATGTTGTGGGACTGCTATACAGGAGTTATTATTAGGAATTATAGATAGCAAAATTTAGCGGTTTTTATTTTAGCGTTTTCATTTTTTAAATCATGATGGTAAAACACAAACGCCACTATGAATGTATTAAAACATATTCTTGTTTGTTGTAAAAATTCGTAATAATGACAAAAATACTAATTTGTGCATCTCCTGACTTCCGTGTGGAGCCATGCTGCTGTTGTAGATGGTGTATTTTGGGAAATTTTCTTACCCCTTGGTTTCAAATGTGGTCCTGAAAAATGTGAGGAAAATAATTGTAAAAAAAAAAGGGAATTGATTTTACCCTAGAAATAATTGCCTAATTGTGCATGAGTTACTAAACTTCCCACAAAGGTTCATAGCTCACTTTGTCTGACAAGGGAGAGAGCAAAATTGTTTCACTGCTGTGAAAAGTTTGGTTTGAAAGACATGTCTCAAGTAAAGTTATGTTCATGTTAGGAGAATGTGTCTAGGCAACAGAGGCATGTATATTCAAAGGCACAGGAAAAAATAGCAGATGTTGAAATGCTTGCGGTTAATTTGATCGTTATAGCCATTCAAGGCAGAAACACTCAGACCTGTTTTGTAATTTTAATAAAACATACGTAATATCAGTGTTAGAATGGGTGGCATGGTGGCTCTGTGGTTAGCACTGTCACCTCACAGCAAAAAGGTCCAACCCAGGCTGATTCTGAAAACGCACCGCTATATACATTTCTGGAGAGTGCCAAATATGTCCCAGGAGCTATGTTTTTTTGCAGTTTTTGCGAATCCACCAGAGGCCGCTGTGTGCATTTTTTTAAATCTTAAATTTCTCTCGCGAGTGCCATTTGCGCCTGCTGTTCTCATGTAAATCCACCAGAGGCCACTGACTGACTGACTGACTGACTGACTGACTGACTGACGACTGACTAACCGATTGACTGACTCACCCTCATCCTTCCCTAAACCCAACCAACAGGTAACAGCAGGAAAGCCATCCATACAGAGGTAAGCAGTCAGCAGGTAAGCGCAAAACCATCAAACTGCCTCGTAGAGTTCGTTTAAGAGATGAAATGCAGCCATACGTACTTCTGGCTACATAATTTGCGATCTCCAAAATGTATATAGGGCTACGTTTTCAGAATAACCCTATGTTGGAAAGGTCACTGGTTCAAGTCCCAGCTAGGCCAGGAGGCATTTCTGTGTGGAGTTTATATGTTCTCCCTATGTTTGTCTGCATTTTCTCCTGGTGCTCCGGTTTCCCCAATAGTCCAAAGACATGCGGTATAGGTGAATTGAATAAACTAAATCGTCCATAGCGTGTATGGGTGTTTTTCAGTGCTGGGTTGCAGCTGGAAGGGCATCTGCTTTGTAAAACATATGCTGGAATAGTTGGTGGTTTATTCCGCTGTGACCTCTGAAATAGAGACTAAGCCAAAGGAAAATGAACGAATGTTAGAATGAAATGTTCACACATTTAAGAGAAGTCAGGGTACTGTAGTTATAAGGGTTATATTTTAGGAAAGTATTAAATTACAACATTTAAAAACGGTTAAAATAACTGCCTTGGTAGTTCTAGTGTTAAAAGTTTTTCATATGTAAAAGCCAAATGAAGCCATGCTCACACTATGCAATTTCAGCCACAATTGAATCCCAAACCCTAAATCCTAAAAGATTCCTATTATCTTAGGCTAAAATCTGTAGTCTTTGTTTGTTGGTTTGACATGTTCACTTATGGCCATTTAATGTTGCAATCAACGTTCCCCTCCGATGTGTGACTTCAGCTATGACGAGTGTCAAAACAAGAACCAATAGGAATGCCGAATGATGATGCAATCAGCATGACAACTTCAAACCACCGCAGGCAAATGTCAAATAGCTTTTTTCCTGGTTTTATTATTAAGGCTAATGTTGTAAGCAAAATTAACTCGGCAGATTGTTTATGTTTGCTTTGAGGTACTGAATATCACAGATGGATGATGTCAAACTTCAAATGATTTTTCTTGCATTTTTGTATTTGGCACATTTTGATTGTTGTTCAGTCTGACATTAGGACAATTGAAAACTTAAAGCGTCAAAATCATGTTTGCGCAATCCGACACACTACATTCGTACAGGATTATTAAAAGTTGCACGGTGTGAGCCAAGCTTTACATGACTTAAGAGCCCTTCCTCATGAGCATTTGAGAGTATGGTTAAAAATGAGCATACAGCGCCATTTGCTGTTAACGCTAAACTCATGCGCATTGGCTTTTAGAGGTGTGATGCTGTGTTCACACCAGATGCGGCACGTACGAATAAATCGTGCAAACATTTTGAGTTTACTCGCTTCATTCATTCATTTTCTTTTCAGCTTAGTCCCTTTATTAATCTGGGGGGGTCGCCACAGCGGAATGAACTTATCCAGTATATGTTTTACGCAGCGGATGCCCTTCAAGCTGCAACCCATCACTTGGATACATCAGTTTAGATGACCCATTTCACCTATATCACATGTTTTTGGACTTGTGGGGGAAACCGAAGCACCCGGAGGAAACCCACGCAAACACGGGGAGAACATGCAAACTCCACACAGAAATGCCAACTGACCTAGCCGGGGTTTGAACCAGCGACCTTCTTGCTGTGAGGCGATTGTGCTACATTCGCACGTCAAAATCACTTCACAATAGACATGGATTCACATCATGGGCAGGGCTAGATGACTCTAGTTTTATTGCTAAATGGCTAACATGGATTTTATTAAGAGAATAGCTGTGTTTTAGGAAGACTGAAAAACAGCGTAGATTCATTCGGTGCTGTGTCTGCACCCAGGAGTTCATCAACTCCTCCAGAAACTATAGCTGGATGATGGAGGCTTTCAGCGGTACTTCCGACTGAGCCTAGCCCAGTTCGGAGAACTACAACAACAGGCACTATGTCAAAATCGCTCCCCTACAAGAGCAAGCTCCTGATTGGTTAACGTGGCACAAATGTTTGTGGAAGTTCAGATTTTCCAACTCGAGCGTTTCGCACGGAACGTGCAAGAAGCTCAACTCACGGCACTTCATTTGCACGAATCGCGTCATTCGCACCGTGTCATTCACATGAAATGCACCGCAGGACGTCTATTCGCGTCTTGACTTAACATGTAAATCACTTGTGCTTGATGCTTCATCCTCGTCTGGTGTGAACATAGCATCAGACCGCTCTTTGGTAGTGTAGCTGCTCAAGACAGTTCTGTGAGGTCATAATACCAAATTGCTTTGATGACAGACTTTGGCTAAGGGATTTTAGAATGACCAAGACAACATTTCAGATGTGCAATGTGGTTGATCTGCTGATTTGTTCATTAATGACATCCCATCAAGCCCATTTTTGTTATCACATACTCTTTTAAACCAAAATAAAAGTAAACTTTTTATGTGCATGCTGAAATTTATTTGGTAAATAAATGTTTGGGTCACACTTTATTCTGATGGTCCGTTTGTTGAATGTAAGTTACATTGTGTCTACATGCCAACTAAAACTCATTAGATTATAAGTAGACTGTTAGGTTGGGGTTAGTGCAAGTTGTACTTGCAAAGTTTCTTATAGTCAGTTAAATGTCTGTTGAAGGAGCATATCAACAGATATTAAGCAGACAGTCTACTAATACTTAAATGGACCATCAAAATAAAGTGTTACCAATGTTTGTGTTTCCATTGCAGTTTATGCATATTTCTTTCTTTTTGATTAAAATATTTACTCTACTCAGTTGTGCCCATACATTTATTTATGCACATTTTCAAAATGTATGAACATCTTGGCATTACCATTAAGCATTTTTCTACAATATTCCAAAATGCGCATAAAAATAAGTGGATGGAAACATAGCTATAGACTTATCAAAACAATATAGACTTATCTCCATCTCAAAACACCAAACTTGTATTGATCCTCGTTTCCTTGTTTTTAACCTAACTATATTCAGAACTTTAGTTTCACAATTTATCATTTTTTCTGTACTCTCAAGATAGCTTCCAATAAATCTTTGAAACACTAGAAAATTCTCAGCGGTGCTCTTCTGAAATAGTACTTTTTAGCCGAGCATCGTTCCACTATGTTGCTTTGTGTAAAGTTTTATAATGCTTTGAACTGAACTGAATCAGTACAGAGACACCGCTCAGCGAAATGTGTTTTCTTAGTCTCTCTCTGGCTCTTCATCACAAACCAAGTACCTGCTGTCAACATATTGCATTTTCCCAGGTTTCCACCTTTGGCTGGCCGGTGGGCCGTCACGTCATTGAGCTCCAGCGCCGGCGAGAAAGTCATATCTGTCGAATTGAGAGCGGCTGAAGCGAGGAGGAGAGGAGGAGAGGGAGCGGGGAGAATCTGTGTTTGCCATCAACAACTCAAGAGAGCAGAGCGCCGGCAAGATTGATGATCCCTTCCCTGAAAGTAACAAAAGATCTACCGCCCGTGAGAGGCTGCTTATGGGGCCTGATAGACTTGTCATTCTCTTAATAAACGCCACAGATATGTCAGCAGCGGCGCTGGACCCACCCAGACATACTGGAATCTCCATCAAGACCCAAGCCCTAAAATAAGCTCAGAGGCAGAGCCGGGGAAGTTCATTTGTTTGAAGGCCCATGCTTGAAATGTGATTCTGTTGACCTGGATTTACAGTGCAGTAGAGATGTTTATTTCATTCATTCATTTTCCTTTGGCTTAGTCTCTTTATTCATCAGGGGTCACTACAGCTGAATTAACCACTAACTTATCCAGCATATGTTTTACACAGTTGATGCCCTTCTAGTACTGTAAAACAATAGTAACGTTTATTTCATTTTAAAAAGTTTGAGCAATAGAGTTTGTTCAGAATAGAAGCAACTCTATTTTTAGATTTAAAGGGGTGGTCCACAGTGTATTTTTAAGGCTTGCTTCTGTTTTTAAGATGCAAAGCAATGCTTCATTTGTAGAAAATCACGTTATTTTTTCATATATCTTACTTTGATTATATACAGCTAATCAGCTAACATGAAAACGACTGACATATTTTCTAGTTCCTCTGAAAGGCCCGCCCTCAAGAGGCTCTGATTGGTCAGCTAACATAATGTGCTGTTATTCGCGGATTGGCTCCACGTCACACCCCTACAGGCGTGCGCTTTTGCGCTGTGTAAATAGTCCAGTCAGAGCAGCTGTTAGCAGCAAAAATGAAGAGCACACAGCTGAGCCTCAAGCCTGTTCTCTAAAATAAAATCTAAAGTCTTTCACATATATTTGGAATAAGCTTGTGTCATTAATATAAAACGTAATATAAATATAAAACGTTCTCATACCTTTTGAGACTTTGTTATTTGAGATGTAGAACGCACAGAAAGCTGCCACATAGAGAGACACTACATGCGCTGCTAAAGATTGTGGGTGTTTACAGTGGTTTGACTGATAAATATGAATTTGTAGCTAAATTGTTAGCGGTGCCAAACAGCATTTTCCATAGTTTACATCCTTGTTTACGTCCTCGCTACAACAGATCGTTAACGCTAGAAACTGCCTGTAGTTGATCAATTTTAACAAATAAAAATACTTACAGGTTGTGGCTCACGATCCACAGCTTCGTCTGTTGGAGGAGTTTTGACCAAATCTAACACTGAACTGGGAGATATTCTGTAAGTTCTCCTTTGTCAGATGCTAGCTATATATTTTTTTAATTCTCTGGAACATTAAAATTTAACTCTAAGCACTTCTGTCTTTGTGTCATGTCCTTTGGAAACCCAAATACAGAAACAGAACAAGCTCTGTGGAAATAGTAGTGTTTGGATGGCATTTTAGCTTTGTCTGCTATAACATTACAGCACCTCTGGCCACGCCCCTTCTGCTGCGCAGGGTGTAGGGGAGAGCGGGGCACAAAGTAACACTTTTTGGTTTTGGTCAAATAATGAACAAAGTAATGGGGTTAGACAAACCATATTTTTTACCAACAACACACAAGCCTCTCCTACAAATGAGCACTGGAATTATGATCGCCGGACCTATGGTTTCTGTGCAGTATTGCCAAAAGTGCCAGGAGTAAAAATGTTACTATTTACCCCATCTGCGGGGCAAGTTGTAACAGACAGAGGGTTAGTTGTAACACATGCTTATAAAGGCAGATTTCACACAGTTAATTTAAATTCAGTTCACTTTAAATAGTAGCTATATTTCCTCAGTAATTGACTCATTTCTTTTTTATTCTACATTGCACAGTATGTTTATTTCTTTTTTTTTTTTGTTTATTGGATAAACACATTTGAATTTATTTGCATTATTATCCAGTTATTCGTTATTATACAATGCATTTATTTGCATAATTAGCAATAAAATATTTTTTTTTCTATAAAAAAAAAAAAATTCTATTAAAAAACATTTTTATTTATAAATTTCTCAACATTACACTCAAAATTCAAAAAAATATTTTGTTAGTCCAACAGTGTGTGGCTTAATTGTAACACCCTGTTACAACTAACCCCGCTGTGTCATGTTTTATTCAAAACTGGCTAGCAGTCTCTGTGTGTTTTATACATCTTTCAAAATGGTTTCATCTTTTAGCCTAAAAGACGGTGATCACGACAATATAAGATTTTACCTACATACTTTCACCAATTTTTTTCAAAATAAAAAAAATATCGACTATAATAAAAAATACTTTTATGCTGCAAAAATCGTTTCTCCTGTGTTTCTCATCCAAATTTCGCCGAAAATTTTCAATAATTGGCAGGAAGACGTCTGCCGACACTACGGTGAAAACCACGGAAGCATGCCATGATTAACCCTGAGCAAATACCTTAAAACCCCGTGTTACATTTAACCCCGCGTTACTTTGTTCCCCGCGCTCCCCTATGCGCGAGATGAATGCTCGTAACCGGAATCCCTTGTGATCTCACTAGCCCGGATGTATTATTTTGTAGTCCCCAAACTTGTTCGCTGTAGGTTTTGCTAACCTAACTCTATAAAAACTAATGTCTCCCTTCGCATTGAACTTTGAGCATCTTACATCAGAGATGTTGTTTATGTTCATACAGCTACATTACACATCAACTAAAGTTTAAAATATGATATCGTAGTGGACCACCCCTTTAAAGTCTGTGTGAAATCAAAAATTACAATTTATATTTTGCTAGCACACATTGTTTTTGTCTAGGTGAACATTTCATTTGTTCAGAAGAATTCCCTGAGTAAAAAAGTTTGTTTTGTTAATCTTCAATCAAAGTCTGACCATTTGCTTCTGCGTTTAGTGTGGCGGTCCTTCTCTGTTGCCATCTTCAGTCAGAATATCTTCAACCACACCCACTTACAGTTATTTTGCTATGAGGGAATGATATACAAAAAAAAGCCCCACCCCCTACACAATATTCTCTTTCAGTTGAAAATACAACATACTGAAATAAAAGTCTCAGCAACTTTCGGTTCACAAGGAGTTTAAAGTGGTCAGATTTGTTCAATACAAAAGAAGAAAATAGAAGATGTTTGTTTATAGTGGATTACTTTTATTTTTTAATCATTTTCATTTACGTAATTTAAATAAACATTGCAATTTGTGCAAAAGTGTTTAACCTCTTTACTGTTTGAGTTCACACTAATATATAATTATATACAATCTATGCAATTCATATATAGTTTGTCAAGATAAGTTCAGGTTTAGACAAAAACTATGTATTAGATATGCACTGAATGATGTCCCAGCTGTGGGATGGTGGCAGTTAAAGGGTTCATTTATTCACTCATTCATTCATTTTCTTTTAGGCTTAGTCCCTTTATTAATCTGGGGTCACCACAGCGGAATGAACCGCCAACTTATCCAGCTTATGTTTTACACTACGGACAATTTAGCTTACCCAATTCACCTGTCCCGCATGTCTTTGGACTTGTGGGGGAAACCGGAGCACCTGGAGGAAACCCACGCGAACACGGGGAGAACATGCAAACTCCACACAGAAATGCCAACTGACCCAGCCGAGGCTCAAACCAGCGACCTTCTTGCTGTGAGGCGAAAGCACTACCTACTGCGCCACCGCATCACTGGGGTTCATTTAAACAAGCAAAAAAAAAATCACAGAAATTATATTCGTTCTATAAATAAACTATAATAATACTGTTTACTCACTCACTTATTTATCAGGGGCTGCCACAGCAGAATGAACTACCAATTACTCTGAAATATGTTTTACACGGCGGATGGCCTTTCAGCCGCAACTTTAACTATCTAGTCATACAAAAATATTTTCAAAGTATGTCCTGAAATTAATTTACAGTTGCCAATTGGCAAAACTGGTTTAATATTTAATAATATTTTAAAAAATACTACTAATAATATAAAATAATAAATAGTTTGTTCACATGTTTCTTTATATGTTTCTTTAATCCAATCACAGTTTTAAAAATATGCATCAATTCAATTTACAGTAAAATTATAATTGGTCCAATGTATTTAAAATAAAAAAATGAGAAATAAACAATTATGTTCAATATATAATTCGAAATGGGGTGTCACGGTGGCGCAATGGGTAGCACAATCACCTCACAGCAAGAAGGTCGCTGATTCGAGCCCCAGCTGTGTCAGTTGGCATATAGTTTGCATGTTCTCCCCATGTTCGCGTGGGCTTTCTCCTGCTGCTCCGGTTTCCCCCACTATCCAAAGGTGTGGTATAGGTGAATTGAATACGCTAAATTGGCCATAGTGTATGTGTGTGAATGTAAAAGTGTATGGGTGTTTCCCAGTGTTAAGTTGCAGCTGGAAGGGCATCCGCTGCGTAAAACATACGCTGGATAAGTTGGCGGTTCATTCCGCTGTGGCGACCCCTGATTAATAAAGGAACTAAGCCAAAAAAGAAAATGAATGGATGAATGAATATAATTTGAAATATAGGGCGCAGGAAAAAAACATCTATTTAAAAACTCTTTTCATATTTCAAACTCTTTTCATAAGATTCATTTAATTCAAGTTACAGTATAAATCAAATTGTCAAACGTAATTTTATATAATGTAGAGAAATTATAGAACAAATAAATGCTGTAGGAACTATTTAAAATCTGCTATAAAATGTCAACGTTTCAATGAATTAAATGGGAATTTTTAAAGGAGACTTGGCATTTTCTTGTTAAATATACTTCAATAATCATTGTAAATTTGTAATTCCTATAAATGCTGATAGAAATCGTTCATTCATAGTGGATTTTTATGTATTTATATCTATAAGAAATCGTATTCCCTCCGTGTGAATTCAGTGTAGATGATATATTTCTGGCAGTTAAAGGAGAAGCTAGGGGAATGTACATGCCATATGCCCAGATGTCAAAAGCAATTGTGATTGTACCCGATGGCTTGGGACTGACAGCTCAGGCCTCAGTCTCTTTACATAACTGTCCAATCAGATTAATCCTGCAGGGAGGCAGCCTAAATTATGCAGAGACACTAGGAAATGACGAATACGTTAGCATATCATTTTTTTGCTTGCCGGTGGGATAACCCTAATAAAAAGACGACAGCCTTATAACATATACGGATACAGTGACTGTATGTTTAAAATACATACTTGCATTTGTTATTATTATTATTATTAGGATATTTGTTGTTTGTTTCTTGTTCGCATGAAATAATAATTGGTATGAATACCAATTTGTTTCATTTTATTAGAAATCACAACAACTCTAATGCACAGACCCAGCAGGCACACAAGATTATAAGACGCTAATATTAGGTTAGATTTAGGTCATGACGTCAGGTGACCAATTATGTCTAGCCAGCGTCCAAGTCCAATAACGACGTCAAATTACATTGATATTTAGTTGATTTTAGGTTGTGTTGGAACGTGACCAAAATCCAACGTCTGATAGATGTCATAGTGGTAACGTCGACACAACGTCAAGATGTAACATGAATAGACGTTGATATTTGGTTGATTTTAGGTTGAACATTGGACATTGACTTCGGCCTGACGTTGGATTCTGACGTCAACCCGATTTTCATTTCCAAACAAAAGCCAACGTCCCCATGACATTGAGGTAAAACATCAATATGATGTCATGTTGACATGTTGATATATTCAAATATTATGGAGCTTAAAATATGACAAAACAATCTGAATTTTGTTCATTTGAATTATTAGCAAATGAAGTGAAAGAATTCAAATTCCAAACTATTTTTAACAGCATATAATATTCCGTTTTAATAAATTACAATTGTCAATAAATAAAATTGGCACAAGTCAAATTCAGTTTGTTTTGTCATATTTTAAGCTCCATAAAATATTGGTATTGTGTTGTCTAAGCATGAGTATTTGTTGTTTGTTTCTGGTTTGTTGTAGTTTCATGAAATGATATTTGTATGAATACCAATTTTATTAGAAATCACAACAACTCTAATGAACAGATATATTCAAATATTATGGAGCTTAAAATATGACAAAACAATCAAAATTTAAATTGTGTTCATTTAAAATATTGACAATTGAAGTTAAGAAATTCAAAATCAAAACTATTTAAACAGCATATAATATTCAGTTTTGATAACTTACTATTGTCAATAATTCAAACTGGCACAATTCAAATTCAGTTTGTTTTGTCATATTTTAAGCTCCATAAAATATTGGTATTGTGTTGTCTAAAAATGAATATAACGTGTCTGAAAACACCTAAACAAAAACAACTTTTTTTATTTATTAAAGTTGAATGTTTTGTCAACTTAAATATTTTAAGTAGAACAAACCAAAGTAGTTTAAAGTGGTATTTCACCCAAAAATTATATTTCTATCGTAATTTTTTCACACTCTGTTAAAATCACCTGTTTCGAATGTTATCACTCGATTGCATGGGCATTATCAGTGTTTATCAGCTGATAGATATGGGCCAGTAGGGGCCTTCTGCACCTACTGGTAGGCTCAGAAGGCTGTTATCATCCATCCCCATGGTTATACTAATAGAGAAGACTTCAAATCTGTTTTTACATTACTGTGAGGGTTGGCTTTAGGGTTGGGGTAGGGGTAGACATTAATAAAGTACAAATACAGGGAAATTTTATAAATAATATAAATAATTATTGTGGTTTATCAGCTATACTAATAGAGAAGATTCCAGATCCAGATCTGTTTTTACTTAATTTGACAGTTGGGTTTAATATTGGGTAGGGGATAGTGATGTGCGGATCGATACTAAAATATCGATATCTCCGATACCAGCTTTGTATGTTCTAGAATCGATTATCTTATCAAAATATCGATATTTCAATAATTTGGAGCAAATATGTAGTTTATTGGAAATAGAAATACAGTGGAAAGTAACCACAATTACCCTAGTTTATCTGAATATGCCAACTTAGTCGGAACTACTTGTTCTTCCGCCTGCAAAGTCATGTGCGTAATATGGTACAATACAACTGCAGTCAGATCACGCTAGCTAGCCAGTAGCCACTCACTCAGTCTGCTGGCACATGTGTTTTAGTCACGCTGTCATTGAATATGGGTGACCGCAAGCAGAGTTATGTGTGGAGCTACTTCACTTCCATAAACTCAAACGGTGCAGTTTGTGACATGTGTAACAAAACAGTGAGGTACTGTGGTAATACCACAAACCTAATCAAACATCTACATGGAAATCGCAAGACAGAATATGACAACGTCACGACTAGGCGGTCAGAAGAGGAGGAAAGGAGAGGCACAGGTGCTGCTAGGGCGAGACAGACATCGAATTCAGAGTCCTTAGGTGCAGCAGGCAGGCACTATCCAGGTACAGAGGGAGAAAATATGGCGATTTGGCTGTATTTTGGGGGCTTGGGTTTTTTTTGTGACATTGATAAAACAACGAAAAAAGGTTCAAAACGCTTTCATGGGAACAGGATTAACTTGTCACTAAACGTAGAAGTGTGAATGTTTTTTTAAGATGTTCAGGCAGGCGTTTTAAGATATACATGCTCAGATGCTGTCAATAAATATGTAAGTTGGCTTTTTTGTATGATAATTCTTCATCTATAAACAATAAACAAGAATAACCTGTAATATGTCTCGTATTCAGTACGAAGTGACACTTTTAAGGACACTACTTTCTACTTTTAATTTTCCAAACAGTCATTTTTGGGCAAAGTATCGGTATCGGATCGGTATCGTCGATACTCGGCTTCATTTTACTTGGTATCGGATCGGATAGGAAATCAGTGGTATCGCACATCACTAGTAGGGGAAGACGTTAGTTAAATACAATAAAGAGTAATTTAATAAATAATAATAATAATTCTCGTTAACTTCCGTCTGCAGCCGTATTTGATCTACTAACTATGTGGCGCAAAAGGCCCCTACTGGCACATATCTATCAGCTGATAACCACTAACAATGCTCATTCAATCGAGTGATCACATTCGTATCGGCTTTTAAAATCTTGAATAAAAATTGAATGACAGTGACTAAATATTCAGTTTTTTTTTTTTTTTTTTAATATTCAATAGTAGGTGGGCATATGCAATGATTATCCTATCAAATTGAAACAAAAATATCTAGTAAGTTTTACCCAAAGCTTTGGGGCATATATAAATTGGAGAAGAAGTGTGGGGTATATTGTTTTGATAGCCAGCGAGTGAATCAAAATGTCTTTGAGCAGTAAACACACATGCACCCTGACACACACAGACAGATATATAGACCTAGACGCACACAATAGAAATGAAAGACAAAAAAAAAAAAAAAACAGGAGGAAGATCATCATCTCCAGCATTGCCATTTTATAGAGTCTGCTGCCATTTACAATATTTTGTTATTTTTCACCGCAAGAGCTGCTGTCTCTGTCACAATTCAATCTAGGCCTCTCTCCCCACACACTGTATAATGCCTAGTTAAAGGCAGCAGTGTGTGAAATGGTATTTTAAAATAAATGAAAGTGACTAGGAAACAGAGGGCTTGGGAGATATTACTGTGTCAACGCTGACAGACAAGCCCTGGGATGGGCTCTGAAGTTATCAGGCCAAGGGAGACGCGCTGGATTAAATAAAACTCCAGTTTCACTGCTGCTGTGTCACCATCACAGTCTCTGCCACACTAACGCTGCTACAATACAGGGCCATTTTTTTCTGCAGCCCATCAAGATAATATGCTTCGAAACATAATGAGATGGCTAATGTTTCAGCCGCTCTTTCAGTGCATCTCCTGAAATTTCCATATGAAATGGGTCCTTGGCTCAGATAATGCGGTTAATACAGGAAGAGAAATCTGCAGGTTGCTGTAGAGCGCTGCGATTAATCGCTAAAATATTGAAATCTAGATTCAAACACCCATGCCATCTTATTCCTAAATGTCCACAATTCTTTTCACACACAATTCGTCCAAAACTCACTTTTAAGAAGCAACTTCACGCTTCAAATGATGTGTCAATTGCATTGTTGAACAGTTTAAAAGATACACATTGCAGTATTTTTTATACCAAAAAAGTATTTGAAAAACTTGATCAAGTCATATGCATTTGCATTTATACGCAAAAGTTTCCTCCGGGTGCTCCGGTGTCCCCCACAGTCCAAAGACATGCGCTTTAGGTGAATTGAGTGGACAAAATTGGTAATGTATGAGTGTGTGAATGTGAGAGTGTATTGGTGTTTCCCAACCAATTTTCATTGTAATGTAATGTGTATTTATATAGCGCATTTATTGTGTATGGCCATACACCCAAAGCGCTTCACAATCATGAGGGAAGTCTCTCCACACCACCACCAGTGTACAGCATCCACTTGGATGATGCGACGGCAGCCACAGGACAGCGGCGCTAGTGCGCTCACCACACACCAGCTATTGGTGGAGTGAAGAGACAGTGATACAGCCAATTCGGTGGATGGGGATGATTAGGAGGCCATGATGGATAAGTGCTGATTGAGGGACTTTGGCCAGGACACCAGGGTTACACCCCTACGCTTTATGAGAAGTGCCATGGGATTTTTAATGACCACAGAGAGTCAGGACCTGGGTTTAACGTCTCATCCGAAAGACGATGTCCCCCACTGGGACGATGTCATTACTGGTTAATAGCTGCAGGGGCATCCACTGCGTAAAACATAGGCTGGAATAGTTGGCAGTTCATTCCACTGTGGCGATGCCCAATAAATAAGAGACTAACTGATGGAAAAATAATGAATGCACATGATTATTGAAGTGCTTCTGACATCTGATCCTTTCAGAAATGGACAAACACGAGAGTGAAGCGTGAAAAAACAAAGGAGCAAATGATTCTTTCTGCGACCTAAAACATGAACAAACTGCTATGTTTAACTATTATCATCACCTTTTGGACTATTATGAACTTAGAATGACGGAATTACTTTCCAACAGAGGTCACATGTGCTGGCGAAGATTAAAGATACAGTTCAGAGGTTTGCATTGACTGTGGCCTGTATGTTGCATGTTTTTGAACCCAAATAAAGACTAAATGTATGCTGTGTGTAGTTTTTTTTTAACATTTAGCAATTTGTCTATTAGTAATGAAACAAACACTTTTGAAACTTGAAATTTCGAAACTTACACCAATAGGATTTTGCTGTGGATGCCATGTACTGTAGCTGCTACCTCAAATAGTGCACTATTCAAGGGTATAGAGGGCAATTTAAGATACTGCCGAGGAGGTGATAAACATTAAACCATTAAATACAAACGGTGACAAAAAGAAAAATAATAATTAGTTTATTTGTTATTTGGTTAAATGTTTCTATTTGGTTAAAACCTTAAGTGTCATATTGCATTTATAAAAGAGTTTATTACTCGTGTCTGTGATATTTTTTCATTTGTCTTCAAAAATAGCTTCATATGAAGCTAATTCAGAACATAGTTTTGTTCATGAATCAAAAATCATATAATAATCAGTTAAATGAACAATTCAACAATCCATTAAAATAGATAAATCCATTTAATTCAACAAATCATTTAACAAATCAAAACAAATCCAGTATATGATTGCATCAGAAATTACATGCTACACTCAAAATGACTTTTGCTGCACTGAACTGAACTAAACTGAACTTCAACTCTAAATTTAAATTCTCACAGTTTAAATTCGTTGTAACTTCTTTGTTAAGCTGCTTTGACACAATTTACATTGTAAAAGCGCTATAGAAATAAAGATGACTTGACAAAATTACAGTCGTGAGAAAACAGCAGTTAGGAAGGCATTTAATCATAGGAATATAGATATGTTACATTTTTGAAAAGGTAACTCAGATATTTTTGTGATAATGAAAATTTTACCAGTTACTTGACAAAAGTAATCTGATTATATAGTGTTACAGTACTTGTTATGCATTATTGGTGAAATTTTGTTCCTCGCCACTGTTGCCACTGGCTTGCTTGGTTTGGGTCTTTTGTAGCTGCGCATTGATGGATTTGCTTTTCAGTGTTTGGACTTTCAGCAGTGAAATTTAAATCACACTGTACTGAACTAAACTGAACTTCAACTCTGAAAACTAGACTGACACAATTTCAATTTACTAGGACTTCTATGTTAAGCTGCTTTGACACAATCTACATTGTAAAAGCGCTATAGAAATAAACATGAATTGAACTGAATTGAATTAAATCTCACTATAACTTTTCATCGATTGTCACCATCTACTTGTATAACCCCATATCATGTAGAAAGAATTACAATAAACACTAATGCACAGTCAGTCAGAACACACAAAGTATAGCCAGAAAGGTTCAACCACTGTTGGTTTGTATATCAACACCACTGAAACGATGTTCAGAGAATAAAGTGTGGATCTAACTCTTGTATAATGAGTAAAAAGAAGCACAATTCTGTTGATGTTTTTTTTTGTGTGTGTGTTATTTAACAGGGGCCAGATCAGACCAAAAGTTGGTAAGCATAGCAATAAAAGCCTAGTTGAAGACTGCATTTAAAGCAAAGGAACTAATCCAAATATTCAGGTAATTATACCTAAATATGAACTTAATACAAAAATCCAGTTAAACTGTTGCAAATCAAATATGAAGAAGTATCTGCTTCACCTCTTTGCTATTCATCCAATCATATCTTTATATTTACAACCCTGCCTGTGTCCTCAGGGTCTGCTAGGGGCAGAAAAAACTCTACGCGTGTGGTTTTACCGCAGTCCCTGTCCAGCTATCAGAGAGAAATCTCAGAGCCAATCTCCTGTGTTAAAGAAGACCAATTTCCCCACAGGGAGCTTTTCATGCTGGACAAAGCATATTGCCTTGCCCGGGTCCACACATACTCAGGTTTAAGCAAGAAGTGCATGCACTATGTTGAACAGCGGAGTCTGTCAATATGGCAGTGCTGTCAGTTTCTTCCCTTAAACAAGCAAAAAGAAATGAGTGACTGCAGAAAGAGATATCCACACATCATCTGATTATGATGCTTATATGACATGATCAGAGATTTTACAAGTGACCTCAAATAACAAGTGCTATCTGCTGTCATAATCATGCACTAGCTGCTCAGTAGACTCCCGTAAATTCTGGTTCTGTCCGCCCTTGTGTTATTTTAATGAAAAGACATCTTTATTGATTAACAAACACGGGTAGATCAAAATGAGAGAAAAATCTACATTTTCCAATATTTAAAGGTCATTGTTGGTTCTATTTAAAGTTATATTAAAGTAGTAAAAGAGCATTTTTTTTATCTAATTTCATGAGATACAGTCAAACAAAAAAAATCGGACACCAACATTTCTCACATTATCAGTTTATTCATTATACTTTAGAAAATGGTAATAAAGTATGACAATAACTCTTTTCAATTAAAAAGGTTGTTCGCCCAAAAATTCTGCAGTCATTTACTCATCCTCCACTTGTTCTAAACCTGTGCAAATGTTTTTCTCTGTTTAACACAAAGATATATTGAAGAATAGTGGAAAAAAGCAGCCTTTAACTTTCATGGTATATATTTATTTGTTCATACTATAAATGCCAAGGGCTGTTTTTTCCAACGATTTTCAGAATATCTTGTTCTTCAACAGAAGAAATAAATCCTAAAAGTTTAGATTTTAGGGTGAACTATTTGCTTAAGCTGTGTCAAACCAAATTCATCTTGATAATGTCAGATATCTGATGTAGAGAGGTACAGCATGTAATAAATTACTAAAAATATTATATAACTTTTAGAATAATATTTACACAACTATCAATACTTTGTTTGACTCTAGTCTTCTGAAGCTGTCAACCAGCTTCATGCAAACCTAAACTTCTATATTTTCCAGACCGATTGCAGCAGCTTCATCAGTTCCTGTTTTATTGCACTGTATATTCCACTGTATCCGCTGTGTAAAACATATGCTGGATAAGTTGGCGGTTCATTCCGCTGTGACGACCTCTGACATAGAGACTAAGCTGAAAGAAAATGAATGAATGTATATTGACACAGTCATATTTCATTAATTGTATGTCTAGATTCTGAAGACAGTATTAAAACAAATCTCAGTTATTGAATAAAAAACTAGATTTATAACAATAGATTACTGTAGGTTTAGGTTTAGGCATTAATAAAACACAATAGGTTACTGTAAGTGTAGGTTTAAAGTTTTTGTAAGTGTAAATGTTAATAAAACAATAGCTGTAGAGGTTAATAAAACAATAGATTACTGTAAGGGCTATGGTTGCTGTATAGGTGTAGATGTTAACAAAACACAATAGGTTACTTTAAGGGGTAGGTTTAGGGCTTTTATAGGTAAAGATGTTAATAAAACAATAGATTACTGTAAGGGCTAGGTTTAGGGTTTTGTCAACGTTATCTCACAGCAATTCGCAACTTTTTTGATTTAGTGGCTAATTTGTATGAATTCATATCATCTCATTCGTACAATATAGTACAATCGGTAACACTTTATTTTGATGGGCCATTTTAGTAGACTGTCTGCTTAGCATCTGTTGATACTGCTCCTTTAACAGACATTTAACTGACTATAAGAAACTTTGCAAGTACATGTCAACTTACACTAACCCTAACCCCAACCCCAACCTAACAGTCTACTTATAATCTAATGAGAATTAGTTGACATGTAGATGCAGTGTAACAAACGGACAATAAAAATAAAGTGTGACCGTATGATTTGCTTATTCCCCAATGATGGTTGGGTTTAGGGGTGGGGTTTGGAGTCATGCCTCCTTTTTAAAATTGTACGTTTTTGTACGACTGAACTTGTACGAATTCGTTCGAATTAGCCACTAAGTAAAATAGTTACGTTTCCTCGCGGGAAGATCAGGCTGTTTTTTGTAGATGTAGATGTTAATAATAACAATAGATTACTGTAAGGTGTAGGTTTAGGGTTTCCGTAGGTACAGATGTAACCATAGATTTTTATAAGCTCTAGGTTTAGGGTTGATGTAGATGTAGACGTTTCGCAATGCACCACCAGATGCGACGCAAGTGTTTTTTGTTAGTTTCAGCCCAACACAGGTTTCATTTTCAAGGAGGTGTATTAAGGTTCATCGTTGGTGCGTTGCTATTTTGAGGGAACTGAAATAGACATAGCCATTGACGAACTAAAAGCTGCTCTAAAGTCAATGGTGCAGTTATTTTACTTAAAAAAACATGTTAGTGCATGTCTTATGTGCACCTGAACTGTGCACTTTAGACCATGCACTTAGATTGTTAAAATAGACCCCAAAATGTTACTGTAAGGGGTGGGTTTAGGACTGGTGTAGATGTAGTTCATAAGACACAATAGGTTAATGTAATGATTAGGGTTGAGGAAGGAGTTTAGGAAGGTGTAGATGTAAATAAAGCACAATATGTTACTGTAAAGGGTAGGTTTAAGGATTTGATGGGTGTAGAAGTTGATAAAACACAATAGGTTACTGTAAAGGGTAGGTTTAGTTGTAAGGTTGGGGTAAGTTTAGTTCTTATAAAACACAAAAGGTTAGTCTCTCTGTCACGTGTCAGACAGTTATATCTGTAATTATATTACATTTAGCCAGCCGCTCGCTCTCTGCAACTCTCACATGGTCCTTCACTAAAGCTAAGCAGGGCTGCACACAGTCAGTACCTGGAGGGAGACCACGTGGGAAAGCTAGTTTGCTGCCAGAAGTGGTATTAGTGAGGCCAGCAGGGAGTGCTCAACCTGTGGTCTGTGTGGGTCCTTACGCCCCAGTATATTGATGAGGACTCTATACTGCTCAGAGAGCACCGTCTTTCGGATGAGACGTTAAACCAAGGTCTTGACTCTATGTGGTCATTAAAAATCCCAGAATGTCCTTCGAAAAAAAGTTGGGGTTTAACCCCAGTATCCTGGCCAAATTTGCCCACTGGCCTCTGTCCATCATGGCCAACTTACCATACCCATATCATAATGGGCTACATCACTCCACCAATCAGCTGATGTGTGGCGTGCGGTCTGGAGCAATACGGCTGCCGTCGCATCATCCAGGTGGATGCTGCACACTGTGTAAAGCACTTGGAGCGTCCAGAAAAGAGCTATATAAATGTAAGGAATTATAATTATTATTAATTAAAAGTCCCATGACATTTGCATACCTCACTTGGAGCTCAAGTCCCACTCATTTGGAGCTGACCCACCCATTTGGAGCTGTCTTTGACCTCTATTTATACCCAACTCACCCTGCTGGTAAGTTGCTTCGTTTTCTGTCAAACTCTATATTAAATTCAACATCACTTTGACAGATGAAGACCGAAGGGATGAACATTTCAGCCATACTAAGAGAAAATGTTCATTCCAGATGTGTGGTTTCTACAATATTGCATCTTTACAATGGCAGTAACCCATTCAAGTTCCCCTGAAAGACTGGTCGTCCAATACAGACGAATGCAGGACAGGGTAATGTGCTGAATCTATATTGTTTGTTATATATCAATATGACAGTGTTGTCACTATTCTTCCCTTAAACAAGCAAAAAGAAATGAGCGAGCACAGGAAATGAAAATGATATCTGCACATCATCTGACTATGATGCGTGATCAGAAATCTCACAAGCGACTGTACCTCAAATAACAAGCGATATCCAGCGACAGACTACTATAAACATCTGGTAGTGATGGCGACAGTTCAGAAAATGCCGATGACGAGACTGATTTTTTAAGACCTGTTTTGACATGTTTCTTGCTCACTTCTCGGGAGAGCGTGGCTTATTCAATTCACTGTCAAGGCTCTATAAATATTTATCTTGCATGATGCAAAACATGACATTAGGGAGAAAAAGAGTGTGTCACCTGGTGAAACAAGAAGAGAGAGAGACAGAGAGAGCGTTTGAGTGACAGCGATACCAGATGTCGTCTCGGTGCAGATTGTCTATAACTGCGTCGGCTCGCATAAACAGCAACATGTACGCCGTATCCTCAAACACTCAGTCGGTAGACAGGATTAGACATCTGAAGAAAGAAAAATGGACAGATGATCAGGATAAACAGTGCTGGAAAAGGCCAAGGGTCATATCAATGCTGCCGAAATTTAAACAGAGTTGCATGAATTGTGGGAGTGCAGTACACTGATAGAGACTTTAAAATGCATTATCCAAATCCAGGCCGATTTTTTTTTTTCTGTTGTCAGCAGGATGTCCACCCACTGGGAATTTTACAGTGCCTAAAATAAAGCTAAAAATGTCTCCACACATGAAAGCTCTCTGATGTCTCAAAACATTTCTAATTTCACAGCTAGTTCTGTTTTACAAATGTGAGATGATGATTCTAGTACAAAGTACACTGTTTTGCAGTGATTTGTTGAAAATAAATACACGTTACAGAGGATAGTACAATGATTTTAATCTATATGTAGGGGTGGGCGATATGGCAAAAAAAAAAAAATCTTATGTTCTGAAATATTCAGAAATATTTCAATTCAGTTTATAGATTATAAGCTGTTACTGAGTTACAGTTGTAAAAAAGTAGATCATTTATCAGATATTCAAATATTTATTTATAATGGTAAATAATTATAAAATATGTCATAGTTTATATTACTTTTATAAAATAAACCTCTTAACCTTCCTGTCATGTTCGGGTCAAATCTGGGGTGCGTTTCCCAAACAACGACGTAACTCGCGGCTGAAATATCATAGTATGATGCATCGTTTGGCAAAAGAATGATGTAGTGACGAGTGTTTCCCAAAACCCGTAGTTTCTCTTTTGCAGATCCATCGTTTGAACCATGATATTTATAGCGCAAAACGCCCATAATGATGCTCTAAACAGGATGGTAACAACTTCTTTAGAGAAGAACCCCATAATTTATTATTATAATTATTATTATTATTATTATTATTATTATTATTATTACTATTATTATTAAGTAGGATATTGTTTATTTTTATTTTATTATTTTTATTTTTTAAAAGTCTACTTTTACAATTTGACACATGCAAACCACTGCAGAAATGTTCTAACCAACAGGCCCATGTCATATACAGTACAGATACAGATACTACTAAAAATTAAAAGCATTAACGTATGCTGTGTTTTTTGTTTTCACTAGCTTTGGAGACGTAACATAAATTCCCCTTTTAAATAATAGGTCCCCTATAGCTTTCGTCATGAGCCACGGCTGTGTTCAAAATGACATCAATGTTTTCAAAGTGCGCTACGAATGCAGCGCAATTGTAAACAGGAAGATTGCTAAAACTGAACTTTAAAAATTCGTTGAAAGTAAATTACACCTAAGAGAGATGACTTTAATGCTTTAAAAAAAAATCATTTACAATTTTATTGTTAGAATGTTCTAAACAAATAGAGCATTGGGGGGATAACTGGAAATAGAACACAGCCAGCAACTATGTTTCTAACCACAGCTCCAGAGGTGCAGTTGCACGCATAGACGTTTGCGACACAGTTTGCGAATGTTTGTTGGAAAGATGGATTTGGGAAATGCCAAATCAACAAACTATGTTTGTAACGACACAACTTGCGACCTTAGTTGGCTAACGATGGTTTTTGAAAACACACCCCTGATCGATTTACAACTTAAAACACTTATAAATATTGTGTTTTACATCTTATTGCCTCGATTAATTTGAGTAATTCGTACGAGTTCAATTCATACTCATTTCTTTCTTTCTTTCTTGCTTTCTTTCTTTCAGCCAATCTCCATTCAGCTAATCTCTGGGTCTAACAGGAGCACTTTTAGCTTAGTTTAGCATCAATTATTTTATTGGATTAGACCATTAGCATCTAACTCAAAAATTTTGATTATCCGCACAGCCCTATGTCTCACACTGTGTAGAACTCATTCTTATGCCTTAATCCCTTTGAAATGATCACTCTAAAGGTTGTAAGGGCAGAGAGATAACCTGATAATGATTGTCAGTTGCTTTGTATATAAATTAATCTGTCTTTTTGAACAAATCAGTTGAGTGAATGATTCAATACTAAAGTCTCATGCTGGCCATTTTAGCATCACATTTAATCAGTGACGGGCCTAAATTAAGACAAAAAATACATCAAATATTAAGCAAATTGGGCTGCACGGTGGCGCAGTGGGTAGAGCTGTTGTCTTACAGCAAGAAGATTGCTGGTTTGAGCCTCGGCTGAGTCAGTTGGCATTTCTGTGTGGAGTTTGCATGTTCTCCCCGTGCTCATGCGGGTTTCCTCCGGGTGCTCTGGTCTCCTCCCCAAGTTCAAAGACATGCGGTACAGGTGAATTGGGTAAGCTAAATTGTCCGTATTGCATGTATGTGAAAGAGTGTGTGTGGGTGTTTCCCAGTGATGGGTTGCTGCTGGAAGGACATCCGTTCTGTAAAACATATGCTGGATATGTTGGCGGTTTATTCCGCTGTGGTGACCCATGGTTAATAAAGGGACTAAGCCAAAAAGAAAATGAATGAATGAATCAACCAAATTATTACTGTGGTCAAAAAACATTGAGGTATTTTTTTTTCCAACACTGCACAGCCCATTAGTCACTAATTTGCCAAAACAAAGAATTGTTACTTTACTATGAAGCTCATAAACAATTCTGAATCTAAATAGATGTGTTTGAATTTTAGGCCTAATTGGCACAGTCTATTGTAAATTGCATAACTGCAGTGCTTGGCTCCGTGGCATTAGTATTCCGTTGTGTTTCTTTCCAAACTCTCAGGTGAAGAATTTTTCTGTTCATTAATAAACATAAGAGTGGGGATCGGAGTAACCTTTTCAGGGAGGATTATGGAGAAAGGGGAAAATAAAAAGCAAAACATCTGCCTATGTGTCAAAAACCTTTTCATATTCCAAACATGCCTGGCAATAAGGCTTCTGTCTCATCATGGGAATAATAAGCAGTCAATTATAAAAAAAAAAAAAAGTGTTTTTTTTTTTATTTTTTTTATCCAAAGTACACTGAAGTTTACTGCAATTAATTTCACTGCAGTAAGAATATACGTCAGCATTTCTCAGTTCTGTATATACAGGATTAACGCAATGACGTCGTGCAACATTGACAATCAGAAGTGGATGAAAATAATAATGGGTAATTTGGTGACAAATTACAGAGTAACTAAATCTGAAACTAAAATCTTGTTTAACCACCGACTAAAAAGTTAATGTAAAAAATATAAAATAAAATAAGCATTTATTTCAGGAAGTGTGACATCTGCTGTGCAGTTATCATTGTAGCCTGCATCGTTAGTCAAAGCAGAGCTTGAAATGTTATCATAATCCTGCTATGGAGCTACAAATCAAAACAGTTTCACTCAGAATAGTGCTCAATCTCACAGGAGATATGCGTGGACAGTCTCCCTTGATGTCATTTAAGAATAAGCCTCTATTGCAAACCCGATGGCCTGTATGACTCAGACAATGCTTGCAGAATCCAAAAACACAAAGATATAGAGAAAGGCAAAGAACAGCACAAGACATCCGACTGTCAGGATGTTTCTGAGGTTCTGCCGGTAGTAAACACTGCCATCTGCTGTTAGCATTGCGCATTAGCAGGTCAATAGCCTTGTGTAAATGCCGACTTTGTCTGCTCGTGTTATTATAGAAGGAAAATATTTCTTTGATGTATCAAAAAGAGAGCACAGTCTACAGTCTCCTAAATTTCTAGGTCACTACTTAGTAAAAGATTATGTTAAATATATCCCTTGCGATATATTTATACATTCATATTCATCTTCCTTCGTCTTCATCAGGGGTCGCCACAGCAGAATGAACCGCCAAGCATAGGTTTTAAACAGCGGATGCCCTTCCAGCCACAGCCCAGTACTGGGAAACACCCATATACTCTTATTTACACTCATACACTATGGCCAATTTAGTTTATTCAATTCACCTATAGCACATGTCTTGGGACTGTGGGGGAAACCGGAGCACCTGGGGGAACCCCATGCCAACACAAGGAGAAAATGCAAACTCCACACAGAAATGCCAACTGATCCAGCTGGGACTCGAACAAGCGACCTTCTTGCTGTGAGGCAACAGTGCTACCCACTGAGCCATTGTGTCACCCCTATAAAACTCATATTTCATTCTAAAACATTTCTTGTCAACCCGTTCCATTTAGGCATCAATAACATCTACGCATAGCCAATCCTCCCTATAAACATAGTACCGCCAAACCACCAGGGGGCATCACTTGCTCTCAAGTGATATAATGAGAATTGTAGAATTGAGAGCCGTTCAAGAGAATTATGCTTTACATTTTTGTTTGTTTTGTTTTGTTTCCCTTTATTACTTTGTAATTATTATAAAATTGTATGTATCACTTCCTTCCTATTAAAGTCATGTGCCGGACCATTGGACGTGACTGTCAGACATGCTCCATTCTCAGGGGCGGACTTAGTGATTTGGGGACCCTGAGCAATTTCAGGTATGGAGCTCTAGCATTAAAACTCAAAACATTCTTTCTCTATAGATATTTTTTTTCTGCAGATTTTTTTTTTTTTTGTGAATAAACTGCATGTTAAAATATATTTCTTAATGTAAAATTAAATTAAAATTAGATAACGTTCCACTATTCATGGGGCCCCAGGTTTTGAAAAGAAGCAATAACATTAAAATCTTAATGGTTATACGTGGACAGATTTACAACATATGATGGTAAATTTCTAAAAAAGCTATATGATTAATATAGGCTTCTTGGCATTGGTCAGGGTCCCCTAATTCCCTGCGGCCTTAAGTAGCTGCTTACCTCGCTTATTGGTTTATCCATACTATTCCTGTCACTGAATATGTGAATTGAAGTGGAGAGAAAGTGGACGCTTCAGGATTTGGGTGTGTGTTTAAACAGACAAATACACGTAATAACATTTCCATCTTGGTGTGATTCATCTCAAACACAGATAATCCTGTCTTAAATTAGCATAGAAAGTTGAGGAAAGATCCAATGCGAAATGTCATTATCATTCATTTTCACATCTCAATGTTGAAAGGTATACTTCATAAGATATATTCATAAAAAGGGATGTTTCATAAGATATGTTCTGAAGCAGAATATAAACACTGATTGGAGTTAATTTTTCATTATCTAACAAACTTCATGTAACTGCAGCCTAACTTTCAGTTTTCATTGACTGCCATTGACTGAAACCTTCCCAGGTAGCAAAGAATTCTGGCCCAGATTTGGCATAAAGCTGGCACAGCAGGCATTCATCCGGCTCTGGCATACAGCATGTTGGCCAAACATGGCCCAGGTTTGGAAGAGATGGCACCGTCTTTAAGGCGGCACACAAGATTTGGGCCAGATGTAAAATGTAATATTTGGCCCAGATGTTAAAAATTGATTTGTGGGCCATGTAAGTTTGGCCTGTCTTGACCCACATTTTAAATACATAAAAATAATTTTTGAGTAAAGAAAAAAATTCTACCAATCAGGTCACTTCGAGAAAAAGCATGCTCATAGTGTGCCTAAAGCGCAATGCATCATGGGTTTATCAATGTCATTGCAATCGTGACACACCAACCTATCTGGCCCAGTTCCGGCCCAGTTATAAATTATTAACTTGGCTGAGACTTGACCCAGATATGGTCCATGTTTGGCCCTTGTTTTGGGAGCCAGACTTGGTCCAGTCATTTACCATAATTCACTGCAGCATGTGGGCCAAGCAGAGCTGGGCCAGAGAAATTTTGTTATGTGGGTTCTGTCAGAATATTTTAGTAAGAAAAACTGGTCATTCCAGATCTTTGTTTTGTAGTATATTGCATCTTTACAATTCAGTAACTCATCCAAGACCCACAAAAGACAAATGCAGGATAACTGGAGACCATGTATTGTTTGTTATGTATCAGGATAAACATTGGATAATCTATATCATTGTTAGAACAATTATGTTATAAAGTGATTTGATATAATAATACACAATCATAGTCTCAGTCATAACTTTAGAAGCATTTTATGTTTAGTCGTCCACATTATAAACTGTCAAGTGTTGATTCGAAAACAAAGCATTTGTATTTTTTCGGACATAAACTGATCATGGGGCGACGCGGTGGCGGAGTGGGTAGCACGTTTGCCTCACAGCAAGAAGGTCGCTGGTTCAAGCCTCGGCTGGGTCAGTTGGCATTTCTGTGTGGAGTTTGCATGTTCTCCCCATGTTCACATGGGTTTCCTCTGGGTGCTCCAGTTTCCCCCACAGTCCAAAGACATGTGATACAGGTAAATTGAGTATGCTAAAAATTGAACATAGTGTATGAGTGTGTGTGAATGTGTGAAAGGATGTTTCCCAGTGATGGATTGCGGCTGGAAGGGCATTCGCTGCATACAAAATATGCTGGATATGTTGGCGGTTCATTCCACTGTGGCGACTCCAGATTAATAAAGGGACTAAGCCGAAAAAGAAAATGAATGAATGAATGAATAAACTGATCATAATGATATTTGTATTGAATTTATTTATGTGCATTTTAATGTAAATGAATTAGACATGCTATTAAAAAAAATCAAATTAATTAGCAATTTAACCTATTAGATTGTCAGTTTACTTCTTGTGATCTCACTGGCCATATAATTTCAGTTCAAATAGAACCAGTTCAAATAGTTTTGCTCAGTTTGGGTCTTGGATAAAAACCAGAAAGAAAAAGAAAAATAATTAACTTTCTTCATTTGATGTATTACATATTTTCAGCTATTTATAAGTCAAAAACATGATATAACAAATATTAACATTAACATTACACAACGTTAAAAGATGTTTTTTTTTTTTAGTAAAACATGGTAACCAGAAAATTTGCCATAATTTTGCTACATTAATCATAGTTTAAGCATGGTGTTTCTAAAAATGTGGATATACAATTGGTACACAGGCAAAAACAGTTACTGCACTTTTATTATAATACATATATAGTATAGTTAATTTTTATATATGGTGTTTTTACTGATTCTTTATTTAATTAAAGTTTAATGGCGATTTATTTTGTTTACTTGTTGTGAAGTATTGTAGATGTGTTTTTCTCTGTCTTCCTATTCCTTTATGAAGTATGGCTACAAAAACAACAACAAAAAATCTAATTAAAAAAAAACCTTATTGGGAACCACTCCAAGTTCAGCTGTTTGGCATGCTCTCGCTTCCAGTTTCCATACATGTACTATTGTCTGTAAATTCACAGAATTATTGACAGACCCAATATCGAAAGATCACGCGTTTCGGCAGAGAGCTGCCTTCATCAGGGTAACAGTGATCATGTGTGTCTGGAGTTTCTTTTAAATGCTACGGTCTCATGACTCATTAGAATATAAATACTAGAAACCATATTAAAATAATATATTATTATATAGTCAACTCAACAATCATCATTAATTCAGCATTGATAGAGGGAATATATATATATATATATATATATATATATATATATATATATATATATATATATATATATATATATATACCTGCCAACATTTGGTTCGTAAATTCCGGGAGATGGGGGGGGGGGGGGGGGGGGGGGGTGGGGGGGGTTACGTCATACGCTAATTTGCATATTACTGACGTCATCACGTTCTACCTTTTCTGTTTGTTTAACAGCCTATGTTAAATAAATGGGGTATTTATATTTGCACTACGCTTTATCTAAGCTTGTCAATTTAACTAAATTTATTGCTGTTTGAATACAGTATATCATTATAGATGAGTAGGGAATTTGCAGGAATCTCTCAGACGTAATATACTCAGACAAGTTCTGAAACTCTCACTTAAAACATCTCTGATTGTGAACAATAAACGGTCAAAATAAATTGTTAAAATAAAGGAGAAGCAGATCAGTTTGACTGTACAAGGGAGATACCTTCACACTCCCGGTGCTAAATCATTTGCCGTCGGTACGCAGAGGGGTGATCTGCTGTCAGGCTGCAGGTGGGAGAGGCTGCTGTACGAGGACAAGGGCAGCCTGTCAGTGCTCTGAGGCGGGGGCGGGGCCGGCGGCATTACCCGCAGCTCCTTGAAAAAAGTAGGGACGGTACAGTAATGGACAAACGACAGTCTATAAAAATCTCCAGTAACACACAAAAAAGTCGCTAGATTTGTCGCTTTTTTGAAAATTTGTCGCTAGGGGGGTCTGAAAAGTCGCTAAGTTGGCAACACTGGCGCGAACTGAAGAGCGGGGAGCGGGAGGGGTGAGAGGTTTGGGGAGATGTAGGTGCGCGACCGGAAAAGCACGCGCACAAGCACCAGGTTTCAGCCTGGACTGTACCAAAATGCTGAGGAGCGGGGGGGCGGGGGGATTCCGGGAGTTTACCGGGAGACAGAACAATACGGGAGACGGGTCTGAAATACGGGAGACTCCCGGGAAAAACAGGAGTGTTGGCAGGTATGATATATATATATATATATATATATATATATATATATATATATATATATATATATATATAGAGAGAGAGAGAGAGAGAGAGAGAGAGAGAGAGAGAGAGAGAGAGAGAGAGAGAGAGAGAGAAAGATGATGCATTTTAAGGTCAAAATTATTAGCCCCTTTAAGCTTTATTATTTTCTCGACAGTCTACAGAACAAACCATCATTATAAAATTTTTTGCCTAATTACCCTAACCTGCCTAGTTAACCTAATTAACCTAGTTAGGCATTTGAATGTCTCTTTAAGCTGTATAAAAGTGTCTTGAAAAATATCTAGTAAAATATTATTTACTGTCATCACGGCAAAGATAAATTAAATCAGTTATTAGAAATGAAGCAAGCAGTGGTCAATACAGGAACAAACAGAAGTGTATGGGCAATCCAGAGTCATAGTTGAAATAACAGGCAATAGGTCAGAAGGCAGGCAGTATACAATGTAAACAAACAAAACAAAGCAAGGTCTAAACAGAAAGCAAGGCAAGGCAAGGGAAGGAAAGGGAAACTGTGTCATAATGTTGACAATCAGTTTACAAGACTCACTTCTGTGTGTTTATGTGCTGACTTTATAGTCCATGTAATCAGTTAATGAGCAGCATCAGCTGTGAGAGTGTAAACAATGGTGACTTGGAGCAGGTGTGTGTGTGTGTTGCATGACTGGATCTGTAGTTCATTTTGAGGCAGGATTGTAGTTCATGTGAATGTACTCCAGCGATCTATGGTGGCTAGATCGCTGGTGATCGTGATTTATATATATACATATATACTGTATAGAATGAAACCCCAACAAAAATCTATATATAGATAAATACACAAATATAATATACAAATAAATGCACATAAAAAATACATGTACATACATACATATATATACACTCATACATTTATTTTTATTTATTTTAACTATATATATATGTTTGTTTTTGTGTACGCCATTCTCCAAAATCTTTGAAAGTCCTGTGATTCAGTGTTCTGAAAACTGATGCAAGCTCACTCTAGTGTAATATTTGATTTATGTTTCTAAATTCAAACTAAATACAAATGAATAACAAAAGAGACATTAGACAAAATGATTATCTGACAGACAAACGAGAGCTTAACCTGGAGAGCCATTTGGTGTTGATCATGGCCCGATCGAGGCCTGTCTGGCATCCCTGCCTTAAAGTCAGTGTCCACAACATCTGCCAGAAGCTTCGCGTCACAGTGTGTGGCCTCACAAACAGACAAGACCAATTAGTGCCTCGACAACAGTGATTACTGCCAGAGACACACACTCTCTGTCCCCGCCATCCATCTCGTGCTCAAAATCACATGTGGCATTTTTCGCTGATGATTTTTATTGGGTTGCTTACCCGGCTCCATCTGTAAAGTGTGTTCCAATATGTCCACATGGCTACTGGAGTGCTGCAAAGCAGGCTGAGAAGAATGGCTGTCGTCCCTTGGTAACAATGCAGGACTGAGCTGTCAGACCTTGTAGTTGCTTTTGAATTGGATTTCACAATTTGTGAGCAACAACAGAAATATATCCTGTTTATTGCAATTCGCTGGTGTGTTTTTATACTTTTTTATTAAATCACATATTTTAATATATTTGAATGTGTTGTATGAAATGCCTGAATAAGATGCAAAGCTCTTAAAACTACACAACATAATTTACAGTTTTTCTCAGTGGCTTTGGTGCATTTCTTACAACACTATTAGTGTTGTAAGAACACGGCGCCGAGCATGGCTGCCGTGTTGCGAGCTCCCAGCAAACTTCGTTGCGTTTTGTATGTTTTTCTTGTATTTTTGTTGTTTTTCGTGCTGGATGTACACACTCTTCTAAGCTTTTCACTCATCATAGCACACGTGCTGCTGATGATGTGACAATAAAAGTGATTTGATTCACATTTGCACAACAGTTAATGCATTTCTCAAAACAATATGTACAAACTGCAAAACCTAGTGTATAACCTGCATGTCACTTGCTCAAAATGGAGAGCTCATTCCGCAAAAGCAAGTATTGATGTCAATGAAAGTGTCAGTGTCATCAAAATGAAAAGTCCTGACACCATTGTTTATGAACAAGATAGTCAAATGGCTTTGTCGTGTTTTCATTATGACAGTTTATTCTGTACATTTTTTCCAATGCAAAAAAAGTCAGATTTTGGACTTCCTGAAAATGCTCAAGACAACACTATATACTACTGTATTTGCACAGCCATTTGAAAACTACAGTAAAGCAAGACATCACTGCATTTAGTGAGGAATCTGAGTACAAGACACTGAATATGTATGTTTCACATTTTTACTTCATTTGCTCTTTGCAATTCTAATTTATTCACAGCATTGTGCAAAAGAATAAATACACCCTTATTTACAACAAACATAAACTTCCTGTGGGTAGAGCTGAGCACAACTAATATTACAGTACATATTGAAACTGAACCTACAACATACATTGCTATGTAAATCATTCATGAAATTGTTCAATTTAGAAGACATTTTCAGGAAAAAAAAGATTTAAACATTTTTATAAAATTTGCTTGACAGATTTTGACAACTAGTTCCACATTTTTGTATGTAATGACTCAAGTAAGGAAATGAGGACTATTAGTTTTATATGGAATGACTATTCAGCATTCACAAGGTCAGTTAATTTAGACTGACATGACATAAGCAAATGATAATGTTATAAACAGCAGAGAGTTGTATGAAAGCTATTGATGCATGTCCAAAAGCATTTGCAATTTGTTGGAAGGAATGAGAAACTGCTACTATGATGTGCACAAATGACTAATTGTTTTGAGAAATGCATTAATTGTTGTGCAAATGTAAATAGTGTTGTGAGAAATGCACCAAAGTGACTGAGAAAAACTGTAAAATGATAACAACTTGGTAAAACAATGCTTGATGAAGATTCAGACAAATGCACATTAAAAACCCTGCTAATGCAAAAAATAGATAATCTGTGTGTAATTGTTTGTAATTGTTATGTAATAAGCTGAATTAAAAGACTAATAAAATAAAAGCTCATTATTAGCTGCCACTGAGGCACTAACACACTCTCTGGGTACGCTTCTGTAAAAATGACAGTATAAATGGCACATTAGTTTTGGAAAACCCTATCAAAAAGTCACACCATGCATGATAACAGTGCCCCCCTTATTTAATTAGTTTCCAGAGCTTGAATACAGAATGATCTCCTGTATTCATGCATCCTCACAGAGATCATCAGAATAACATCCATAGTCAAGCTCAGACAACAGCTATATTCCATTCTTATGTTAGAAGAAACACGTTTTTGGCCTGTGAACCTGATTTGATAACACTACAAATTCAGAGCTGAAAATCAATAAGAATAAAATGTTATGGAAGAGATACAAAGGCCTTTAAATAAAACAACATTTCCCCCCTGAGAGAGTGGAAAGCTTTTGTTTGAGAAAAAAGAGAATAATGAGAATAATGACTTGTACAGGTAAATCATAATCAATTATAATACAATAATACAATATAGCTAAATAATTAAATCTTTATTAATACATTTATACTTTTATTTAGCAAGAAAGCATAACATTTATTAAAAGTGACAGTAAAGGCATTCATAGGGCTCTATTGTAACGATCTAGGCACAAAGTCTAAAGTGTATGGCGCAAAAGCATTAAGGGCGTGTCTGAATACACTTTTGCTATTTTACAGACAGAAAAACACACTTTGCGCCACGGCGGATGGTCTAACAGGGTTGTGATTATTCTCTTAATGAGTTATGGGTGTGTATTGAGAATAATGTGCATTAAATTAATCATAGTCTCATCTCCCATTCTCTTTAAGAGTCAGTTGTCGTGCCTTTGTGCGTTTGATATTTACATGGCGGACTTTGTAAGTGGAAAAACTGAATGGCCAAACTGAATGCTTCACTAGCGAGAAAACGCTAACAGGCCATTTGCAGCATGAGTTTAAAAAATTATACCCCATATGGTGATGCATACGTCTCCAAAACCTGACAGGCGGAGAAATCTTAACTTGTTTTTATTAAAACAAATATAAATATTCGTATAATATATAATACTGCTAATAATAATAACATTATACAAATGCGAATTGTCATAAATTAACTGAAAAAGCCCTCTGGACATGATAAAGGCATGGAAGTAGTGTTTTTTTTTTTTTAAATAGTAAATAATGATTTTTGTAACATTTTAAACCTTTATTTTATTTTTCATGTGTAAAGATATTTGTGTATTGCTGTACATCCTGTGTGTATTAAGCATTAACCTCATAGGTGCATAACTAACGCACTTTGCCCTGGACCTTAGACCAGCTTTTACTTCAATGGTCAATGTCGTGGTCTATTTCAGTTCCTCAAAATGGAAACGTGCCTTAACACACTTACTTTAGACCAGCACACTCATGAGTCCACAAAGTGGTGCAAATGGATTTGCTATTTAAACAGCGTGGTGCAAAACATGAAAATTAGGGTTGCGCTGGTCTGAAAAGAGCAATAAATCATGCCAAACACATCTTGCGCCTTATTGTGCCAGGTGTATGATAATAATGTCCAAAAGGAATTTATAAAGATACTTTATAAAAATGCCAAAATGTAGAATGTTAGAAAACATGGCAGCAATGTGCTATAAGCCTAGCTTGCTAACGACATGCTAAAACATGCTTTCAATCTGCTTAAACATGCTATACTATTATAATGTCAATCTGCTTAAACATGCTATACTATTATAATGTCAATCTGCTTAACATGCTAAAACATTATAGCACATAGTAGCAACATGCTCTACTACATGGCACCAGTGTGCTAAAGCATGCTAGTAACATAATAATACATGCTGGTAGCATAAAGCATGTTAGCAGATGTTAAAACTCGATATATATATATATATATATATATATATATATATATATATATATATATATATATATATATATATATATATATATATATATATATATATATATATATATACAACAGTTCTGTCTGGTTCTTGAATCTGATTGGGTGATAGCTGTGCGATATTTTGCCAGTAACAGCACACAAAGGCCTCTTCACCCTTCACCTTTGTGTATTACTCCGCCCACATACAGTCAGCATCAAGCTGAGAATGGTCTACAGCAGGGCTATTCAATTGGCGGCCCGCGGGCCAAACCCGGCCCCCGAGGCAATTTGTTCTGGCCCTCCAAATAGTGTGACCAAGACATCAAGAATAAATTTAGTTCAGTCAAAAAACGGCCGCAATAGTTATGAAGTGACGTGCGTCTGTTCAATACAGCATGAGCTGCGCAGAGCGTCAGTCACCTGACATTAAGCGAGTGTCGAGAGCAGCCGAATACATTTGAATATGTTTGTAGAAAAGTTTTTTGTACAATGCACTGATATCTTTATTAGGGATGCAACGATTAACCGATTTCACTATTAACTGCGCTTTAATTCGTCATGGTTAATTAATCGTAAAGGCTTCTTTAAGTCGTATTTCTGCATTTTTGTTCTGCCGCACGAAACAAAACTGCTGAACAAAGTTACGCCAAGTTGCCAACTGTGCGCTAGTTTAAAGTTCCGAGCTTGTCCACCGAAGCGAATACGCACCCACACTGTAATAACTATAGCCGCGGGCCGTTCACATATCACGTCTTTCCCGCGCGCAAGTTTGTTATGTCGTAAAAATATATATGCCAATATGCGGGCGCAAGCGGAGCAACGCGCTCGCGGCTTTGGGCGCACGCAGTAGAAAACATCTCATGCTGTAGCGGTGAGAGTTGTGCTTAGCTTTCAGTGCAATGTAAACAAAAGACATGTTGGACGAACTATTATTAAAATGATTATGTATGTATGAACGCAGATGATAACAACAGTTAATCTAAATATTGGCGCCGACCTTCATAACAATTATTATTATATTATTTTCTCCCGTTCCTCTCTATAAACACACACATAATTAAATTGTGTAGCCCTATAAGCACAGAAAAACCTTCAGCATAAAAACTATTACTAATGAAAATGCCTTTTAAAGGTTTTTTAATATTAGTTAGGGATGTCCAGATCTAAATCTAGCTAATATAAACTTAAATTTACATTACAAGTGATAACTGTGAAACACTGATTATTCTTCACACTATATAATCGTACAACCAAAATCTATAATTGTTGCATCCATAATTGTTATGCAGTTCAAAACATAACATATGAATGTATCTGAATGTAGAAGAAGCCTACGTAAGCAATACACTGATTTTGTTGTGCTGTGAAATACAACATTTGAATGTTTGTTAAAAAAAACCTATACAATGCAGTGATATTATATAGTTTCAAAATACAATATATTAACATTTTAATGTAGACAAATACAACGTGGGTGTCTAAAGGAGCAAAAATACATAATTGGCTCTTAAATGCAGTTGTGTCATCATTTATATTGCAAGTCATATCTTTCCGGGCCTTCGTTTGGGATGCTTTTCATGAACTGGCCCCCGTGACAAACTAATTGAATAGCCCTGGTCTACAGTTTGACAAATATTACTGCTGTTGGACAACATAATGTACTTTTGAGGCTTTTTTTAGTCGAGAATAGTTGTTTAGATTGCAACTATGCAGTTTATTTATAAGAATAGTGCCTGTTTTAAATTATTTACAATTTCTAAGAGACAGCTGGTCGGTTGCCATTAGCCTGCCATACTAAGTAGACCAAAGACGGTTGACGTTTTCATCCACAAGATGGCGAACAAAGACTATAGAATACACCTTAAAAGGGACTTTGATAATAAGCCCTTAGAAGATTAAATCAGCGTAACTACAGCTGATCAAATCATTATTAAACTGGTAAGTGATATTTCAAGTCGATCTCTCTCTTTTTATGTTGTAGTGCAGTACGTTACCATAAGTAATTGTAGTGCATTTAGTGTGAGATATGGGACTCACGCATCAGGAATGTGTGTTGTGTTGGCAGAAAGAAAGAATAAATGCCCGCATCTGTTTAGCGTTTTTCCTTCTCGCAAACACAACAGCAGTCTGGTAGTTATTGCACTGCTTTCTTCGAGGTTAATTATTGTAATATTGTAACGGTTGCTCAATGTTTGATATGGATTGTATATAAATGTCATGTCCCCTTTAAGAGTACTTCTTCTATGGTTGTTTTACCTTTGAGATGTAAGCACACATGTATGGGAGCTCTACCGCTGTATCATTCTTTTATTTCAATAATGTAACATTTTATTTTGCGACGGATGTTTAAGTGTCTTTTTATTTTTTATTTTCTTTTGAACTGAGGCTGTATAAAAGCATATATATATATATATATATATATATATATATATATATATATATATATATATATATATATATATATATATATATATATATACGATAAACTAAACATGTCCTTCTAGTGTTGATTTTACTCTTTACTAAAAATCATATACGGTTTTAACATTTTGGCTTTGAAAAATTGTCTACATAAAACAAAGTACCCACAAAACATCTGCATGTTATAGTATCTACTAGTAAATACCATAAAATGGTCTTTCTTGATGCAAACAGCACAATATGTCTCACACAGACACATCTGTGTCCATTAAATTTTTACACTCTCCAAACTCATCCACCAAACATCTGCTGGGAGATGTCTGCGGTTTATGGGCAAGTTACGATGCAGAAATACGCTGTAAATAGAGAAAACAAGGCCTGGATGTCCAGCACGAGAGAGTGACATTCATGAAATAAAACAACAAAGTAGCAGGAAGTTCCAGAACCTTCTTCTAAATCAAGTTAGCCAAATTTAACAGCATTAATAAAATGATAATGTGGTGCCATTACCATTAACAATATAAAAGTTACTGCCTGGATATAATCTGAACAATGTGATATAATGATGGCCCACCAGCTGCTCTAGTTCTATAGGTTTGACGACTAGACTGTTCGGATTTTAGCAGATCATAAAAAGCTCATGTTTAGGGATCTAAGAGAAGAGACACTGCACTGAATGTGATTTAATGAGAAGCTGTGGAGACCATTTGACAAGGTGTTTCACTGTCTTTTGCAGGTAAAGTAATCTTTTATTAATCTATTTATGACATATAGTCCTCCTAAAGGCCCAGCATGTAATTTTCGCCACTATAGGATGTGTATTCACAGTGTTGAATCATGGGAGTTGTCTTCAATATTACATCCCACGAGACTTCTGCAGGAATCATGTTTATGGATGAGATAAAGTATTCAAAATGAATTAGCATGGTAGTTTGAATCAGTGATTTTTTATTATTATTTTTTTTTTTTGTAAAAAGAAACAAGAATGCTAAAATAAAATATTGTACTATACATGACATACAAAAACACATTTACAATATTATCATAGATGTATTTATAATGTTATAACAATGTAACTACAGCATTAATACATAGTAACTATAATGTAACGACAGTAATTACATCCAAAACAAAAGTTTATAATTACATATAAACTGTACATGAAATACACAAAAACATTTAGGTTTGTGAATAATATCTTTGATGTAATTAAAATGCAATTGCAATGTACTGACATAGTAATTACAAAGTAACAACACAGTAATTACATCAAAGATAACGGTTTGTAATTATAAATGTACTGTGTATATTTACATATAAATACACAAATACTGTACATGAAATATACAAAGAAACATTTACATTTATAAATTGTATCTTGAAAGTGATTGCAATGTAATAGCAATGTAATTACAATGTGAAAACAACGTTATAACAATGTTATTGCAATGTTACTACAATGTTATTACTTCTTAACTATAATGTAACGACATCGTAATTACGTCCAAGATGAAAGTATGTAATTACATATCACATGTGTACTGTGTATATTTATGTATGTAACTATAATTTACAAATACTGTACATGAAATACACAAAAACATATTCAATACTACTTAGATGTAATTACAATGTTACAACAATGTAATTACAATGTTATAACAATGGAAATGCAATGTTATTACATAATATTTACATATCACATGTGTACTGTGTATATTCATGTATATAACTATATTTTACAAATACTGTACATAAAATATGTAAAAACACATACAATACTATCTTAGATGTAATTACAGTGTTATAAAAATGTAATTACAATGTTATTACATAGTAACTATAATGTAATGATGTAGTAATTACATCCAAAATAAAAGTTTGTAATTATAAATGTACTGTGTATATTTACATATAAATACACAAATACTGTACATGAAATATTCAAAGAAACATTTACATTTATAAATATAAATCTTGAAAGTGATTGCAATGAAATAGCAATTTAGTTACAATGTAACGACACAGTAATTGCAGAAAAGATAATCGTTTGTAATTACATGTGTACTGTGTATATTTACATAAACAACTATAAATAAACACTGTACATGCAATATACAAAGTAATATTTACATTTATAAATATTATCTTTGATGTAACTACAATGTAATTAAAATGTAACAACATAGTAAATACAATGTAACGACATAATATTTACCTTCAAGATAAAAGTTTGTAATTACGTATTACATGTGTACTGTGTATATGTATATAACTCAAATACAGTACATGAAATATACAGAAACACATTTACATACTATCTTAGATGTAATTATAATGTTATAACAACAATTACAATGTTTTTACAATGTTATAACAATGTTATCGCAATGTGAAAACAACGTTATAACAATGTTAATGCAATGTTATAACAATGTTATTACCTCTTAACTATAATGTAACGACATAGTATTTACATGCAAGAGAAAGGTTTGTAATTACATATCACATGCGTACTGTGTATATTTATGTATATAACTATAATTTACAAATACTGTACATAAAACACAAAAAAAAACATTCAATACTACTTAGATGTAATTACAATGTTAAACAATGTATTTACAATGTAAATGCAATGTTATAACAACGTTATTACAATGTTTAACAATGGAAATTTAATGTTATTACATAGTAATTACATATCACATGTGTACTGTGTATATGCATGTACATAACTATATTTTACAAATACTGTACATAAAATACATAAAAACACATACAATACTATATTAGATGTAATTACAGTGTTATAACAATGTAATTACAATGTTATTATATAGTAACTATAATGTAATGATATAGTAATCACATCCAAAATAAAAGTTTGTAATTATAAATGTACTGTGTATATTTACATATAAATACACAAGTACTGTACATGAACTATACAAAGAAACATTTACATTTATAAATTGTATCTTGAAAGTGATTGCAATGTAATAGCAATGTAGTTACAATGTAACGACACAGCAATTGCAGAAAAGATAATCGTTTGTAATTACATGTGTACTGTGTATATTTACATAAACAACTATGAATAAACACTGTACATGCAATATACAAAGTAATATTTACATTTAAAAATATTATCTTTGATGTAACTACAATGTAATTAAAATGTAATAACATAGTAAATACAATGTAACGACATAATAATTACCTTCAAGATAAAAGTTTGTAATTACGTATTACATGTGTTCTGTGTATATGTATATAACTTTAATTTACAAATACAGTACATGAAATATACAGAAACACATTTACATACTATATTAGATGTAATTACAATGTTATAACAACAATTATAATGCTTTTACGTCACTGCCGCTGCTACGCAAGCCGCGCAGCGTGTGTTTGTAGCTCTGTCGCATAGATTCGCAATTCGCATTTTTATTATCGAATACCTCCACATTCGCTTAATACTACTTAGGGGGAACAAACCCTTAATACATTTTATACAACATTTAACACTTTATACAAATAAATACACTCCAAAACGTTCTGTCTCTCGAGCATCCGCCTGTTGTTTGTAGCTTTAGCCAGCTAGCACAGCTAGTCAGCTAAAGCTACCGACTGCTGTCATCCCCTAACTTTCTCACTTACTGGCTTTGCTCGTTACCCTGTACGATGTCGCTTGTGTCTCTGTCCTTGTGTGCAGGAGAAACATCGATGGAGGCGCTGGACATGGAGCTGGAACGGCTGGAAGAACGCATCGGTCTTCTGCAGATGAAGCGAGCTGAGCTCAGGGCACAGGGAGCTTTGCTCGAGTTGCCCCGCGCTCCAGTTCGCACATCTGAGGTGAGTGTACAATACAGCCGAGACATTCCGTCTACCTCAACCCCGCTTGTTCCTCTGTCCAGGCCCAGCGCGCCTCTGACGCGGTTCGTCCAGGGGTCGTTCACGCCGGCACCCGGCTACCACGGCCCCTGGATGCAGCCGTGTAAGGTGCTAAGGAGACCCCAGGGCAAGGATTCTCCTCCTCCTGTGTTCGAGCTCTCCACGGAGGACCGATTCGCCCCTCTCCGCGAGACGGGTCACGATGTGGCTATCATCGGTGACTCCATCGTACGCCACGTCCTTCCTGCTTCCACTTCAGGTAATAAAGTACGCACATTTTGCTTTCCTGGTGCTCGCGTTAAGAATATTTCTACACAGATTCCGAGTATCCTGAGCACTGGCGAGAGCCTCGGTGCCGTTGTCCTCCATGTGGGGACGAACGACACCGGGCTCCGCCAGTCGGAGATCCTGAAGAGGGACTTCAGGAGCCTCATCGAGACGGTTCAACGCACCTCGCCCACCACGCAGATCATCGTTTCTGGACCGCTTCCTACCTACCGCAGAGGAAATGAAAGGTTCAGTAGACTTTTTGCTCTGAATGAATGGCTATTAACATGGTACAATAAACAGAAACTGCTCTTTGCCAATAACTGGAATCTTTTCTGGGAGCGCCCTAGGCTCTTCCGTCCGGACGGCCTGCACCCGAGCCGAGCTGGAGCTGAAATGCTGTCGGACAACATCTCCAAGTTGCTTCGTTCTGTCTGACTAGTAAGTAAAAATTCACAAAATGCACATTTTATCCATAAAGACACTTGTTCGACCCACTTAAATTACAGTAACACATGTCTAGCTTACCCCATAGAGACTGTGTCTGTTCCTCGTGTTATTAGACCAACAATTAAACGTACTGTGTGCTCTAGAAAAAATCTACTAAGAATAAAAGCTGAAAATCCAATAAAAAGTGATAATACAAAATTCGTTAAGCTTGGTCTCCTAAACATAAGATCACTAGCAACTAAAACACTTATCATTAATGAAATAATAACAGATAACAATCTAAATGCACTCTGTCTCACTGAAACCTGGCTGAAACAAAATGACTATATTAGCTTAAATGAAGCAACTCCTCCAGGATTCACATACAAGCATAAGGCTTGTCAAACCGGTCGTGGTGGTGGAGTTGCAGCAATCTTTAGTGATATTCTTAATGTTAATCAGAGAAAGGGACTTATGTTTAACTCCTTTGAGTTATTAGCTCTTAATGTTATGCTACCGGATATTAAGCAAAAATCTATGTTATCTCTCGCTATAATCACCATATATAGACCCCCAGGACCCTATGTCAATTTTCTAAAAGAGTTTTCTGATTTTATTTCTGATTTGCTAGTTAAAACTGATAAAATACTAATTGTAGGAGACTTCAACATCCACGTAGATGACTCCAATGATACACTAGGGCTCGCCTTTATGGATCTATTACACTCACTTGGGATAAAACAAAATGCTGTTGGTCCAACCCATTGCTTAAAGCATACATTAGATCTAATATTGTCTTATGGAATTGAGGTCTTTGATGTAGACATTATACCACAAAGTGATGATATTACAGACCACTACCTCTTACTATATAAGCTGCGTTTACCTGAAATTAACAGATCTGCACCAATATACCACCCTGGTAGGACTATCGTTCCGTCCACCAAGGATGAATTCATAAATAACTTACCTGATCTCTCTTTATTTCGAAATACACCCGCAAACTCAAATGACCTGGACGTAGTAACCAGCAGTATGGATGCCATCTTTACTAGCACACTAAATACTGTGGCACCCATCAAATTAAAAAAGGCTAGAGAGAATAAAACTACACCATGGTACAATAATCATACTCGCGCTCTCAAAACAGCAACCCGTGCTCTGGAACGTAAATGGAAAAAAACTAATTTAGAGGTTTTTAGAATTGCGTACAAAGACAGTATGTCCAACTATAGGAGGGCTCTTAAATCTGCCAGGGCCGAGCACCTCCGCAAACTGATTGAAAATAATCAGAACAATCCTAGATTTTTATTTAGCACCATTGCTAAACTAACAAATAATCGATCATCTTTAGAACAAAATGTCCCACCGCAAATCAGTAGTGATGACTTCATGAATTTTTTCAGTGATAAAATAGAAGGCTTTAGACAGAAAATAGAAGATGTTAAACTTTCTGCACCGCCTAATACTCCAGATCCAGTAAACATTCAACTGAATCAAAATAACCTACAATACTTCAAAACCATAGAACAGGAAGAGCTAGATAAAGTTATAAATAGTTCTAAACCAGCTTCATGTATGTTAGATCCAATTCCAACAAAATTACTGAAAGAACTGATACATGTTATAGGAGAACCTCTCCTTAATGTTATCAACTCTTCTTTATCTTTAGGCCATGTTCCAAATCCTTACAAGCTAGCTGTTATTAAGCCTATTATTAAGAAACCACAACTGGACCCGAGCAACTTAGCTAATTATAGGCCTATCTCAAATCTTCCATTTATGTCTAAAATACTAGAAAAAGTTGTTTCTACCCAATTATGCTCCTTTCTGCAGACAAACAACATTTTTGAAGTGTTTCAGTCAGGTTTTAGGCCTCATCACAGTACAGAAACCGCATTAGTAAAAATAACCAACGATTTACTCTTAGCTGCTGACCAAGGGTGCGTCTCACTTTTAGTTTTACTCGATCTTAGCGCCGCATTTGACACCATTGACCACAATATTCTCATTGACCGCTTAAATTCTACAGGTGTCCAAGGTCAGGCCCTTCAATGGTTTAGGTCATACTTAGCTGATCGTTACCAGTTTGTAAACATAAATGGACAGCTTTCACAAGTCAGGCCAGTAAAGTACGGGGTCCCTCAAGGATCAGTTTTAGGCCCTTTGCTGTTTACAATATACATGCTTCCCCTGGGGGACATTATTAGAAAACACGGGATCAGCTTTCACTGCTATGCAGATGATACTCAATTATATATTTCAACTAAACCTGATGAGATGTCTGAACTGTCTAAGCTAACCGAGTGTATCAAAGATGTCAAAGACTGGATGACCAACAATTTTCTTCTCTTAAACTCAGAAAACACACTGTACACAGCAGTTCTCACAACTCGACCTGCAACTAGAGGGATACAAAGTTAGCGTTAGCTCTACTATAAAAGATCTGGGTGTCATATTAGACAGCAGTTTAACTTTCAAAAATCATATATCCCAAGTCACAAAAACTGCTTTCTTCCATCTGAGAAATATCGCTAAATTGCGAAGTATGCTATCCATATCAGATGCAGAAAAGCTAGTTCATGCTTTCATGACTTCTAGGTTGGACTACTGTAATGCTTTGTTTGCTGGCTGCCCAGCATCCTCTATTAACAAACTTCAGCTAGTACAAAATGCAGCTGCCAGAGTTCTTACCAGGTCTAGAAAATATGATCATATCACCCCAATTTTATCCTCCTTACACTGGCTGCCTGTTAAGTTTCGTATTGAATTTAAAATATTACTCCTTACCTATAAAGCTTTAAATAATCTAGCTCCTGTTTATCTAACCAACCTCCTGTCTCGCTACAATCCAACCCGCTCTTTACGATCTCAAAACTCAGGGCTTCTGGTAGTACCTAGAATATCAAAGTCGAGTAAAGGAGGTCGAGCCTTCTCATTTATGGCCCCTAAACTCTGGAATAGCCTTCCTGATAATGTCCAAGGCTCAGACACACTCTCACTCTTCAAAACTAGATTAAAGACCTATCTTTTTAGCAAAGCATACACTCAATGCATTACATAGCGGTATGATGCATGATGTGCCCCACGCAGCATTTTACTTCTTGTTTTTATACACTATGAACAGCAGCTACGCTAATTATTCTCCTTACTCTGTATTTCCACCTGGGGGTACTCATCTTGAGGCCCTCAGACTATGCAGCGCCACTGATGCGATCCAAGACCAGCGACGAGATGATCCCAAGGTTTTCTGGACCAGGCCGTATCCTGCTGTGGTGGTCATCGTGGAGTGAGAGCATGAGACTGATTCCTGTGATGCTCCAAGGACAGACGAGTCTTCGCCGAGGTCCACCGTGCTGCGCCTAGACTGCAGCTCTGCACAAGACGTTTGGCCATAGGGGAAATGGTCGTGCTCAACTGAGCCTGGTTTCTCTCGAGGTTTTTTAAATCTTTGCTTTCGCCAATTGGTGAAGTTTTTTCCTCGCCGCTGTCGCCACTGGCTTGCATGGTTCGGGATCTGTAGAGCTGCGCATCGATGGATTTGCTCTTCAGTGTTTGGACTCTCAGTAGTGATTATTAACCCACACTGAACTGAGCTAAACTGAACTGAACTGAACTTAATCTCTGAAAATTTAACTGACACTGTTTCAATTCACTATAATCTTCCATGTGAAGCTGCTTTGACACAATCTACATTGTATAAGCGCTATACAAATAAAGATGAATTGAATGAATTGAATTGAATTGAATTTTACAATGTTATAACAATGTTAATACTTCTTAACTATAATGTAATGACATAATTACATCCAAGATAAAGGTTTGTAATTACATATCACATGTGTACTGTGTATATTTATGTATATAACTATAATTTAATGGCAACGCAGTGGCGCAGTAGGTAGTGCTGTTGTCTCACAGCAAGAACGTCGCTGGGTCGCAGGTTCGAACCTCGGCTGGGCTGGGAAGTTGGTGGTTCATTCCACTGTGGCGACCCCGCAAGGGACAAAGCCGACAAGAAAATGAATGAATAACTATAATTTACAAATACTGTACATGAAATACACTAAAAACATATTCAATACTACTTATATGTAATTACAATGTAAATGCTATGTTTTAACAATGTAATTACAATGTTATAACAATGGAAATGCAATGGTATTACATAGTAATTACATATCACATGTGTACTGTGTATATGCATGTATATAACTATATTTTACAAATACTGTACATAAAATACGTAAAAACATACAATACTATCTTAAATGTAAATACAGTGTTATAACAATGTAATTACAATGGTATTACATAGTAACTATAATGTAATGATATAGTATTTACATCCAAAATAAAAGTTTGTAATCATAAATGTACTGTGTATATTTACATATAAATACACAAATACTGTACATTAAATATTCAAAGAAACATTTACGTTTATAAATATTATCTTGAAAGTGATTGCAATGTAATTACAATGTAACGACACAGCAATTGCAGAAAAGATGAAAGTTTGTAAATACATGTGTACTGTGTATATTTACATATACAACTATAAATAAACACTGTACATGCAATACACAAAGAAATATTTACATTTATAAATATTACCTTGGATGTAACTACAATGTAATTACAATGTAATGACATAGTAAATACAATGTAACGACATAATAATTACCTTCAAGATAAAGGTTTGTAATTACATGTGTACTGTGTATATTTATGTATATAAATATAATTTACAACTACTGTATATGAAATACACAAAAAACATTCAATACTACTTATATGTAATTACAATGTTACAACAATGTAATTACAATGTAAATGCAAGATTATAACAATGTAATTACAATGTTATAACAATGGAAATGCAATGTTGTTACATAGTAATTACATATCACATGTGTACTGTGTATATGCATGTATATAACTATATTTTACAAATAATGTACATAAAATACGTAAAAACACATACAATACTATATTAGATGTAATTACAGTGTTATAACAATGTAATTACAATGGTATTACATAGTAACTATAATGTAATGATATAGTAATTACATCCAAAATAAAAGTTTGTAATTATAAATGTACTGTGTATATTTACATATAAATACACAAATACTGTACATGATATATACAAATAAACATTTACATTTATAAATATTATCTTGAAAGTGATTGCAATGTTTTAGCAATGTAATTACAATGTAACAACACAGTAAATGCAGAAAAGATAAAAATTTGTAATTATATGTCTACTGTGTATATTTACATATACAACTATAAATAAACACTGTACATGCAATATACAAAATAATATTTACATTTATATATATTACCTTGGAGGTAACTACAATGTAATGATATAGTAAATACAATGTAACGACATAATATTAAATTTAAGATAAAAGTTTGTAATTACATATTACATGTGTACTGTGTTTATGTATATAACTATAATTTACAAATACAGTATATGAAATATACAGAAACACATTTACATACTATCTTAGATGTAATTACAACGTTATAACAACGTTATAACAATGTTATAACGTTGTTATAACAACGTTATAACAATGTTATAACAATGTTATTACAATGTTATTACATTGTAATAATAATGTTACAACAATGATATTACAATGTATGTACAACATTATAACAATGTTATTGCAATGTTACTGTATAGTAACTATAAAGTAACGACATAGTAGTTACACCCGAGATAAAAGTTTGTAATTACTTATCACACGTGTACTGTGTATATTTCTGTATATAACTATAATTGACAAATACTGTACATGAAATACACAAAAACACATATACAATACTATCTTAGATGTAATTACAATGTTATAACAACGTAATTACAATGTCATTATGTAGTAATTATAATGTAATGACATAGTAATTACATCCAGTTTTTTATTAAGTTTTTTGTACATATGTAATGCGTATATTTATGTATAAATACACAAATACTGTACATAAAATATACAAATAAATATTTAGGTTTATAAATAATATCTTGGATGTAATTAAATGTAATTGCAATGTCATGACATGACATAGTATTTACAATGTAACGACACAGTAATTACATGTATACTTACGTATACAACTATAAATAAACAAATACTGTACATGAAATACACAAAGAAAAATTTACATTTATATATTATATTGGATGTAACTACAGAGTAATAACAATGTAACTACAAGTAAGTTTGTAATTACATGTTACATGTGTACTGTGTACATTTAAGTATAAACGATACACTCTATACATTAAATATACAAAGAAACACATTGATAAATAATATCTGAGATGTAATTACAATTTAATAGCAAAGTAATTACATTCAAGATAATAGTTTGTAAATACATTACATGTGTATTGTGTATTTTTACCTAAATAACTATAAATACACAAATACAGTACTTGAAATATACAAAGAAACATTTATGTTTATAAACAATTTCTTGGATGTACTGTAACTACAATATATTTACAATATAATGACATAATTGCAATGTAACAACACAGTAATTGCACACACGTACAAACCTGTTTATAAATAAAAATTAAAGTTTGTAATTACATAGTACATACATGTGAACTGTGCATATTTAAGTATATAACTATAAGTACACACTGTACACACATTACAAACACGTTTTTTAAATCGTGGATGTAATTACAATGTAATACAATGTAATGACAGTAATTACATCCAGGAAAAGTTTGTAATTACACTTGTTACACTTGTACTGTGTATATTTATTGTTACGTTCCTACAAAAAAAAAAAAAACACCTTGGGGTAAATCAAAATAAATAGGAATGAACAAATGAAGAAAGAGGGGAGAGTACTGCCTCCAGAATCATAAAATAACACATTCTTAACTCAACTTTCTGATTACCATCAGGCAATCATGGGTTTATTTTGCGTAGCAAAAGAAAATATGCATCCTAAATATTACAGAACATAATACAAAACAAAAATAATACCTCAGAATATGGGGGTCAAAAATAACAAACAAAACAAGCCAATAACTAATTTAAAGACAAATTAACTTACCTAACAAAATAAACATTCCCAAAAGAAAAATACAACTTGCTTCCCTTTCTCCCTGCCTACCCACCAAAACAGGAGAAAAAGGTTTTAAAATGAAAAAGGACACCCCCATACCTTACTTATACCATCATAAATGAATTCACATTATAACACGCACAAAAGAAAGCACACGAGTCACAAGCCCATGGTCTGGGACTGGAGCAGCTCAAGTGAGACGTGTCGTCTCCCCTCTCTCTTGGCTTCTGGTCGGCTGCAGCCAGTATACAGTATATAGCTCAGAAATTAGCTGCCAGATGAGAATCAGGTGGCAGCAATCTGCAAACAAAAGAAATCAGGAAACAGAAAAGACACTGCAATATAGAAACCCAAAATCAACAACATCACGGGATGTAACATTATATAACTATAATAAACAAATACTGTATATGAAATATACAAAAACAAATTAACAATGCTATCATAGATGTAATTGCAATGCTAATACCATGTAATTGCAATGCTATAACAATGTAATTACAATGTTATTACATAGTAACTATAACATAATTACGTCCAAAATAAAAGTTTGTAATTACATATGTACTGCGTATATTAAAGTATAAATACACAAACACTGCACATGCAATATACAAAGAAAAGTTTAAATTATAAATATTATATTGTACGTAACTACAATGTATATACAATGTAATGACATAGTAGCTACAATGTAACGACACAGTTGTTGCACACAAGATAATTTGTAATTACTTATTACATCTCAGGTGTAATTACAATGTTATTACAATGTAATTACAATGTCATTACATCCTAAATAAAAGTTTGTAATTACGTATGTACTGTGTATGTTTACATATAACTACACAAAATATGTACTTGAAATATACAAAGAAACATGTTTATAAATATTATCTTGGATGTAATTAAAATGTAATGACAATGTAATGACATGGTAAATACAATGCAACTACACAGTAATTGCACAGAAGATAAAAATTTGATTTGTAATTACATGTGTACTGTGTATATTTACATATAAAACTATGAATAAGCAAATACTGTGCGCGCAATATACGAAGAAACATTTACATTTATAAATATTATCTTGGATGTAACTAGAGTAATTACAATGTACCGACACAGTAATTGCACACAAGATAAAAGTTTGTAATTACATATTACATCTCAGATGTAAATAAAATGTGATAATGTAATTACAATGTTATTACATCCAAAATAAAAGTTTGTAATAACTTAATGCTGATGAGAGATGAGCGCAACACAGCACAAAAGCAGAGAAGCTTTTATTATGCCACGGTCGAACGCTTCCAGTTCTTCTAGTCATGATCCCATGGGGAAGTAGAGCTATTTTATCACACTAAACACATTTTAAGGTTCTGTTATAATGCTGCTTTGTGCAGTGTAATAAACCACACAACACATTAAAGAATCTTTGGTGTTTCCCAGTTTTTTAATAAAACCAAGCCGGAAATGGGGTGTGTGATGTCATTAGCATGGCGATATAAAACACGGTTCATGTCACTAGTTAAAATTTGCAAATTTCTCTTGCTTTGGACATTCTTTTAAACTTTTGGAATAATGTAAGTACATAAGTCAGCAAAATTTCTAACACTGTTCTAGTGTGTTTTGGACATTTGGATGAATAATTCATACATATTTTCTTTTAAAAGGATGACTGTCAGTAAATACTGTATGTTGCTCAAAGTACAGTTTAAAGTATTGATGACTCTTGTCATCAGAACAGCATTCATGCAACTACTATACAGGCACCACCTGTTTTTTGTCCAATTTTTTGTTCATGCACTACTGCATTTGTCCACAAGATGTCAACACTAAACCATAGTTTCACAGTGATTAAAGGAATAGTGCATCCACAAATTAAATGGGCTATATGCACAGCTTAGCGTTTTTCAGCCAATGATGAACTTCCTGTGAGAGATTTATGTGACTATTTTCAATTTCATAAGCTTCCTTTTACAGCATCGATGTTGTAATGTAATTCAAATATAATCAGTTAAATAGACTTAAGCATCTATTAGGTTGTTGAAGTGTAAAAAGAGACGAAAGACCGTTTAAAAGCAGGCGCCGTCATTAGCTGCAGGTTAGCGCAGAAACTCCATTGAAAATACTGAGGTAAAATTAATTTTCTATATTTTAAAGACATGGCGTGGAAAAATATAATTAAATGCAGTGCTTCTTATTTGGTCTGATGCCCACGTTATATCGTATCTCAGCCAGGCAGTGAAGATCACTGTTTTTTTAAAGTAATCACATCTTAAACAGCGATTTTGTGTGGGATGATAATTAACCGGAAGCCCTGGGGCTGGCTGACTGAAATTAAAAAATCTGTGTGCATATACCCCATTTCTGTTATTATTTACTTACATTTGATTTGTTTCTTGAGTATTTTTTTTTTTTTTTTTGGAATACAAAATAAGACATTTTAAAGAACGTAAAGTCAATAATCACACAGGGTGTATATCAGGCTGATATGTGTGCACTTGTGATCTTCACTCACGGCACTGAGGGTGTCAGTAATGGATGTTATCCACCTCGTTAGCGGTGTAGACACAGCAGGTGAGTATATAGAAACACACAGTTCATCAGGTAGATCGTAGAACTTCGGGGAAACACAACACAAGTGTAAGCACTCCTTATTCACAGGGAGAGGGATCGTGAAGCATTGTAAACAATCATCCGTTGGATAGGATAAGGCACACAGTTCATGTGAGTGAATACAGATCTTCGAGTGAACATCAGATAAGTAATATCACTTCCCTTTATCAGTGTGAAGAACTCGAAGACTCATAAGGAACATCCATGGAAGAAGAGGAGAAGATGAAGGAGCGTGGAAGAGGACAACCATCTGACTTCAATACCGGCTGAGGAATGAATGGATAAGGTGGGCTTATGTATTGTCCTTGATGAGGGGGAACAGGTGCAGGTGATTGGAGAGGGAGAGCGGTGATTGGGAGAGTATGAACGAGCCGTGGGTGTGACACTTAGATTCCAAAACACAGTTCAAATTCCTTTTCATTGACGGTCAAAGCAACCATACACAAAAAAAAGGTAACCAGCAGTACACATGAATAGTCTAAACCCTGCAGACTGTATATTTTAATTGGAGAATTTTGACAGAAGTTTCAGGAGTCTCAAACATATTTATAGCAGTTCCAACAAGTTGCACTAAAATTAACACAGGAATCACATTGAAAAAAAAAACTGAATGAAATGGCAGAGGTGGCCTCTTGCTTGAGAATTTGTGTCCGCCGTCAATTGTTTGCAAGCACAGTGTGAGAAATTAACTGCAGTTGAACTTGTCACAGAATTAAAAACAAAACCGTCAAAATCATATATGATGTCATGATGAACATGACCTGCTGTTGCATGAAATGCTGGAGGAAACTTGCGTCGAATGCTGACGTAATCAGGTTTCTCCAGGGTTTTAAAGTGTGTTTTTGGTCCATTGAAAGTCTTGCACAAATGCTATTAAATCAGGGGTGTCAAATTCAGTTCCTGGAGGGCAGCAGCCCTGCAGAGTTCCCAGCAAACACGGGCTAAAACCAGCTTGACCAGCCTGGTTTAAGCTGGACATAGCTGGTTTTGGCTGGTCAAGCTGGTTTTAGCTGGTCATCTCCCAGCCTGACCAGCTAAGACCAGGCTGGAAATGGCTGGAAACCAGCCTTGAAATGGCCAAAACCCCTCTAAAACCAGGCTGGTCGACCAGCTAAAACCAGCCAACCAGCTTAGGCTGGTTTAAGCTGGATTTTTCAGCAGGGAAGTCCCAGGTATGGACCAAAACTGCAGGCTCTGTGTAAGAAGCCCACACTAGTGGACAGCCCACATTAATCCCATGAAGGCCTGGTGTGGGCTAGCTATGAGCACTGAACCCTTGAGAGTTTAATTAAGCACAATTTAGGTGTGAGCAGGAAACGATGATGTTCTCATCCAGTACGTTCATGTTTGTCAAAGGGGCAGGAATGAAAAGTTATATGAGACTTTTTGCAAGCACAGTGTGAGAAATTTACTGCAGTTAAAAAAGAAACACCCAAAATCACATATGATGCCATGACAGACTGTTGTTGCATGAAATGCTGGAGGAAACTATCGTAGAATGCTGTCGCAATGACGTTAATCGAACTATGTGCTATAACATGTAAATCGGGAACATAAATGGAACATTTAAAAAGCAACTCATGTAAAGTAAGTAAGTAATGTGTATTTATATAGAGTATTTATTGTGTATGGCCATACATCCAAAGCGCTTCACAATTATGGGGGGGGGGGGGGGTCTCTCCACTCTACCACCAGTGTGCAGTATCCACTTGGATGATATGACGACAGCCACAGGACCATGGCGCCAGTGCGCTCACCACACACCAGCTATAGAGTGGATTGGAGAGACAAGTGATAGAGAATTCGGTGGATGGGGATGATTGGGAGGCCATGATGGGTAAGGGCCGATGGAGGGAATTTGCAAGAAATGGCATGGGATGTTTAATGACCACAGAGTGTCAGGACCTTGGTTTAACAGTCTCATCCGAAAGATCGCGCTCACTGACAGTATAGTGTCCTCTTCACTATATTGTGGCATTAAGACTCACACAGACCACAGAGTCTGTTAGTGCTGGCCTCACTAACACCACTTACAGCAACAACCTAGTTTTCCCATGTGGTCTCCCATCCAGGTACTAACCAGGCTTAGCCCTGTTTAGCTTCAGGGAGTAACCGGTCTTGGGCTGCAGGGTGATACGGTAAACACCTTAGTCATATTATTGTCTTATTCAGATTAAGGCAAATATTTAAGTTACTGTAAACATAGTCACTGTCACATCAGAGATGTTTTTTATCAGGCTGTCAGTCCTTATTCCGCTTAACATTTTAGTGTGTGTCTTTAAGAACAATGTGGAGGAAGACCACCTAACAGAAAGCAGAAAACGATATACAGAGAGAAGAATGGCTGACACAAGAGGGCTACTTACAGCTTACAAATATATCTGGATTGTGACGTATCCTTTTTTTGGACTTCCCTTTCCAGAATGTTCTTGCAAGCTTGTGTGCTTTTGCTGTTTTGGATTGTATATACTCAGATGGACTATCATTTTACAGCACACCTTGAGCTTAGGACTGTTTTTGGGGTTTGACATATTGAACTTTATGCTTTCAACAGACTTAAGTTTCTTGTTTTATTGTTTTGCTTTAAAGTGCAGTAAATGTTTGTTAATACTCCTTTCCCACCACAGTTATTTTTGTGTCATTCTTTTAACACTTACAAACATCTGACAGGGCGACGCAGTGGCGCAGTAGGTAGTGCTGTCACCTCACAGCAAGAAGGTCGCTGGTTCGTGCCTCGGCTGGGTCAGTTGGGGTTTCTGTGTGGAGTTTGCATGTTCTCCCTGAGTTCGCGTGGGTTTCCTCTGGGTTCTCAGGTTTCCCCCACAGTCCAAAGACATGCGGTGCAGGAGAATTGGGTAAGCTAAAATTGTGAATGAGTGTGTATGGATGTTTCCCTGAGATTGCAGCTGGAAGGGCATCCGCTGCGTAAAACATGTGCTGGATAAGTTGGTGGTTCATTCCGCTGTGGCGACCCCAGATTAATAAAGGCACTAAGCCGAAAAGAAAATGAAAGAACGAATGAACGTCTGACATGACTAAAATTTGACTAATTTAAACTTTGTTGCCTGTTGTTGAGTCTGAACATTACTGTACATACAGATTAACTAGCTCCCCACCATAAATAAAACCACTGAGGCTGGAATGGCATTATGAAAATAAATAAATCCAGATAATGACTGAACTGAAAACTATTTATACTAAAGATTTATTCTTGAAGATTATATTGCAGGCATTGTGTGGGCCTAGTCAGGGCTTACTGGGGGCTAGGTGAGGGCTGCCTACAGGGCCAACGCTTAAGACTTTGGTATACTTCAAAACAAATGTAAAAAATAAATCCAGCCAAAATGGCGTTAGTTTTGTTTGTTTTGGACGTTTGAAACAGCTCACCGTTTTGGCTCCAAAACACCTTTAATCTACCATTGATCTGTCGGTGGCCAATCGGTGGTCATGTTCTAAAACTCAGCTGTCTTTGATGTGCTTTGTATTCATGCAATTTAACATCAGACAGATGAAAAACGTCCATCACAACAACGCTAAGTTAATAAGTCAAGTAGCAGAGCTGGTGTTTATGACCTTTAACATATCGGCGTGAGCAACATAACGCATAGCCGTACCATGCCATGTCTTATAAAGTTCTCAATATTGTTCCATATTCCGTGTCTATCCACAGCAAAAAGAAAGCAATGTGGCATTCTGTGGTTGCTCTTTTTGTGTGCCCGGCTGGAGGATGCTGTTTACCTTATATGAAACTGTAAACTATCAAAAGCCCTGTGCTTAAAGCATGCTGGTGTCCCGCAGGCTAGCCCTAAGAGGGCACATAAAGGACCAGCACAGGCTTGTTTGCAGGGTTAAGTTCCAGCCCTGCTCCAACACATTCATTTCTTCACATTCCTTCCTGACCCTTCAGGATTAGAGTTTGACACCCCTGGATTAAATGAACCAGTCATGATTCTCAAACGAGCAACTGACAATCAGTGGAAACATTCTAAAATAAAAAACCTAAACGTAGGTTAAAATTTGCAGACAAAATCATCAGTAAAACTGAACTGCATGCGATCACAAAGTTTTGGGGGTAATGCATGGATTTGAAAACTGGACTTGAACCCGAGCGCTCTGCATCACAAGTACAACACTGTACATGGTGAGCTACTGAGCAAATTAACCACACCAGAAAAGTAGTCCATATGGAGATAGATAGGTGAGGAAGATACAGTATATTTTATTATAAATCATGAGTACAGTTAAGTTGTTTTGTGGTATTTATTTGGTGCTCTGCAAAATAAACTGCATGAAAATAATTCTAATTAGTTTTTTCCATAATATGTGCCTGTATCATTAGTATCAATAAGAAACAATGGTGTCATACTGTAGTGTTAAATATACCTAGAAGCTGCAGTCAAACAATTATGTTTGTGTTTGAATGTAGCACATGCTGTATTTCCAATGAGCCTGTATTGGCATGAATGGGAGTTACATAATCAAATTAGTTATTTCAAGTAACAAAAAGCATTTTAATTTTTGTGAAAATATCAGTTACTTTTTAACACAAAAAAAGGCAATTATCCAAATTAATTTACTCGCAGAACACTTGTTCAGTACAGATGTGTTGTGTACAATCTAGAGACATGATACTTATTGTAGTCCTATCTTACAGTTTTATGTGAATGCTTAAGCACATTTTTTGTAACTCTTGACTATTTTTGCAGAACTCTACACACCAATAAGCAAACCCTTCACCAAATCTGCAAAACAGTTTAGTTCTCTTGCAAAAGCTAATAAACCTTGCTAAACTCTTCAAACCCTCGTAAAAATGGTATTTTTGTATCAAACATTTAACACAAGCCATCACAATAATTAGCACACAATGCTCCAACTACACACTGATGGAATAAATAAAAACTACATCTGGCTTTTGCTTTAAAAATAGCTCCTCAACTGATCTTTAAAAAGGAGTTTGCCACCAATGTGGACGCTTTAAAAAAATTATGAAGAGTGAGAAGACTAAACAATTATATGATTTGTTTCAAGAGTATGCCTTTATTTAACCCTGTACAGAGTTTCTATTTGATGTCTGCACGTTATGTTGTTCTTTTTTTGTCAAGTTATTTTATATAATTTTTTGTTGTTTGTTGGTTTATTTGTTTGTTTTGTTTTTGTGTGTAATTTTATGGCTTTACATTTGATTCACTCTATGACATGTCTCAGTCAGTGTGTGCAAGATTATGTTTGAATTGAGTTTGGCCTAAATTGTTGTGTTTTTGAAAGGCAAATATAAAAAAAATTATAAAGAAAATAAAGAAAAATGTCTGGCTTTTGCCTTCTCAGAGCACAAGCTAGGCTATGTCAGTTTGACATCATACCTTTCTCATAGTTCTGTAAACATACAGGGATGCAAACTTCAAGTACTGGTGTTTATTTACACACATCAAAACAATCACAAGAGATTTTCCAAATCAAAACACAAAATAGTAATTTCACTGAGAAAAAAAAATAAAAAATCAGACTACATCGGTTCATTTTTCTGGGTCCGGCCACAAAATTTCATCTACATCACATGCAATGTCCTCTAGTCCAAGGCTCCGGGGAAAGTATCTGATAGCAAAGTGAACTAATTATCTAAAACAGTTTTCACATGTGACAGTGTGCCAGACAGTTGGCAAAATAGTGTAAATAATAGCCATACATGTGTATAGCTTTGCTATGAGTGTGTTCATCAATTGGAAATTCAGTGTAAAGCAGTGAGTTGTGTTTACAGTTCTGCAAAAAGAGTGCTGTGCAGTGGATTGTACCTACAATTTTGCAAAGTGTGTGTTACAAAATTGCAAACAGTGCAAAGCAGTGTTTGTGCTTTTAATTTTGCAAACTCAGTGAGGGGTTTTGCTATAAGAATTAATCGTTTTATAAATTGTGCTATAAGAATCTCGGTTAGAGTTTAAGCATTCAGAAAAAACTGTAAATGTAATCATATGTTTATCTATTTATCTCATCTGCACTAAAATAGTTTCATTATCTCTTAAAATGAATACAAAAACATTATGCTGAAAAAAAAATCTGTGAAATACTCACAATATTCAGTGCAGAAGAGTGTTTCCTTCCATGCATTCTTTACTTCATGCAATCTAGAAAAGCAGCCTGGCTGAAAGGTTTGTTTGAACCGTTAATTGTACAGATGTGAATTTACTTCAGTTTGAAGTTTATACATTTTTGTTTTCACTTTTGTTGTAAAGGGTCTTACATTTGTCAAAATGATGCGTGCATGCATGCATGCGTGCGTGCGTGCGTGTGTATAAACAAGCAAACTCAACCTAAATGAACAACGTATTTATTCCTAACTAGCTTCCTCTGGCAGTGGCACAATAAACACCAAAGACAAAAAAAATCTCATTGTTTGTCCGCTGCCGCAGAATCTGTTGTTTTTCACTAGAGGGAGCCATTTGCACACATTTCAAGCATCTTCATCTGTACTTGAAAAACAAAAGCTTTACAGAAGAAGCAGTGAATTAATACAATGCATAATCTACTCTGCCTGTTTGCATAGTTTCAACAACCTGGCATATATTTCAGTTTTCCAGTGGTTTTCAGAAGCACAGATGGTGAAGCTGAACTTTAGGACTGAGTTCACCATGAAGACCTGACCTGGCCTTTGACCTTTTCGGATGGCTTCTTCTCTCTGAAACAACAACATATAACAATGTGCTTTGACCTTTGTTTCCACTGCACAGAAAAACCACCAGCAGTCTCCTGGTGTGTCTTATTGAGGCAATATATGCATCTTTTTTTTTTAGTTTATTAAATTTGTCTCGTTTTAAAATGAGAAAGTTAACCAGTTTGGCACATTTGTTAAACAAATTAAGTCATGGGGCAAATTGAGTTAAAAATTGTAGTCAGAATGAATATTATGAACATATTCTGTACATTCATGGACTCACCAACTAGTGAGGTACATTACAAATGAAAATAGGCCTACATTTTAATGTTATGTTGCAAATGTGCATTGACAATTTTTGTTTTGTTTTTTCTGACAAAGAACTAGCCGGCTATTTTATCTTTATCTTTACCCCTTCATAATATATAAATATATATCATTACAATCATTATATTATTATATACATTATAAATCATTACAAATGGATAAATTCTAGTTTAAATGATAGTGGCACAAAGTATCAAGATTTCAGATGTCAGTAAGTTATTGGTATTTTGGAGCTGTACTTTGATCCTAAAATAGAGCCATTGAATGATTCTTGTTCTAAATATGTCTTTTTGTGCATAAATATGATTTTTTTTTTGTGCATAAACTAATGAACTAATGTTACACTTAATGACATTTTAGCGTGTGTCCTATTTTCTTACTGTGTTAATAAAAACACTTATTATCTAAATGTTCCTGTCCTTATGTTTAGTATTTGTTGTGCTTGACTTTTTTCTGCTATGTTGCCCAGTGTATTCAGAGCTCTTTTACTGTTTCTACTAACCATTGTTTGTCACAGTTGCCTGCACTTTCAGTGTTATTCTTTCCTTGTTGAACATACAATGTAAAGCGTCCTTGAGCCCTGGAAAAGTGCATTATGAAAAAAGTTATTATTGTTATGACTTGAAAAGGTCTTAAGGTGGCACAGGCAACTTTTTGTGCAGTGTTTTGGGGAATGCTGCAGAGTGACGTTGTTTGGCTTGTTTACGATTGGGAATGAGAAACCAAATTGCTTCTGGATGGTTTTGCCTTAATTAATTGCCATATTTCTCACCTGGTTGTACTCTGAAGGCATTACAAAGTCGTCCAATGTATCATTACCTTCAGAGTGTCTTCTGTGAGATAAGTTCATTAAATGTCTAATAATGTCTGGATTGTTTGTGTTATCTTGTTGTTTAAAACAGTGGCTCACTGTCTTTCCGACATCTTGATCACATCACTTTTGATGACCTTATACAGCAATTACATCACACTGAGCAGAATGACAGTATACAGTATTCTTTGCACTTAGATAGTTTACAGATGGGATGTTTTTTTTTTTTTTTGCGATTTTCAAAATTAATTCTATGAATTTACGTCTGTTTAATAAATAATGTAGCTCAACTTTCCCTTTCCTGAGGATTCAGATATCCATCTTGGTCAAGAAAACCTAAACATAAATGAAATGATCAATATAAAAACAAACAAATGTAAAATAAAATAAAATAATAAATAAGCATATGCTCTTTACATAGATCATAGATCATCAAACACACATTTGAAAAATACAACAAGATTTGTTTACTTTCATTGTTTTTTGTTTAACACTTTTGATTATGAAATTTTAAATAAAGTGGGTTTACGTCAAGTACCTATAAAGCATATTAAATGCAAACAAAGTGTCTGCTGTATCAAACAACCAGCCCCTTACAAAAGTTAACCGTGGTTTTGAAACACGATATAGTTTAACCATGCGATTTAAGCAAGACCACAGTTGTGCAAATAGCTCAAACAATACACCAGATAACCATTCTACATGAGGGCTAACAATATTGGCCTGAAGATGATTTTCAAAGATTTCAAACTGTTTTTATTGTAGCTGAAGTAAAACAAAAATAATTTCTCCAGAAGACAAAATATTATAGGAAATACTGTGAAAAAATCCTTGCTCTGTTAATCATGAATGATTTGGGAAAAAAGTAGAAAAGAATTACAGGAGGGCTAATAATTGTGACTTTATGTGATATTTCATTATATATAGTGATATTTCGTTATATATAGTGACTTCAACTATGTATATATATGCTTTTTTAACTGAAGAACTTTACATTTATCAAAACAATAATGAAATAATTCATGGCAATACATGACAAATATGGTGTCGTTGCTTAGAAAAAAGTAATTTAAATAGGCCTACAATTGTAACATATTAATTAGTAATAATCAGTTATTAATAATTACTTTTTTGACGTACCCAGCCTAACACTCATTAAACCCTGTTTATTTTTATAAGGGGCTGAAAAATTGGTAGTGGTTTTGAAGGACAGTGTCAATCTCTATATATTTAAATTTACAATAATTTGTCATTTAGGGCTGCACAGTGATCCATTAGAATAGGCTATCAAATTATTACTGTTCTAAATTGCTATTTTGCTAATTAATTGCAGCCTATGTATGTATGTGTGTATGTATGTATTTAGGTATGTATGTATTATTATATGAACTAAATTAAATTTTAGTGAGTGTCTTCTGAGTGTCACAGTATACTAGTCAGTTTGTGAGCATTATTTTACCACATGGGGGCATTTAACATTCATTGAACCACGATGCTCTCCCTATCACACTGACACACAGACTGCATAAAATGTCTCGTTTAGCTTGTAGCTCATATCAAGCTGAATTTCAAATCTGGATTATCTTAACTGTATTTCCTTGGGACAAACTTCTTCACCCCTCTCTGTCAAAAAGAGGACCGGCGCCCACCAACAACAAAAGACTTTTTTCCGTAGTACCCAATGTTCCCTGCTCGCAGAAGTTGCGGGGGCGTGGCTTCACGGCTGTCCCTCCGTCCAATGATGTAGCCGCGTGTCCCGTCAATCACCCGGGAACAAACAGATCACGCTTTCCTCTGACCAATCACGTGCGCTGCCATCCTGCGACCAGACATATAAATCAGGCTGACAGCTTCAAGTGCTGGGCAGAGGATGAGAGAACATCAAACACATAATAATCATTCAACTAAGTGGACCATCCACTCCTATTTTATACATTTTATTTTCTGTTGGTGTCCAGGTACGTAATTTTCATTATATTTCTTAGATTGTCATGTGTGTACAGTGCACGAATATGTTTTGTGATTGCAAATATGGGTTATACAGTTTTGCTATTTAGTTTGTGAGTTTAGTTTTAAGAGATATTGACTTGTTTTGTGACATCGCCTTTATCAATACTTCAGTCTGTGATGATGTAATCTAGTGCCGCGCTGTATCCATGACTACCTGCTGCTATCTGGTGTAGACGGGGAAGCACTGGGGAGCATCGAGATTAGTTATTGTTTTTTAGACTAGAAATGATGCTTTTTGCACTGAACTACTGATTTGTGGAGTCGATACTGATAACATGCAGATCGAAATTGAACCTTTCACAATTGAATACAAAGAATTCCCGATGCAGATTAAAGCACGTGGTCGATCTTCCCAACCCCTATTTAAAACCCGTTGTGTAGTTACCCCTTAAAAAACCCAAATCGATTATTATATCTCTATCACTTCAATATGCCACAAACAAGACCTCCAAATCCCTGGCTTGGAATAAACGGTCTTTAATCCAATCAATGCATGTTTGTTTTGAGATTAACTGGCTTTACGACATTGTCATCTGTTTGTTTGTGCTTTTATAGCTATCCTTGTGTTGTAGACGTTGGCTGAATATGTTTGACTCAAATGTATCTGTTAATGTTGACACTTTATATGTTTGTCTCTGTTTTAGGTATTTTATAGTAATAAAAATGGCCACGTCTGCCAGTTCTCAGTTGAGTAAAGTGGTAAAACAGCAGTATATGGAACTGCCTCAGGGAGACAAAGTACAAGCCATGTATATCTGGATAGATGGAACCGGAGAAGGACTACGATGCAAGACCAGAACACTGGACTCTGAACCTAAAAGCATTGAAGGTAAGTTGGACTTGGTATATTCTGCACTAATAGATTTGGTGTACACTTTCATAACAATATGTTAAAAAATGCAGAGTGTTTTCCCTTTGCTGTTGGATTTTGTAAAGATTTATGAATGAAAATGTCTAAAATTTGATTAAAAACAGGGTTTATGTATGAATAGAGTTACAAAAGCACATTTGGCTATTATTTCTTGTGCATGTATTATGCATGCATGTGATGTCATAATTATTTACAAAATCCAATTTCTGTTTACACTTATGACAACTATGGTTTCTAGTTTTAAAACGATGTGTACATGGCTCATTAATTTCAAGTTTTGGATGCTAATGGGGTTATATTTTTGTTCAGATCTTCCTGAGTGGAACTTTGATGGTTCCAGCACATATCAAGCTGAAGGCTCCAATAGCGACATGTATCTCATCCCAGCTGCTATGTTCAGGGATCCTTTCCGCAAAGACCCCAACAAACTGGTCTTGTGTGAAGTCGTCAAGTACAACCGGAAAACTGCAGGTACATTCAAGAGGGGGTTAAATGTAAAAAAAAAAAAATGTTGTTTGGAGTTTGCATAGACTTAATGCTACTCTTATCTTAATCACAGAAACAAACCATCGTCATACATGTAAAAAGATCATGGAAATGGTAGGACATCAAAGCCCTTGGTTTGGCATGGAGCAGGAGTACACTGTTCTGGGTACTGATGGACACCCCTTTGGTTGGCCTTCCAATGGGTTTCCTGGTCCTCAAGGTAAGACTGTGTCCTTTTTTTTTTACAAACACCATATAACAAATATCCTCAAGCTATCTGATTTCTAATGCGCACCTCTTATTTCTGCAGGACCTTACTACTGTGGAGTTGGAGCAGATAAAGCCTATGGCAGAGACATCGTGGAAGCACATTACAGAGCCTGCCTATATGCCGGTGTGATGATTTGCGGAACCAATGCTGAAGTTATGCCAGCTCAGGTAACCTCTGCCCCAGTCTGTTCTGGAACAAACACCGCAGTCAGCCATTAAGCCATCTAAGATTTGGAATGTGACCTAAATTCTTCAGTTAATTCTTGTCTTACTCTGCAGTGGGAGTTCCAGGTTGGCCCGTGTGAAGGCATCGACATGGGGGATCACTTGTGGGTAGCTCGTTTCATCTTGCACCGAGTTTGTGAAGACTTCGGTGTGGTGGCATCATTTGATCCTAAGCCAATCCCAGGCAACTGGAATGGTGCTGGTTGCCACACTAACTTCAGCACTAAGGAAATGCGGGAAGATGGTGGGCTGAAGTAAGTACTAGTATTGTTTTGGTGATTGACTATAATGTATTTAATTATTTTCCCCTCCAAAAACATTTAAAAGGATAATGGAAGTATTTTAAAATGGATAATGCAATTGTTAGAGGCTCAAGAATTTATAAAATAGATCGCTTATACATTTGGTCTTTTCCTACTTAGATGTATTGAGGAGTGTATCGAAAAGCTTGGAAAGAGGCACAACTATCACATCCGCACCTATGATCCAAAAGGAGGCCTGGACAATGCTCGTCGACTCACTGGCCACCATGAAACCTCCAACATCCATGAGTTCTCTGCCGGTGTGGCAAACCGTGGTGCTAGTATCCGCATCCCGCGAGCAGTGGGACAAGAGAAGAAGGGCTACTTTGAGGACCGCCGCCCGTCTGCCAACTGCGACCCCTATGCTGTCACTGAGGCCCTGATTCGCACATGTTTGTTAGATGAAGAGGGTGATGAAACTGTGGACTACTAGATCTCCCCTTTCTTGGACTGAATTTCCCTCCCCTTCTTGCCATTCTATTTTTTTTTTTTTTTAATGGCCATCAAGCCAAATTTAGTACTGTATCTTGTTTTCTATCAGGGTGGTTCTAACCTGGCATTTTAATATGGTTGAAGTTGACTGGTCAACTTAACATTTTAAGATATAAATCTGAATTTAACCTGATATGACTGGGGACATGGTGTTGCAGGGCATGTCTTTCCCCTGTTTTGGTTTCATTTATCTCATTTGAATGGTTTCTTGGGGAGGCCATTTCTAATGTTTGCATTGAAAGCTCTCTGAATCCACGATTTTACATTTTTGGTAGTTACGATGGACTGAATAAAGAGTTAAGTGCACAGAAGAACCTAGGACTGCCAAGGCTAGACAACATCTAATTACTTTTGAACCAATAGCTAGTTGTTGTTGTCATGTTGACTTGACTATTCAAGTATGTAATGTTTCAATATGTCTTACTGACAGTGTATTAAATGGCAAAATTTGGTGTCCATTTATTTTTACTGTACACACTGTTCATGTTGTGCGGTACAAAGTCGCAGTCCAATAACTGTCCTGTTTTTATACTTGTGGAACTGTTGTTTGTCTTGTTAAATCCCTGATTCATCAAGGATTTGATACTGTTTTTGTCTACTACTATGATGTAACTGCACCTGTTTTGGTAAAACCCTGAAGTTGCTAAAAGGAAACTAAAACATTTATTTTTACCACAAACTTGTCTTGTTTGTGTCCTCTTTAATTGTGTATTTAATGGCTCTGTAGTTAAAGATTAGCATTATCAAACTTCACTTAAAAAGTGGGATGCAAGTGGGGCATTATAGGAAATAAATTCTTCCATCTGGAGGTGCAGATTAATTTTGTGTTATACTAAAAAAGAGTTTGGAAATAACGCTGTATTTTGAAAGTTTTAAATTAGTTTACATCACTAAAGTTCGTTGTACTTCTAAACATTTTTACCACAAACTTGTCTTGTTTGTGTCCTCTAATTATGTATTTAATGGCTCTGTAGTTAAAGATTAGCACTATCAAACTTTACTTAAAAAGTGGGATGCAAGCGGGGCACTACAGGAAATAAATTCCTCCATCTGGAGGTGCAGATAAGTTTTGTGTTATACTAAAAATGAGATAACGCTATATTTTCAAAGTTTTAAATTGGTTTACATCACTATAAAGTTCGTTGTACTTCTAAACATTCATTTTTACCACAAACTTGTCTTGTTCGTGTCCTCTTTAATTGTGTATTATAGTAGCATCATAAAACTTTACTTTAAAAATTGGGATGTAAGCTGGGCACTATAGGAAACAAAATTCCTCCATATCTGAAAGTGCAGGTTAGTTTTGGGTTATACTAAACAAATGAATTTGGAAATAACGCTGTACTTTGAAAGTTTTTAATTAATTTACATCACTAAAGTTCAGTGTACTTACAAATTAGTCATGTTTATAACACACTGTCATTTCTAAATATGTGCAAATCTACCATATCATATTAGTTTGCTTTCCTTTTTAAACGGAATCGGTTAGTTCGCATTACTAAACAAGTTTCAGAAAACCTATTCTTTGAGATATCGTATTGTGCAAAATATAGATAATCAAACACACATTCCTTGGATACTGCAGTTTGCAGCTGAACTTTTGCTACATCGGCAAACCTTTATCTCTCTGCGAGAAGGACATAAACAAAAAGCCAGCCAGCTAGCTCCGTTAACAGTTGGGTCACATTCACTAACAGTGAGATTACGCACTATTTGTTGGCTCGCGAACGGGAACAAAGAGGCGTCTCGGTTTCATTCTATGAAGTGCAGGGACAAGACTTCCTGGGACAAAAATATTTACTCTATGTGCTTGTGCTTTTCTGTGCGGAGGGGCAGGGTTAATAAGTTTGTTATGGAACCTTTCACCTCCCATGTCTGACAGAACTGACAAGACTTAAGCGTGTAATTGGCTGTCCAAAATTACAGCCAGCCAATCAGAAATTACAATAGCATTTGTGTCCATCCCTTGGAACAAGAGGTTGCTGGGCAGTTATCATCCAGCTGTATTTATTAGTTATTTTTTAGTCTATAAAATATAGTCTTTAACCTCTCTGCATCTAAACATTTTTGCCTTTTTCGTGCTGCATAAACTGATAAAAAGGGGGATTTTTACATGGTACAAAAATAGTTACACATAGAAAATTTTAATGTGACACTGAACTATATATGACTATTTACTTTTATTTTATCTATAATTTATTGTAATTAGTTACATTACAATATTGCTTTCTCAGAAATGTAATGCATTATACTACTCTGGTGTTACTTTTAAGTAACTTTCCCCAAAATAACCGCATAAGTAAATATTCAAAAATCAAACTATATAAAACATTCAGATGTTCTCTGAAATAATTATACCTAAACTTTTTTATCAATAGATACAATGTTGACTTGTTTTTATGCCACCAAAAAGCAGATGCTGTTGGTACATTCTTAAAAATTACATTATTTAGCACATTTGTTTAAATGTGTTGTCGCAAATTACATACTGAGATTGTAACGAGTAATAATATTAAAGGTAAATATTAGTAACGTGATATATTACTGTATTACTGCAAAAAGTGCTATCACATTACTTTTGTAATGCATTACTTCCTGTATATATTGGGTCACACTTTATTTTGACGGTCCGTTTGTTGAATTTAAGTTACATTGCAACTAATTATCATTAGATTATAAGTAGACTGTTAGGTTGGGGTTAGGGTTGGGGTTGGGGTTAGGGTTAGTGTAAGTTGACATGTAATTGCAAAGTTTCTTACAGTCAGTTAAATGTCTGTTGAAGGACTGTTAAATGTCAGTGTCAACAGATATTAAGTAGACAGTCTTCTAATACTCAACTGGACCATCAAAATAAAGTGTTACCATATATTGATTTATACAATGATTGAAGACAAATAATAATATAACAACAATTTTACTAAACATTTGGTTTATTTTGATGGTACATTTGAGTATCAGTAGACTGTCTGCTTAATATCTGCTAATACTCCTCCTTCAACAGACATTTAACTGACTATAAGAAACTTGTCAAGTACATGTCAACTTACACTAACCCTTACCCCAACAGTCTACTTATAATCTACTAATAATCTAATGAGAATTAGTTGGCATGTAGATGCAATGTAACTTAAATTCAACAAACTGATCATTAAAATAAAGTGACCAAACATTTTATTATATTTATTTTAAATTTTTTTATTATATGACTGCTCAAAGTCATATAATTAAAGTTTCTCTGAATCGTCAAGTTAATGCAATTTTAAAAACATAATTGAGTTTAATTTTTAGAAATTTGAGTAACCACATATGTGAACAATTTGTGTTTGTCATCATTAGATATATATATATATATATATATATATATATATATATATATATATATATATATATATATATATATATATATATATATATATATATATATATGTTTAAACTTGTCTGTTGCTTCATTTCCTTAGGGTAACATCAACTTTGAGTCATAATTGCTGTGACATTAGGAATCTAGAAAGAGTAGGAGGACTATGGCCCTGATTACCCTTAGTATTAAAATGTGTTTTAGTCAACTGGACCAAAATGAAGCAAAAAGGCCCAAGAAGCTGCAGGTTTTTTTTTCAGTGAATTTATAACAACTAATGGCTGTAAACAGATCCTGATATAAAGTCAATTGACATTCCAGACATTGGCCTCCTCATACATTTGAAAAATTACCCACAAGTTTAAGGTATAAGCAGTGGCGGCTGGTGTTAAAAAATGTGGGGAGGGCGCAAACACCAGAAAAAAAAATCTAACTGTTGGTAAAGTAAGAGTGTAAAAGCCATTTTTCAGGTGATGCATCAAAAAACTAAAATATGACTAAAGCATACAATAAATGCATCACAAATCAGTTCATTTTAGTTTAATTTGGGTATATTATCAGTAATGAAGTAATCAAGATAATCAGTAAACACGCGCACACACACACAAATGCTGCCTAATCACTGGCCAGTAGCACTACTTGAAAATAAATTATGTCCTCCTTTTTTTCTGGCTTGAAAATTTCTCAATAACCTTTTGATTAAAGTCAGTCATCTCAGTCACCAGTCTCTTCTTCTATTGACAGCATGGCCAATGCATTCAGCCTCTCTTGCGTCATGCTGTTTGAAACAGCACACGGAAATAGTAAAAGGCATGACTTACATGATACAACCTGCCAGCCAACTCCGTTTGTCATAACAAGTGCTGAAAAAGCCCTGAATATTCGCACGCTCGCCATCACTTGACTACTGGTGAATTTGCAAGGAAGGTCGATCTGGTCCAAGCTTCTTGATTCTTTTTTTTTTCTTCATCCAAACGCCTTGTGAATGGATATCTTTGCAAAGATACAACAGAATTTTCCTTCATCTCGAGAAATTGCATTCTAAGCTCTTTGGTGAGAATGGTCCAATCACATAAGGCCAATCATATAAAAACAAATATGATTCGTTCTAACAACAAAAATGGGAGGGTTCGGACGCAGAGCGCTGCGCCCCAAAGACAATTTAAAACCGGCCAATTAGAGCTTATCGTCATATCACGTGCATTGCAAAAGTTCGTGTACCTACATAGACACCCATTAGTCCGGCGCCCCGCACACATATGAAAAAATATTGTTCATACATTTTTTTTCAATAAATGTTAGTATGACTACAATAAATGTTAGAATGTTATAATTAAATAAATTTATTTTGTTAATATTTGTGATAATAAACATTAACATATTAAAGGGGTCTAACTTGAAGGGGGGGCAGCGCCCCAGCGCCCTCTATTGACCAGCCGCCACTGGGTATAAGGCAAAAAAAGTAGTTGCTAATGTAACAATTTATTGCACTCACATTTCGATTTGATTCACAATTTTGAAATTAAAGACATTATATAAAAAAGTGTCATAGGCTATTGCTGCAGGTTTCTTTTTAAAACTGAAATTTTCATTCATTCATTTTATTTTCAGCTTAGTCCTTTTATTAATCAGGGGTTGCCACAGCGGAATGAACCACCAACTTAACCAGCATATGTTTTAAGCATCGGATGCTCTTACAGCTGCAACCCATCACTGGGAAACACCCATACACTCTCATTCACACACATACACTACGGACAATTTAGCCTACTCAATTCACCTATACGCATGTCTTTGGACTGTGGGGGAAACCAGAGCACCCGGAGGAAACCCACACCTACACGGGGAGAACATGCAAACTCCACACAGAAATGCCAAATGACCCAGCCAAGGCTCGAACCAGCGATCTTCTTACTGTGAGGCGACAGCACTACCCACTGCACCACCACAACGCTCAATATTGAAGTATAATAAAATCAAATAACACAAATACAAGAAATTTCAGTAACACTTTGGTTTATGTAAAAATTTGCCTTATTAGTGCTTGCCTATTATTAACATTTGAACTGTTTATTAGCACTTAACAAAAATATGATCTTATACACCTTACTAACTATTAACAAGCAGCTAATTAGTAGTTTGTTGATCTAGTATTAATTAACAGTTTGTTAATGGTTAGTTAATAGCATGAACTGTACATTTAAATAAACTGTTATCTGACATTTCTTTATTCATTAATTTTTTTTTCAGCTTAGTCCCTTTATTAATCATCACTGGGAAACACCTATACACTATGGACAATTTAGCATACCCAATTCACCTGTACCACATGTTTTTGGACTTGTGGGGGAAACCCACACCAACACGGGGAGAACATGCAAACTCTACACAGAAATGACCCAGCTGGGGTTCGAACCAGCAACCTTCTTGCTGAGAGGCGATTGTGCTACTCACTGCGCCACCGTGCTGCCCGACATTTCTTCATAGAAACACAAAATAAGCATTTGCTCAATGTGGTCTTGCCATTTAAAATTAGGGGCAGTTACTGCATTTTATTCATGATCCACATCCACTTTGATGCAGCATGAGCAGTTTTTAATCTAAATTAGATTTAGAAATTTAAAGCAAAAACAGAATCATCCGACTTATAATTTTATGAAACTTTTGGCCTACATAAAACATCTGCATGTTGAATGAGATGCAGATTCACTTTCTGCCAGCAGGTAATGCTTATCAACACATGCTCATTGTGAATACATACCCCTGTCTACATTTCTGCAGAGCCTGAGTTATGTAGCCAGAGGTACATATGGCTGCATTTCGTCTTTAAAATGAACACTATGGGGCGGTATGATGCCACAGACGGCTTCTATTTAGTTTAGCGCTACCAGCTGACCGCTTACCTCCGTACGGACGGCTTTTTCAATGTTACTAGTTTGTCCAGTAGCTCACTGCGTATGCAGATGGACTTGTGATGTGGGGTTAAGTTGACCATGACAACGGGGTTTGAGTTTGGCGAATAACGGTTCCAGAAACCAGGTAAAACAAATTTTTTTAAAAAACAACAGGCTGAAAACGAGGTGAAATCACGTTGCTGCGGCTGCTGTTTTTTTCTAGATTGGTATTGAAAACACTATTGGTTGGGTTTAGGGATGGGGGTGTCTGGGTCAGTCAGTCAGTCAGTCGACAGCAAGCTGGCCTGGTCGGCTAAGTGTATATTGCGCTCTCTGGTGGATTTATGCAAGAAGCGACGAGCGAAAGAAATTTGAGATCATCAAAAAGCCTACACAGCAGCCTCTGGTGGATTTGCAAAAACAAAAACGGCGAGCAGACGTACCTCCAGTTACGTATTTCGTTGTTCCCAGAAATCGTCACCTTGAAATTATAAGGTTCTATCTGCGTTCTGAATGATTTTGAGATATTGAGCTTCAAAGTTTTTGCATTCCATAGCGAACAGTACATGTGTAACATTTGTTTTTTTAAATAAAAAGTCTTAAAATGTAAACAACTTTAAAAAAAACATCCCATAATGTAAATAAGTTGTCAATTAATAAGAATATGTCAATAACTCAATTTGGACAAAAATGTCAGATAGAACCTTATAATTCTAAGGTGACGAAATGTAGACCTGGGTACGTATCCGTAATGAGCCTGGGTTGTTATAAATGGCAGTTATATAGTGTTTTCTGGGTTGGCAGCTTGGTTCATTTCCAGTTTACATTTGATTTTACAATTTACATTGGTTGATGGCTTGTGGAATGTTGGTCCATTCCACTTCAATGGATGTGCGAAGTTGCTGGATATTAGCAGAAACTGGAACACTCTGTCATATGCAAGAACTGGGATATTTTCAGCTTCCAGAAATTGTGATCAAATCCATGATTGGTCTATGAGGACAATGAGCATGCAGATGATCTTCCCTGAGACGGTTTCGAACAGTTTGTACAGAAAATCTTTGGTTATGCAAACCAATTGTTGCCGCAGCTGTCTCTGGTCTCTTACAATTTTGGAGGTAAAGAAGTTTGGATGTGGAGGTTCTAGGCTGCTGTGGATACATGTGGTCTGTGGTTGTGTGGCTGGTTGGATGTACTGCCAAATTCTCTGTAACGCTTTTAGAGATGGCTTATGGTAGAGAAATGAACATTCAGTTCACAGGCAACAGCTCTGGTGGACATTCCTGCAGTCAGCATGCAAAACTTTTATAATGATTAACAATAATAATAATGATAATTATTATTATTATTATTATTATTATTATTATTATTTGTTTATTTTATAAATCACCTTTCCAGTACTCAAGAACACTTTACAAGACAATAACTAAGTAAAAAAAGAAAGAGAACAAATAGCAAAAAGGAAACAGAAACAGCATCTACAGAACTTAATGATTGTAACATTCAGAAAATATATGAGTACAGACTTAAACTTTATAGTGATGCAGTGGAGTGAGTGTGTTCACAGGTGATATTTGTGGGGATATTGCTGATGAGTGATGGAGTGCCAGTAAAAAATGATCTCAGAATTGTCCATGTTGAATTTAAGAAAATTTAGGTTAAGCCAGTTTTATTGCTGTGGCATCTGTGGCAATGTGTTGTGTGATAAAACTGCAGATTTTAGAGTTGTTAGGGCCAGCCTAAGGCACACATGTGCAATAATCATGCTTTCTAATCATCATCTTGATATGCACATAGTTTCTGACAAGTAGGGAAAGATTTTTCCTGAGAGATTTTATTTTATACCAGGTAGGCTAACAAAAAAATAATATAAGAAAAATGACAATGAAGGTCAAGAAGTTAACTGGTTCGAATCGCGGCTGGGTCAGTAAGCATTTCTGTGTGGTTTGCATGTTCTCCTCGTGTTTGCATGGGTTTCTTGCGGGTGCACCAGTTTCCCTCACAGTCCAAAGACTTGCGCTATAGATGAATTGAATAAACTAAATTATCCGTAGTGTATGTGTGTGCATGTGAGAGTGTATGGGCGTTTCCCAGTACTGGGTTGCAGTTGTGGCAACCCCTGATGAATAAAAGCGTAGAAAGGCGACTAAGGGCGTACTCACACTATGCTATCTGAACCGTGCCCAGGCCCGTTTCCCGGATCGTTTGAGTGCTCTGAACCGGGCTCAAGCACGGTTCACTTGGCCGGCACTGGCCCGGTTGGAAAAAGTAGGCCTGAGCGCGGTTCACTTGGGCTTTGGCACGGTACGCTTGCAGTGTGAGTGCAAGTGTGCCCAAGCCCGAAACTGAAAGCGAGACGTGACTTTTAAGGGACTGTATCATATGGATTAATTAATCATTCGTGCTGTTCAATGAACGCAAACTGCCGTAGTTTATTAAAGACGCAAACCCCTCACTGCACGACAGCTGCACCTTCAGCAAACCTCCTAATTCCTGCAGCACGAGGACTTTATGAGCGTCAAAAGTGGCTGATCTGTTCGGCGAAATATTTGACTGCGTGTCACCGCATATCAAACGCCTAAAACGATATAACTAAAGAAATCTCCTCTGTGCTGAGCGAAAGCGATAATAAAGATAATAAAGCAGTTATGGGAGTTCTCAGAAAGTTTTTAATTATTCAGTCAGTCAATATTTTTTCCATGTCATTTTATTTTTCATATATATTTATTTATTTATTCCATGTTGGTAAATGATTATCAATCTGACTATCAATTTGATTATCAATGCTAAAAATCTGATTTTAAAGATAAAAACAGAACTCACTTGTTTTGCTTTATAAACATACATTATGCATGTTTTTGGTCAATCTCTGGCATCTCTGTTTTTTTTTCTCATCACTGTAAAATATTAAGATATTAGATTACACTTTATTTTAAGGTGTCCTTGGTAAAGTGTACATTTTCATTTAGGTACTGAGTAATATAAATTAATCTATTTACTATGGTTAGGGTTAGAATGTGGTTAGGTTTAGAGTTGGTTGCATGCAATTATGTATAATTAGTTATAATTACTATAGTAAGGACATTGAACATGTACACTGTCAAAAATTATATGATCAATTAGTCTTGACAGCATATATTTTATGTCATTGTAACATATTAAACTAAGTTAATCATGTTCTGACTTAATTTTATAAGTTATGCAAGCTGTTTTAAGTCAGTTTAACATAAGTTCTATAGACTCATAAGGTTAATTTGACTCAGGTTAAACATTTCTGGCAACCAGGATTTTTTTTACAGTGTATTGACCTTATTCTTCGATGCGGAAGTGCGCTCGTTTTTGCGATTGTTTTAGAACTACCAATTAAGTCATCTATGGGAGAAATGACTAGGAATAATTAACGTCAGAAAACAGCCAAACTTGCTCTACAAACAAGTGTTTGCATGATTATACAGACAAAGAAGAATAATATAATAAGAAAATATAAGTTTGCAACATCAAGTAGCATAATGAGCTGTTTTAACGTCTAAAAAGGAATAGAAGTGAATGACGCCGGAAGTCTTGAGCCAAAAAGATTCACATGGCTGCGCCCGCTCGTTCGTGAAGAATAAGATGAATAGACACCATGCAATATAAAGTATTACTAAATAATACTAGTTATATAATTTAATTCTAAAGTTATAATTATAAAGAAAAAAGCAAACAAATAAAAACAATTTACTTTAATTATTCATTCTGTTTATATACTGGCACAGGCATTTCCCGTTGAGTGCCACTCATGAATAATTCTGAGCATGATCAATGATTGTAGGTGTTGATAACAATGAAGCTTAATGGAGATTATGTCTTGTTAGGCCAAATAATAGCATGCCATGCTTCTCCATGAATCATGCAGACAGAAACACTTCAGGCTCCTGACCCAGTTTGCTTTCTGCCTTTTAAAAACAGATAAAAACGCCTGTTAGAAAGATGAAAATTGTGATTTATAAAGGGATTTTTTTGGTCTACTGACACATACAGTGACTGCTCAACCAAATGCATGGACATATGCAATGCTGCATGCATGAATTGTGCAACTAGCTACTAAAAACTATGAAAAAAAAAACAACACAAGCATAAGCAAATTAGCAGTAATTGCTTTATTCTCTTGCTCTGAATGTTTCCAAATAACACTTGTGACCCTTAGATAACATGCTTGGAGGGAGGGATGATGTTCTGTTGCCATGACGACCACCGGAATGCTCTGGCTGAACCGAGTTGGTTCTAGTGGGGAGATGGAGGGGGGAAAAACTGGGTTATGCAATCAGAAGAGTGAGACTATCACCAGGTACAGAAACCAAAGCAGTGAAATTAGCCTCCAGTTATTAGGCCAAGACACTGCAGGTGAATAGAGTAATTCAGACTTTTGTATTACAAGATTTCTATGTGCAAATGAAGCATTGTTTAATTAAATATGCGCTAGTTTTCGTACTTCTCTATCTCAGGAATCATTTGGTTCAGTTTTTATTTACATATTAAAGTCAAAGGTTTTTACAGAGATGATTTGGGGTGTCTCTTTTTATTCCATAATTCAGAAAAGACCATTTTTTTCCAGAATGAAAGTCAAGCATTTATCTATAAACAAATCCCTGTGTAAAGATATTCAGAGTATTGATTAGTATATAGTATTGATTAATAATAATATAATATAATATAATATAATATAATATAATATAATATAATATAATATAATATAATATAATATAATATAATATAATATAATATAATATACATAGTTTGGTTTATATAATTACTGCTGTATTGTAGATTTGTCCCACCAGGAAATTCTAACAGACATCCAAACAGACATGTTGGCTAAACATAGACTCCTGTACTAGGACTAGTCTATTTTTGGACTTTTTTTAGATGTCTATTGATAACAGCCCAAATTTAATCTTGTTTTTACACAAGATGTCTATGTTTAGTTGTCTATTAGATGCCTTTAACACACACATACACACATACTTTAAAAAAGCTTGCTGGCTATGGGTTAGTGTTTTTAGAGAACAGCCTTTAAAATTTGTATTTTAACTGAAATCTGCAGTCACTAACTGATAAGTGTGTGTACCTGAAGGCGCCATAGAATGAAAATCTTGATATGGCTGAATAACAAGAATTCAGAACAAAGAAATGTCAAACCATGAGTCTCAAACACCATTGTTTTCTCATTCTCATGTAAATCATGTAGTGTAAAATTCTTATGTATAAAAGGCCAATAAGAACAAAATTCAGACTCTGATGATGCACATGGGATTATTGATATGCATGCCTTCATCATCGTTTTTTTGGCCACAATATTTCCTAATGAGATTACAAAAGTTTTGTATTATACCAGTGGTCTCAAACTTAATTCCTGCACAGTAAAAAGCCTGTTTTTTTTGCCTTAGAGTGATAAATACAGTAAAATTGTGTTAAATTTTGTCTACGTCATTTCATCGACGGTAAAAAAACAGCAACATACTGCTTTTGAATATAATAGGATTACTGTTACAATTTTGACGTAAATTAACTGCATTTTTTAACAGTGTGGAGGGTCACAGCTCTGCAGAGTTTAGCTCCAGCCACCTTCTAAACATGGGGTAAGCAAAATAATCTTTTTTTTTAATCTTGTTTTAAGATTATTTTGCTCACACCATTAGCAGATTATTTTTGCTTGTTTTAAGGAAAAACTTACTTCAATTTGGCATATTATTTCTTAAAACAAGATAACATGTTTTGCTTGTCTAGAAAATTCATCTTGATATAAGAATTTTTAGATATTTGTGCTAGAAACAAGACAAAAAATCTGAGTAAGAAAAGCATTTTTTGCAGTGTATGAACAATAGATCTGAACACCTTGATTAGTTAGATTAGCTGTCTTTGATTAGGGTTGGAGCAAAACTGTGCAGAGCTGTGGCCCTCCAGGAATCGACTTTAAGATCTATGTATGATACTCATTATGAATAAGGGACTCTGATTTTGAAAACAGAACAGGCTTTAAGGAAGAGTCAATAGTATCTAGATGCAGCCTGCATGATGCATGCTGAGATTCCATGTCTCAGCGATGTAATGTCAGACACAATGTTCTTAATGGAGCTAGTGACATCACTGTAAGGGATTGGGTTAGGGTTGGGATTAGGTGAGCCCATTAAAAAGCACTGCATGCAGCTCAGATTGCATCTGCACCAGGTCTGCATCCAGACCCCTCTCGGAGGAGTAAGCAGTTGTATGAAACAGGCAGCCATGCATTACATTGCGTTTACAGCTCGTCGGAATGCAAAATGTGTGATAAACGTGTTGTAGATGTATTCATTTCCCCCTAAAGAGCCATAAGGCCTGTTTAAATGTACCTTTTGTTAGTTTAATGTGTATATTGTGAAATTTGCTGCATACAGTATGTCTACAATGAGGCAAGAAACACGTGTTGTTAGGACTTTTGTATTTTATGCTAATCATTCTGACTTCAACTGTATATGAAAGTGTTAAATCCATGTTTATGCATCATGCCATATCGCTCAGCTCCTAAAGGGCACTTTACTCTTTTTACTAGATGTAAAATTTGAATTTTGTGTCTCTAGAATGTGTCTGTGAAGTTTCAGGTTAAAATACCCATCAAATGATTTAGTATACCCTCTTGAAAACATAAGTTTTGGGTCAGAAGCAATTGTAGCTCTTGCACCTGTGCCTTTAAATGCAAATGAGCAGATTCTTTTTGGGAAGATGTCAGAAAAACTGGACAGACAGGAACAGAGACAGATGAAGAAGGGAGCCAGTCACAAATGTCAAAGTTAAGTCTAAATCAGGAAGCTTACCAGTGGTTATTAGATGAAGTTGTTGTAGAGTTTATTCAGCCTTCCTGCAACAATGAATGAGCTGCACACAAATGCCGTTCCAATGTTCGATGTGTGTGCTCTCACACAGCACGTTTAAGACACTGCACTGTTTTTGCTCATCTTCTTGCAGCAAATGCTACAGGATGCTCACCAAACAGGTAAATGCTGCTGTATAGATTATCAATTATAGTTAAGTTACTGTACAAAATAATGTAACGTCCACAACTCCTGTTGTGTGATTGAAACATTCTAATTTATGGTTGCAGCTGTGCTGGTTCCAGCGGTTATGAATTACGTAGCTCAAAAAGTAATATCAAATATCAAAATAATATCAAAAATACAAAGTGTAGCACTTACTGCTTCTTGAGTTGCACTTTGATCACAGATAGTTTGAACAGATCTTTTAATCCCAGTTACTTTTCAAATCCTGCCTTGTGGACATGACAATACATGTTAATACCGAAACATGGTAATATGCGTAAAACATTGTCAATCAATATCGGTGGGTGGGGAAAACCACACTGCTAACATTTGGATCCTAGTTTAACATCAGGAAATTTAAAAGACTTTTTATCTGTTTGTAGCACACCAATATGACTGTATGCAAGCTATATTAAACACAGTTCTGTCCAAACAGCTTCCAAAAGTTCATTTTGCATGATCAGTGACCTTTAAAGCACATGAACACCTGGACAATTTTCACCCTTGTTTATTAGCTCTCAGAACAGATCTCATTAATATTCATGACCATTCCAAATATGGTCAAAACATAGCTTTCAGTTTTAGGGGTAATTCTTGTGCTTTTAAATGAGCATACAGTTTATGGAGAATTAACTAAGCCACATACCTAGCATGTATTGATGCTTTTCTGTGACACTGTTAAACATTTATTTTGGGATCTTTTCTGTAGATATCTGGCTCAAAAAAGGATTGACTCTTTCATTGGTGTTTTATCATGATTTATTTAAGAGCAACATTCACACAAATCTCCGTAAAATCGATCCCGTAAGAGCTTTGCATACAAAGAAACAACAATGTAAGCAAACTGTGAAACAAACAAACAAACATGAAAGCCTTATACAAATAAACAGACATAACTTAAATGCAATATGCAAACAAACTTAGTACGACAAACACATTAAATATGAAGTTGCTGTATCTTGTTCTCCAATTAAACCAGTAGCTCTGCAACCGCACAGCTGGGAAGCTATGACCATGTGGGATCTCCTTCCATGTTTCTGTTTATATCCGTTATAATAATCAATTCAAAATAAAAGACTTCCTTTTTTACACTGAACACTTCCGTAACACAAATTAAATTAAATTAGATACCGTAAATCAAAATATATACATAACAAAGAAGAAAAAATCAATATTAAAATATATATTGTAGAAAATTAACAAAATAATATAAACAACTTACCAAGTCATTAACATTTTCTTAACATTAAAAAAACAAACTAAATAAAAAACAATAGTTTATGAAAAGCCTCACATGGCGCATGGAAAAGCACGTTTTACCTGAAAAGTCTCTTCTTAATTAAAAACCTTTGTTACACTAATGTTTTTAGTGTGTCATTTTTTTATATACACTTATTCTGAAAGAGTTTTGCTTGCAGCATCTGGCATCATTATTCAACTGCACCATTGGTGATCGATTGACAATCTGAGCAGCCACTTTTACACACAAATGTTGTACACTTTGGTTTGCAGTTATATAACTCCAATCAAGGCATTTCTGTCTAAGGCCGTCACATATGTGTTTTGTTAAGCACGCATGCTTGAGCTTCACCAAACAGATGTAAATATACACTTATGATGTCATGTGTGGTTGGAAAAACAGAGAAATTTAATCAAAATAGAATGAGCGTGATTATAGGATAGAGGACGAATGAACAAAAAAGGGTAAAGAAGAAAACTGAGGACTAGAGACTGGGTTTGTGAACTGGATGGTACCAGTTTGTAGGCTGTAATCCTGTAAAAAGACAGCATGAAACGTGAAGTGGGAGAGCGGGATCTGCTGCAGTTCCCCACTCGCTGAAAGTTCCTGCTTTATTACTGAGTATCATCTTAAAATGCTGCCTTTATTAAACACACAGAACACCCATGCATGCTGAGCACACATAATGCAGATGCATGCACACATGATCACATGCTCTAATGCTTTTGTGCAACCTCTATTAGTAGACGGGAAAATGGACTTTATATGTGTGCATTCTTTTAGCTGAAATTTCATATTCCTAATCTGAACAATAAAGCAAAGCAAATAAAGCAAATTGTTTATGCAAAATAAAATCCCTATAAAGTCAGAACCACCTGATATTAAATCAAATTAAATCAAATGCTAATTCTCTGCCAGGAAACTAGAGTCAAGAGCTACTTGGGCCAAATATTGACAAACATTTAATCTACATTTACATTTATAGTACATGATTACAACTGACGTTTAAAATAATTCAAACATTTATCTGTCATTATTCACTTACCCTCTGTTTGTTCCAAGCTTGTTTGAGTTTCTTTCTTCTGTCAAACACAAAATTAGATGTTTTGAAGAATGTTCTGGTATTTTTGTTGCTACTGTGGATGTCAATGGCTGCTGGTTTCCAACAGAGGAAAGAAACCCAAACAGAAGAAACTCATACAGAGTTAGAACAAGTGGAGGGTGAGTAAATGGTGACAGAATTTTTGTTTTGGGTGAACCATACCTTTAAAACAACCCAATATTGTGTGTTGAGTGTGTTAACAGAATTATTATAGTTATTATTTTAATAGTATTTAAAACATAATTAAAATATTAATTTTAGACTTGACTCAACTCAATAAAAATAACTTGTGAATATTTATTATGTGAATATTCATTTAAGACAAATTTTTGTCCTTATATTGATATCTTTAACAAAAAGATTGTTTGTATGGTTTCATTATATCTGTGAAACGTAACTCCCTCGTATTGCACACAATTCAGACCCTTATGGCCAGTTTCCACTAACTGGTACAGTACGGTACGGTATGGGTCGGTATGGCTTGCATTTCCACTGCCTAAAGGGTATGGAAGGTAATTCCTGCCAATTTTAAATAAATCAAATAAACATTGGAAGTTAAAATGAAAACCAGATGAACAATTTCATTATAAAACACTGTTCGCAAAATATCTGCCAAAATTGTTAAATGAAATGAAATGATTTAATTTTCATTTTCACTGTGACAACACATCGTCCCTGTCAAATCGAAATTAAAATGAAGTTGCCGATTTAACATTTCATTTTCACTGTATTTTCACATCAAGACTGCCAATATTAAAATAAAAAAGCCAAAGTGAAAAATAAAATGCACGACAGATTTTGTTCTTCTTGGCTTTGTTGCTGTACATCAAGACAACAACAAGGTTGTTTGAGTTCTGGTCAACCATATTATATGCATTATATGCATAGTATTACGATGTAATGTCTCGGCTGTGTATTTAAAAATGGCGGTTTCTTTGCTTTCATTCTCCTGCTTGTGTATGCACGAGTGACGTCTAGCTCCACCTTTTGGTACCCTTTTGTCATGCTAGATAACCCTTTGCATAGGGTACCCAAAAATTGGTACGGTACGGTTAGCTTTTTGGTACCTTTTGACAGTGGAAATGGCCATAAAAGCCTACAAACCCTACCACTTAGTGGAAACAGACCATTACAATAGGATTTGCTGAAATAACGCCAGTGTATTCAATTCAATTCAAGTTTATTTGTATAGCACATTTTACAATAATTATTGTTTCAAAACAGCTTTACAAAAGGTGCACATTATTGCATTACAATCAAATATAAGTTATTATATACAGAAATAGTTAACTTGGAATTTTATAGCATATGGGTGATGTCTATGTGTACATGTTTAATGACGTGTATTTGTGTATTACATGTATGTGACGTCCTGGAAGTCCTTGATGGTTGGCATCTTCTTTTCATGTGTGTTGTCTAGGAAGTCCTCAATGTTTGGCATAATCTCTTCACACTTCTTGGATCCCATTAATGGCACTGCACAATCTCTATGGGCGTCGGGATGGGCATCCCCAGGTGGAAATAGAGAACAAAGAAAATAATTAGCATAGCTGCTGTTCATAATGTATTTGAACAAGAGATATTAAATGTCAATGCAAAAATGAAGTACTATAACTGAAAATAGGAGTTAAATAAACAAACATAGAAACAAACATATAAACCATACTGTATAAGTATTTCTAACAAAATGCCTGGTGCATTAAGACAGGAGGAGTGTGTCCTACAGGTGGTTTGTCAAGTCTACTCGCATGGAGCACACTCATGCATCATACCATTATGTGATGCATTGCGTGTATGCTTTATTAAAAAGATAGGTCTTTAATCTAGTTTTGAACTGAGAGAGTGCGTCTGAGCCTCAGACATTGCAGAGTTTAGGAGCCATAAATGAGAAAGCTAGACCTCCTTTAGTAGACTTTGCTATTCTAGGTACTAGAATATTGCTCATGACAGATATTGCTCACAACACAAACAGGAAAGTTTGAGACATGGCGGGAGAAATCATCTTTTACGTTCTTAAAGGGCCATGAAACCCCTCTGTCTCAGCAGGGTGTTTTCACACCTCTAGTTTGAAAAAAGTCAGGAAAGTGGGCGTGTCCAGCTCTGTTTAGGTGGGAGTGGAAAGAGGGAAGGATTTGCAAATATGTGAGTTTCCGTTTGGGCACGTGCGAGGCAAAACAAACACACAGACGCAGGGGAGAAAGACAGTGACTGTGTTTATATGGACATCAGTAATCAAATTACTTGCCAAATTATTAATTTGTCGACTTTAACTGCAGTTTGGCACTTTCACTTTTTATTCAGGAAAATTTCCTGCATGTCGCCCGTGACAAACGAGATATTGAAAGCGAGGAACTGCTGGAAGAGTTGAGTTTTTATAGTATGTTTGATACCGCACGGCGAATGGAAGAAAAAAATCCTCCGCATTTCTCGGTAACTTATGCACTCGGTAGGTAGTGTCAGAAAGCCGTGTGTGTATAGACTATCCTGTCCCAAAATGCGACGAAAATTCTACATGACGGTCAATATTTGATTGCTGTGTTTACATTCAGAGAGCAGCATTTACAGCGGATCTTTCAGTCTATAATATTGTGCTATAATATTGCAGTGATATTAACATACTGTAAACTAAGTAGCTAAATCATTTTGACTATGGTATGTCTTTAAAATTTGAAAGAGCACTGCTGACGATACAAACTATCTTTGCCCTCTGAATGAACAAACAAAGGGCACTGATCGCACACACTTACCAAATCTGTAGAGACAGGACAGTCACACTGGAACTGTGTCTTTTTTTAAAAGGAGACGAGCGGCAAATCCGGATTTCATCATTTCCAGATGCGAAAAGCTCTCGGGTAAAAAATGTTCCTTACAAACGTATTTCTGTCGCGTGCACAGTAATTCACATGAGTCCAGCAGCGCTCTCACAGCGGGAAAATGCAAACAAAACCTTCGTTGCAGCACATTACAGTTTTTCCCAATTGTTTACACACAATTTCTTGTACTTCAGACACAATTACTACAACATGTAACTGATGCACCGACCCCCTGAACCAATTCTGCTAAACTACAAGCACAATTCCTGCTTTACACTCAAATTGCATATTTAAAACACACTTTTTTCAAAACACTACACACAATTCTCTGCATTTGGCACAATTTTCATGCAGAAAATCTCTTGTTTCACAAAGAGCACACTGTCATTCAAAACTGTACAGTCAGTTGTCCTACTTTGCATACTAACTCATCATATGGGTAAACACCCGTCACACATAATTGTAATTTAGAAATCAGAGCTCATCTCATATTCTCCATTTCTCAATCCTATTGAGGAATTTTTTCTGCCTTGGGATGGAAAGTGTATGACCGAAATCCACACTTTTTTAAATTTATTTATTTATTTATTTATTTATTTATTTATTTATTTATTTATTTATTTATTTATTTATTTATTTATTTATTTATTTATTTTTTATTTTTTTATGTTTTTATTTTTTTACTGTAACTGTATTCTGTAAATACTTCTGTTGATGGCATATATAGACCACATTATGTGCAACTTTGTGTTGGTTGGGATAAACACTGTGTACACTGTTTTTGTGGGAAAAATACAGTAAAATATATTTGGTACTGTGTATTTGTGTGTTTTGTATACAGTTTTTCCCAATTGTTAACACACAATTACTTGTACTTCAGACACAATTACTACAACATGTAACTGATGCACCAACCCCCTGAACCAATTCTGCTAAACTACAAGCACAATTCCTGCTTTACACTCAAATTGCAGATTTAAAACACACTTTTTTTCAAAATATTACACACAATTCTTTGCATTTGGCACAATTTGCATGCAGAAAATCTCTTGTTTTCACAAGGAACACACTGTCATTCACAATTGTACAGTCAGTTGTCCTACTTTGCATACTAACTCATCACATAGGTAAACACCTGACACACATAATTGCAATTTAGAAATCAGAGCTCATCTCATATTCTACATTTCTCAATCCTATTGAGGATATTTTTCTGCCGGGGGATGGAAAGTTTATGACCGAAATCCACACTTTTTAATTAATTAATTTATTTATTTATTTATTTATTTCTGTAACTGTATTCTGTAAATACTTCTGTTGATGGCATATGTAGACCACGTTATGTGCAACTTTGTGTTGATTGGGATGTACACTGTTTTGTGGGAAAAATACAGTAAAATATATTTGGTACTGTGTATTTGTGTGTTTTGCATAAAAACAATATTCTGAAATATTTTACAATGCACTTATGTAGGCCTATGTACTGTCTGCAGTAATTGTAACACTGAACAAAAAAAGTCTTACAGTGAGTCATTATGATAAATGGAGAAGAAGTGGTCATAGTGTGTTACATTAAGCACATCAGTGTTCAACTGGTTCTTATAAATGTCTATTCATGTGATTACTTGTGTGTGTCATTTGAAAACAAAACACCATTTTGAGAAGAAATCACATTGTTTTGAATGTAAAGTTTCATTTTGCACGAGAATTGAAGGGTTTTGCCCAATGTGTGAGCGTTTTGTGATTTGTGTGTAGAGTTCTGACAATATGAGACATGCTTTCAGAAAATGTGTGTAAACAATTGGGAAAAACTGTAAAAACAATATTCATTCATTCATTCATTTTCTTGTCGGCTTTGTCCCTTGCGGGGTCGCCACAGCGGAATGAACCGGCAACTTATCCAGCACGATTTTACGCAGCGGATGCCCTTCCAGCCGCAACCCATCTCTGGGAACATCCACACACTCATTCACACTCATACACTACGGACAATTTAGCTTACCCAATTCACCTGTACTGCATGTCTTTGGACTGTGGGGGAAACCGGAGCACCCGGAGGAAACCCACGCGAACGCAGGGAGAACATGCAAACTCCACACAGAAACGCCAACTGACCCAGCCTAGCCGAGGTTCGAACCTGCGACCCAGCGACGTTCTTGCTGTGAGGCAACAGCACCACCTACTGCGCCACTGCGTTGCCGTAAAAACAATATTCTGAAATATTTTAACAATGCACTTCTGTAGGCCTGTGTACTGTCTGCAGTAAGTGTTACACTGAACAAAAAACACAGTCTCACAGTAAGTCATTATGATAAATGGAGAAATGCTCATAGTGTTTTACACTAAGCATATCAATGTTCAACTGCTTCTTATAAATGTCTATTCATGTGACGGTTTGTGTGTGTCATTTGAAAACAAAACACCATTTTGAGAAGAAAGTACAGTGTTTTGAATATAAAGTTTCATTTTGCAGGAGAATTGAAGGGTTTTGCCCAATGTGTGTGTGATTTGTGTGTAGAGTTCTGACAATATGAGACATGCTTTCAGAAAATGTGTGTAAACAATTGTGAAAAACTGTAATAAATGCAGCACACTAATAAATGCAACACTGATGACCCGTGTCTCCAAATTCTTGTTCTTTCACTTGTTTTGGCAACACAACGTGGTGTCTCTCTGTCGTCTGAACACTGTAACAGGTAAAACCTCTCCGAAGTCTCTCTGTAGTCTCCGAAGCTATCATGCATATTAATGAAGTTGCACGTCATACACAATAGAGAGCACTGATTGGTGTGAACAAAGTCTTTCTCATGAATTGATGCAGCACCCTCAGAGACGTGACAATCTCCACGCTGGATTTACACGCAAGTATCTCATGTCCGTGACGCAGCTTCAAAAATTCGTTTCAAACCGGAAGAACGAATTTGCTCAAAATAACGCAAAAACAACCAATTTTTACTTTTTAGTGCAATATATGTGTCCTAATAGTGTTTATAGCAGCGTAGGACATATATATGATGGTCAGCAGCTCTAAAAATGTGTTTTGGTGTTTCGTGACCCTTTCAATTAGGTTTTAAAAATGTATTAGAATGAACATCAGGAAGAAATCAGACATGCAAGCAATGTGGTAAAACCATTAAGGATAAAGTAATGACAACTTCAAATTACATCAAAGCATACCCACAGTGGTTAGTAACTTGAATGGATAACTAGAATTGGGTGGTGTCTGTTCAGTTTGATATTTCTGACATATCACACTAAGGATGCTCTTTCATTTCATACAAACATGAATTTGGCGCCATTGGAACGAAACATTTTTATGGTAGTCAATGGCTGTTTCCCTAAATAGATGTTCCTCTGAGTTCAACAGAAAAAAAAGAAACTGGTTTGGAACAAGTGAGTAAAAGATGGCAGAATAAAGCCTTCGGGAGGGTGAATATCTTTTAAAGGACTGACTGTTTTAAATGGTAGTGCATATCTGTGCTCATTGATCAAATTGCTAAATATAAGTAAAAAGCACTTGCAAGATATTAAACGACCTCTTTCAACTGTGAATAACTATGTGAATTATTTGTGTTGAAGATTCTTGCAAAACCCTGTTGAGTTTCGGCTCAGAAATATGAAATATGTCCATTATTTTCTTATGCCAAGCCCCTACAAGGCCTGCAGACATCCCTGACTTGCTGTGTGAAAAGTGCAGGCTGCTAGAACAACACCCCAGAGGCACGAGCAGCATTTGTAAAGCCTCATGGGACACTATTGCCCACAGCCACCCAAACAGCTGCTTGTATTTTTAATTACAGCATGGGTTTGTGGCACCACAGATGCAATGGAGATGGGAAACAAGCAGTAAAGCAGCAAGTGTTTGTATTGTACGCAAAGATTCATTCACATTTTCTTAATAATCAACACCTTTACTGTAGGTCTACAGCAGTGGTGTAGTCCTAAACAAAAAGGTGGTGTACTACTACACCCGACCCAAATTTTAAATGAAAGTAGGCAAAGAAACGACGAAAGTCAAAGCTTCTTTGATTCATTAGCTATATATATATATATATATTTTTTTTTTTACATCAGTTACCTGTAACCATTAACTTCCACAAAAGGAAAAACAAATACTATGTCAATGTAAGTCAATGGTTACAGGTTTCCAGCATTCTTCAAAGTATCTTCTTTTGTGTTCAACAAAAGGAAAAAAAGACAAACCGGTTTGGAACAAGTAAAGGTTGAGTAAATGATGACCTTTTTCATTTTTTGCATAAACTATCCATTTAAAAAGAAAAAAATTCTAACAAATTTGTTGGTTTTAAAGGGAGACGCTGATAGTCTAATCCTATTTAATGATTTATGTTTAGCTAATAGTGCACCCCCCCCCCCCCCCCCCCCCCCCGGCAGACTCAGAGATTGGATGTATTTATACAGTATGTAGCTAATTTAATCATTTTCATATTAAAAAAAAGAGTCAATCAAGATAGTTACAACAATTTAGTTGACATGGAAAGACAGCTTTTTTACCTACATTCTTCACTGGCTTATTACTTTACATTTAATAGGCTCCTTTAAACATCAATCAGCCATTATTTTTGATTGTCACATTCGTGCATGCTTGTTTTAAACCAAACTATTAGGAGTCTGTCTTCTGTTGTCGCTATTATATACTAGTAGTTACCCTTTTAAATCGCATATTGTTACGCGATTTATGAGTAGTCTTTTCCTCATGGTTTTTAGTGTTTTATATATATATAATGACGTTCCCTGTAGCGGTAGGCACGATTAAGACATGTGAAATACTGTTTTACAGGGGCCATTTTAGGATTTCTCTCGCCCTGAACAGATGTGGTTTGCTGATTAAATGAAAAACGAGCTGAAAACAGAGCGGCGGAAGTCTACTACCATTTTCATATCGAAATTAAAGGTGACTGAGGCGATCATTTAATAGTGTACAGTTCATGAGCTAATCGCAAAACCATTAAGGGTGCTGAATAGAAATATAGGAGGGCTAAAGCGACACCCATGCTGTATACCTTTGGTATACAGTTAAAGGGGACGCAAACACACATAAATTAATGTAATGTAATGTGTATTTATATAGCGCATTTATTGAGTATGGCCATACACCCAAAGCACTTCACAATCATGAAGGGGGTCTCTCCACACCACCACCAGTGTGTAGCATCTACTTGGATGATGCGACGGCAGCCACAGGACAACACCGCCAGTGCGCTCACTACATACCAGCTATCGGTGGAGTGAAGAGACAGTGATAGAGCCAATTCGGTGGATGGGGATGATTAGGAGGCCATGATGGGTAAGGGCCGATTGAGGGACTTTGGCCAGGACACCGGGGTTACACCCCTACTCTTTACCAGAAGTGCCATGGGATTTTTAATGACCACAGAGAGTCAGGACCTCGGTTTAACGTCTCATCCAAAAGACGGCGCCCACTGACAGTATAGTGTCCCCTTCACTTTTACTGGGGCATTAGGACTAACACAGACCACAGGTTGAGCGCCCCCTGCTGGCCTCTCTAACACCACTTCCAACAGCAACCTAGTTTTCCCATGTGGTCTCCCATACAGGTACTGACCAGACTCAGCCCTGCTTAGCTTCAGTGAGTAACCGGTCTTGAGCTGCAGGGTGATATGGCTTAAGGAAGTTTAATGAGAAAAACAAGTGAGTATACCGAGGGTATACGCAATTATTGATCCTCAGAAGTGGTAATACCCAAACAGCTCATGGAAAAAAGTAGGCATACTGAGTATACGTGCGTATAGCAAGGACTACACCACTGGTCTACAGTATTCTCTGGATGTTTTCAGAATAGCTTTCTACTTTTTATGTTGTATAACTTGGTGTACTCTAGAGAACCATTTGAGCAATCGAAAGTGGACGTCAAAGGGCCCCAGTTTTGGCCTTTCGTTTCTCCAGAATGTGTCTGTGAAGTTTCAGGTCATCAGATCATTTATTATGCCTGGTTTAAAATCTAAAAATCAAAGGAAATTGTAGCTGTTTTCCTGCATGTGCCTTTAAATGAAAATGAGCTGGTTTCGATCTTCTATTGGTCTCATGCAGTCATGTGATGTGATTTCACAAGTCAGAGTTTACCAAGCTTCAACTTTAAAACGCAGTGAGCTGCGAAACTTGCACCAGCTTGCGTTTCCGGTCTGCCACATTTGCTTGCATATAAATGGAAGTCTCTGGGGCGAAAATTGTAGTGTGACCGTGGCTTTATGCTGTTTTTGCTCATCTACTCGCTAGAAATGTGACAAGGATAAGAATAAGGTAAATAAGCTGCTGTATGGAGATCCATTATAGCTAAGTTACAGTACAAACTAAACTTGATTTAACGTCTACAATCCAGGACTTATGTTGTGTGATTGAAGCATCCTTGTTTATAGTTGTGTACACTATGCAGATGTGCTGATTCCAGCGGTTGTAAATTACATAGCTCAAAAGAATTTCAAAATGCTATAAAAATACAGCAAGAAGGTCGCTGGTTCGAGCCTCAGCTGTATCATTTTCCATTTCTGTGTGGGGTTTGCATGTTTGTGTGGGTTTCCTCCATGTGCTCCGGTTTCCCATACAGTCCAAAGACATGTGCTATAGGTGAATTTTGTAAACTAAATTGTCCGTAGTGTATGTGTGTATATATGAGTCTGTATGGATATTTCCCAGTGATGGGTTGCAGCTGGAAGGGCATCCGCTGCGTAAAAGATGTGCTGGATAAATTGAAGGTTCATTCCGCTGTGGCAACCCCTGATTAATAAAAGGACTAAGCCCAAAAAAAAATAAACGAATGAATGAATGAATTAATGTATAAAAAATACAAAGAGTACTGCTTCTTGAAATGCAGCTGATCACAGAGTGTTGGAACAGATCTTTTAATCCAAGTTTCTTTGCAAATCCTGTCACGTGGACATTTTTATATGCATTATTACTGACATATAGTATCATGCACCTGTCAATCAATATTGGTGGGTGAGGAAAACAGCACTGCTACGTCATGTTGAAGTGGGCTTTTTTAAATTGCTTGGGTTTGAATTCTATTTTAATGTCAGGAAATGTTCGGAAAGAGACTTCTTGTGTTTATGACTTCAATATGATCGTGAACACACTATAACTACATACAACGCACATTTCTGTCCAAACAGCTTCCAAAAGTAGATTTTTGTCCATTGGTGTCTATAAATCAAGGTTTTTTTGTTCAGTGTGTTCATAAACTCCAACTTAAACAGAATGTTAAGTAGGGGCGGGGCTTTATTTTTGTACATCATTTCCTCATAGCAAACTAATGGTTTGAGGGGTGGTCAAAAATATTGTGGCTGGAGTTATTAAATTAATGTCAACAGAGAAGGATCACCACTCCATACGTGGAAGCAAATGGCTAGACTTTGATTAAAGATTACCAAAATAAACAAAAAATAAATAAAAAATTCTGGGGTTTTTCTTACACTGATTAATTGTTCACCTAAAGAATTTAATTGTGCACTAGCAAAAACATTGAACATTTTGATTTCACTTTATTTATTTATTTATTTTATTTTATATTGGGGCATCTGCTTTTTCCTTATTTTTTTCAATGGTGATTAGCTATTAATTGTTACTTTTTAAATGATGTAATTGTTACTGAGTTACTGAGAAGTAACTAACTTCCTTTTAAAGTAACATTCCCAGTACTGGTCATGTTATAAGATAGCATTTTGCTTCCAATGTAGAATAATTCAACTCAGTTTCATGCTCATAGTAACCAGTATACAGTAACCTATATACAGTGCAGTATTAAGCAATGAGCTATAACTGTCAGACTCTCACCTGTCATGTGTTTAGCTAGAGACTCTTTTTATGACACAGTGACACAGTTTTCACCCTCATCAGCTGTTGTTCTAACATAAGATTGCTCAAATGTTCTTTGATACTTATTCTGTTTTGTAGGACAGCACATCTTAATTCAGCTGAATCCGCCAAGTCAGAATACCACACTGTTTTCATAAATGCTGTAAATACTTCAGGCATACTTTATATATTCAGCTGTGCAGATGCAGAGTCACTGTTTTACACTTCTAAAGCATGCAGCTGTATATACTATAGGTATTTTTTAAAGAAATTGTATTAAAAAAAAACTGATCAAAGTGACAGGAAAGACTTTGGTCACACTTTATTTTGATGGTCCGTTTGTTGAATTAAAGTTACATTGCATCTACTAATTCTCATTAGATTATAAGTAGACTGTTAGGTTGTGGTTATGGTTAGGGTTAGTGTAAGTTGACATGTACTTGCAAAGTGTCTTATAGTCAGTTAAATACCAAGTTACCAAGACTTTTATTTTGTTACAAACACGAACCTTCATGTCATTTCAAATCTGTATAAATTTATTTATTAAACCCTAAAACTATTGTGAAGAATATTGATAAGCAATCTGTTTTAGAGCTAAAAACATTTTAAAAAAAAAATTTTTTTTATTTAATAATTAAAAAAACTAAAAATCATACTCATTCATTCATTTTTTTTTCAGCTTAGTCCCTTTATTAATCTGGGGTCACCACAGCAGAATGAACCGCCAAACAGATTATACTGAGCTAAAATAAAAAAATAAAAAAATAAAACTCATGGTCATTGTAATCTGAAAGTTTGTGTGAAATAAATGATATGCTGTAAATGAAATAATGACATTTTCTAGACCAGAGATACCTAAACTAGGGCCCACGGGCCAAAGATGGCCCTTTTATTTGGCCCGCCATCCCATCTGAGAAAAGTGGGAGAATAATGGGGATGGTTTAGGTATTGTCATTTCAAATATAATATAAGCTTTTAATTGTTTGTTTCATTGTAAAGCTTCAAAAAGGCTACCTGAAATTAAATATTTCAATTTAAATGCTGTAGTTTAGTTTAAAATGCTCATACTGTCACCCGATGGATAGAGGACAATGCAGAGACTCTGGTGAGCAAATCAAGGCAAAGACGGATTCTGCTTAACTAGTGTATTCAGCATTGAACTCCACTGTGCTATAAATGTGATTGTTTATGTTTTATTGCAATAAGTTATCATTAAAAAGCTACCCTGCATTAGTTAACATTATTCAAAGCAATGTTTTCTACTTATTTTTAAATATTATTAAATGAATTAGGAAATTAACCATGGCAAGTTTAATGTAAATTAGTTTGGTATCTTTATCTTCGGCCCATGGCTATCAATGATATTTGACCCTTCATACAAAAAAGGTTGGGCACCCCGTTATAGAGTTAGTGTTTGTGATCTCTATGATTGCATATTTAGCACAATGATGACTTTTGAATGTTCTTTTAGGGTAAACTCTCAGCAAAATGTAATTTGTAATTGATGAATTATTTACTGTATTGGGCAACTAATAAGATTACATTAATTTATGAATCAATTGACACCCCTAATGTTAGCGTGTGTTTTCCCACAAACTCTTAAGCAACGGTTTTCAACATTATTTAAAATAAAATAAAGGTTTTCTGATCACCAAATCAGCATGTTACAATGATTTTTGATCAATCACAAGACACTATTCGAATGGTTGGGAAATAATGGGGTAACACTTCACAATAACAGTACATGAATAATGATGTATTAATATGTAAACTAAACACTTAATTGTGATTAATGATGAGTTAATGCATGCGCTACATGAGTTCATATGTGAATAACGGCTCCCTCAATTACTTGTTAGTACATCATTGTTATTAAATGTATTTGTTTATGCTTAATTTAACCATCATGAACTCATAAGCTGTTAATATATAATTATATAATGACTTTACTTAGAGGGGCACATCATTATTAACCCATTCTTAACTACTCATGAACTCCTTATGCCCGTCCAACTAGTGTGTTTATACTGAATAACAATACAAAAGTGTTCAGTCAACATCAACAGTTTAAACACAGGAGTTAATGAGTAGTTAAGGATGAGTTAATGATGATGTTCCCCTCCAAGTAAAGTCATGACACAATTATACATTAACAGCGCATGAGTTCATGTTAGTGACATTAAGCTTAAAGATAAATGGTAATTATTACATTAATTAACAACATGTACTAACAAGTAATTAAGGTAGCCGTTATTCCCACATGAACTCTTGCAAGTCATGTTTTAGTTAAAGTTAGTTCATGATTAGCACATGCCTTAACTCATCATTAAATCCTAATAAAGTAATGTTTAGTTTACATATTAATACATCATTATTCATGTACTGTTATTGTAAAGTATTAGCATAATGGTATGCAATTAAGGGACAATAGTGTTAACACTGTCATACTGAGGCATAATTTGAAAGGTTGTGTTAACACTGAATGCAGCTGGATCACCTTTGACCTGTTGCAAATCAGGGGTGCACATGACACATGTAGAGCACGGAGACGCAGACATAATCAATTATCTTGATTTACTGCACTGTCAGCGTCTTCTGGTGTGTTTTGAGGGTTTGACAAGTCTTTGACTGAAAATCAAACTTTCTCTTGACAGTGATGTCATTTAAGGTGTGTTCAAACTTGGGAGGATTGGCTTGGTTAAAACAAACTGCGACGCCTCTGAACATCCTTAAAGGGATAGTTCACCTAAAAAAAAAATGTAAAATGTTAATCCTCAAGTCATGTATGTTTGCTTATTAGGTTGAACGAAGAAAAAAAATCATGATATATTTTTAAGACAATAGCTTCCGACACTTTAAGGGTCAAAAAAAAACATATACAGGCAAACTTAAATTAATAACCATACAGTAGATCCAGCAGATGAATTTAGGTCTTGTAAAGTTATATGATCAGTCTGTTCATTCATTCATTTTACTTTGGCTTAGTATCTAGTTTAGAGGTCACCACAGCAGTATGAACCGATGAACAGATGCCCTTCCAGCTGCAGCCCAGTATTAGGACACATCCATACACACTTATTCACACACACACACACACACTCATACACTACGGAGAATTTAGTTTATTTAATTCACTTCACCTACTGTATAGCGCATGTCTTTGGACTGTGGGGAAAATGGATCACCCGGAGGAAACCCACGCCAACAGGGGAAGAACATGCAAAGTCCACATAGAAATAGCAACTGGCCCAGCCGGGACTCAAACCAGCAACCTTCTTGCTGTGATGCCACAGTGCTAACCACTGAGCCAGTTCATTACACTGAATATTTAATAAGTTTTTCTCAGTGGCTTTGGTACATTTCTCACAACACTATTTACATTTGCACAACAGTTAATGCATTTCTCAAAACATTTAGTACAAACTGCAAAACCTAGTGGATAACCTGCAAAAGCGTGTCACTTGCTCAAAACGGATAGCCCATTCCTCAAAAGCAAGTATTCATGTCAATGAAAGTGTCAGTGTCATCAAAATGAAAAGTCCTGACACCATTGTTTATGAACAAGATAGTCAAATGGCTTTGTCGTGTTTTCATTATGACACTTTACTTTGTTCATTTTTTCCAATGTAAAAAATCAGATTTTGGTGACACTGAATATGCATGTTTCACATTTTTACTTCATTTGCTCTTTACAATTCAAATTTATTCACAGCATTGTGCAAAAGAATAAATACACCCTTATTTACAACAAACATAAACTCCCTTTGGGTAGAGCTGAGCACAACTGTAAACAATATTGCAGTACATATTGGAACTCAACAACATACAGTACACAGGTCTGTAAATCATCCATGAAATTGTTTAATTTAGGAGACATTTTCAGAATTTTTTTTTTTATAAAATTTGCTTGACAGATTTTGACAACTAGTTCAACATTTTTGTATGTAATGACTCAAGTAATGAAATGAGAACTATTAGTTTTATAGGGAATGACTATTCAGAATTCACAAGGTCAGTTAATTTTGACTGACATGACATAAGCAAATGATAATGTAGCGGGTCCAGACCTCCTGTATCAGCTGACAGTTTAGCGATCCCAGCAATCTGTGAAATGGTGAAATAAACACAAGACCAAAAGGTGCGTGTGATCAGCTCTCCATGTTACTGGGCTATCTCTTTATTTTCTCAAAATGTTTACATCAAACCAATCCAAATGGCAAGACTTGCATTAACTAAATATAAATTGCTATTGTGTTTATTAACATATCAACTGTTCCAGCCTCCTTCTTGTAAATAAACAGCATTTCTTTGATATATATATTCATCATCCAATAGCTGTGTAGCACATCTGCTTATCCACACACTATTCAGTGTCACATGACTCACATGAACTTAATTGGCTTTTACTGTACCAAAAATGCATTCAGACTTGACATTCTCTGAATATTTTACCCATTTTGATCACTCACATGCACTTTTAATACAAACTAAACATTGTACGAACTGAGATACATGTATATACAAGCATATTCACCTTCAGTAAACTCATTCAGTACATATAAATCTCCTTAAATCGCGGGTAAACATCGCGATTTTTAAACCCTTATTAAACATGCAAACATAATCAAAACAAATCTTATCTTAAGACTTAATATGTATAAACATATATTCTCTCAATATCAATGCAGATTGACAATTTGAACAGTCAACTAACCTGTGAAATGGTGAAATAAACACAAGACCAAAAGGTGCGTGTGATCAGCTCTCCATGTTACTGGGCTATCACGAGCAGTCCAGAAAATGCTGAATAACGCATTGTGCTCACTTAGCGCCCTCTATCGCTCTGGCGGAACCACCATTCCCTTTATACATTTACACATGCATATCATTATTAATGTCATCAATTGTGGCAAACCAATATTTGGGGCGTCACACTCTCCCCCACACAGAAGGTGAATACCTTATTTTAATACATTCTCATATGTAACTTTTAATAATTTGGAACCATAACTGGAAATAGCATTTCTTGATATGGACTACTAATGTGGCCTAACCAGGTATGTACAGGTGTATGTATCAATGGTAATGGCTGAATTGTGTTAGCAGCTACTGTGTTTATTGTGGGCAATGTTTGGAATACAGGCTGTCCAAGTACTGGGTAAGTCATTCTTTGAGCAGGTCTCCTTTCCCGAAGTGACCGTCTACGCGTTTCATAGGGTTCACTCTCATGTGAATCTTGCCCTTGGTCCTCAGTGGCCTGCTGCTCTTTTGAGCCTTCCCAGTCTGACTCCATGTCCTGTCCTGTTTCTTGAATTTCCACAAAAATTAAGTTGTCTGATTGGTCACCATCCTGCGTAATGTCCTTTGTTTCAGTTGGTAATTGTCCCACAGCCCTCGGAATCTCATCCCTCTCTGTAATATCAGGTTCTCTCAGTTCTTCCTGGGACAACTCACTTTCCAGATTCTTTCTTTCACATCCTGAATACTTTGGATTGCTTATCCTCCTCCAACAGTGTCGTTCCTCTTCATCAGAGCTAGACTGTTCATCCTCTACTTTCTCATCTCTTGGTGTAACCTTTCGCTTCGGTTGTTTCCCTGTCCTCCCTTTAGAGACTCGCTGTTTCCTTGGGTCCAGGCTCTCAGCTGTTGGTAAGTCATTTACGAGTAGAAGGTGGTTTCTGTGTAGTGTTCTGACCTTGTGTTCATCTCTTTCAGGGTGCACTTTGTACACAAAGTTTTCACCTAACTGCTCTTTCACCACATAAATAGTGGGCTCCCAAAAAGAACGCAGCTTTCCTGGGCCACCTCTCTGACTCAAGTTCCTAACCAAGACACGATCTCCAGGTCTTAGGATGATACAGCTGGCTTTCTGATCATAATAATCTTTATTACGTAGGCTTCTCATTTTACTGCTCTGTGCTGCAATCTTATAGGCCTCAGCCATCTGATCAGCCCAGTGTTCAGCAAACTCATTTTGGGTGTTGAAATCATTTTCTTGCACCACCCCAAACAACAAGTCAATGGGGAGTCTTGGATGCCGGCCATACATGAGGTAGAAAGGCGAGTACCCAGTCGACTCGTGTTTGGTACAATTATAGGCATGGATTGCCTTTGGTAGATGTTCCTTCCAGTTTTGTTTATCCTTCTCAGTCAGAGTGCGCAACATCTGGAGCAAGGTTCGGTTCATTCTCTCCACAGGATTACCCTGAGGGTGGTATGGGGTAGTCCTGGAGTGACCAACACCAGAGAGCTTTTGCAGGGTATGGAAGAGGGAGTTTTCAAACTTACGCCCCTGGTCATGGTGCAGTTTTGCAGGGAATCCAAAACGAGGTATGTAATCATTGAATATTTTCTCAGCTGCCGACTTGCCAGATTTGTTCTTGGTAGGGTATGCCTGAACAAATCTGGTAAAGTGGTCAATTACCATCAAGATATATTCGTACCCGCCGCGGCTGACCTCCAGGTGCAAATAATCAATACACACCAATTCCAGGGGGGCGCTTGAGGTGATCCCTCCCATTGGTGCACGCATGTGTGTCACTGGGTGCTTCTGTGTGATGCATGGACACTGGCGAGTCACATACTCCTCCACACTTTTCCGCATCCCAGGCCAGTAGAACCTCTCTCGAACTAACTGTAGTACCTTCTCTGTTCCAACATGACTCATGTTGTTATGCAGCTGCTGAAGGACCATCTGCCGATACTTTGCGGGTAGTACAAGCTGTCTCCTTTGCATTGTCTTCCTATACATAATGTTTTTTTCTACGACAAGTTTGTGCCATTCTCTTAACAACTTCATTGTGTCACCAGCTACCATGCGCCAAACATCAGGGGTCAATGTTTTACCAGCTTCCTTTAATTCTATCACTGGTCCAATCATTAGATCCTCACGCTGTGCTTTACTCAATTCATCAGGACTGATGGCTGGTATTAACTGGTTCTGAAGAATAACTGTGTCGGGAGCTGTCAAATTTAGAGCTGCAACCCAGGCTACATCTTGGTTTTTCCACATCAAGTTACCCTCCCAGGTTGCTTGGATGGCCGTTTGTGACAGTCCCTCTGTGCACTCACCGATGTAATGGTCCATGTCCAAGGGGGACCGTGACAACATGTCTGCATCATTGTTACTTTTGCCAGGGCGATATTTTATCTCAAATCGGAAATCAGCAAGTTCCCCCACCCAACGATAGCCTGACGCATTCAACTTTGCAGAACTCATCACATAAGTGAGAGGATTATTGTCCGTATATATTGTGAAATACGGGGCATAGAAAAGGTAGTCTCGAAACTTTTCGCACACTGCCCACTTAAGTGCGAGAAATTCCAGCTTACCGGAATGGAGTCTATAATTCTTCTCAGCTGGTGACAATGTTCTTGAGCCATAGGCAATGACCCGCAATTTACTCTCTTGCCTCTGGTAAAGCACCGCCCCTAATCCTTGCTCTGAAGCATCGGTGTGCAGTACAAATGGTGCATCAAAGTCGGGGTACGCCAGCACGGGCGGGTTGGTGAGCATGTCAATCAGTTTGTCCAGACTCTGTTGATGTTTGTCTTCCCACACGATAGGATGTCGAGAGGGTAGTTGTGGACCCCTTTTCTTTTCCTTTCTCCTTCCTACTTGTGCTGCAGCTCCAGCTGTGTTTGCCTGAAGAAGCTCATAAATGGGTTTAGCTAACCTGGCAAAGTCTTGGATGTAGCTTCTGTAATAGCTCAGGAAGCCCACCAAACGACGAACTTCTCCAACGCTCTGAGGTACTTTGTCACGAAGTACCCTTACAGCCTCCAGATCTTTGGGGTCAACTCGTACCCCATCTGCAGACACCAGACGACCCAAATATCGGACTTCATCCTTGAACAGCTCACACTTAGCTGGACGCAGCTTAACTCCATGATGCCGGAGGGCCCTGAACACAACCCGCAATTTCTCTACATGCTCTTCAAAGGATTTGGCAAAGCAGAGAACATCATCCAGGTAGGGCAGGCAACACTCATCCCGGATGGAATCTAACATTTCTTCCATACTCCGCTGAAAAGCGGCTGGGGCATTTGACAGACCAAAGGGTATCCTTACCCATTCGAAGAGGCCCCAAGGAGTCACAAATGCTGTTAAATGCCTCGACCCTTCTGCCATAAACCCCTGGTGATATGCCTTTCCCTGGTCAAGTATGGAGAACCAGCGGTAACCACCCAAGGTGTTCATGAGATCCTGGATCCTTGGCAGAGGATGGCGATCTGGAACAGTTTTCTTATTGAGCTGCCGGTAGTCAATACATAAACGTAATGTCCCGTCTCTCTTGCGGACACATACTACAGGAGCAGCATAGGGTGAACGAGATTTTACTATCCAGCCCTTGGCCAGCAAGTCTTGTACATACTCTTTTACCTCCTTTAAGAGTGGTTTGGGTATGGAAGTATAAGCCTTCTGCACTGGGATGTCATCCTTTAAGTTCAGTGTCATCTGTAGGTTGGGGATGTTCCCAATGTCAGTTTCATTATGAGCAAACACAGCTGACTCTTCATAAAGTAGTTGTCTCACAATGGCTTGTTCACTTGACTTCAGGTGAGTAAGGTCCACAGGGGGATGCCATGGTGTATCACTGTTCTCTGGCAAGATAGGTGGTGGTGAAGTACTTTTCTGTGGGTTGTTTAGGTCTCCTTGTTCTGTCTGGATAACCTTAGCAATGGCTGCTATTTCTCCAAGTATAGCTCTTTTTGGAATGGTCACCTCATGCTTAGTGTGATTCCCAACTGGAACTCTTATATATGACCGTCCACTTTTGTTAATCTCCACCAGTCCTCCTCCAAGATCCAGATGTGTTAAATGTGGGGTGTCTTCGCTTGGCTCAAACAGTACTCCAGTGTCTGAATTGCTGAAGTTAGGAGGTACTCTACATTTCACATTAGCAACCTGACCTGGCTGAATGGTGACACTTTGCGGCCCTACTCTCACCCATGCTGTGTCTGCATGTACTTTATCTGCACGGATGAAGCCAACGGACACTTTAACGAGGTCATCTTGATTATCTTCAGCACTACGCATGAGGGAGTGTAAAGTAGTGAGGATGTTTGTACTATCTATAGGTCCTGCGATCAACTCCGCAATCACATTAAATCCCAACAGAGGCCTTTCTAATTGTAGTTGACTGACCAAAAAGGGGACTTGGATCGAGTAACGAGTCCCGTCATGTCCAGGCAAACTTACTGTGGCCTCGACCCATCCACTAAATGGGATTACTTCTCCATTGATAGCAAACACCTCCAGACCAGCACTGGGCCCCACTATTTCAGATAAGGATTGAACATTATGTGTGGGTAAGTATTTTTCCCTCCAGCTTTGATCTATGATGCTCACCTGTGCTCCAGTGTCGAGGAGCATGTTTACTTGTTTACCTCCAATTTCTCCTTCCAGCAGACACTTCTTCCAGACAAACTGGACTATTCTCTCCCCTGAGTTCTCAGGTTGTCTTGGCTGTGGTTTCTTTGCAGAACTGTTCCTATTATTCCATGAACCAACATTAACTGTATAATTATGGCAGGGCAACCTGGTATCAGAAACTGTTGTCGGCGGTGTACTCTTAAGCCTGGTGTTGGTCATTGCTCTGGTTTTCCTATGCAGGCAACCAACAGCGCGGTGACCCTCTTCCCCGCACAAGAAACAGTGACTGCAGGCCTCCCCTGTCCCTTGTTTAATACAATTAGCACAACTTGGACTTCTCTTCTTTTCAGGTGCCTTACTCATGCACTGACAATGCCGTTCTTTCTCCTTGGCCTGCTGCAGTGAAGTAACTAAATTTGTGAGTGCTTCTACTTGTGTAGTGAGTTTGCGAATCTCTTTGTCAGTTTGTTCAGTAGTCACAGCGGCTGTTTTAATTTCTGGAGCCCCTTCAATCTGGGCGCTACGAGCATGTGTGACTTTGGGTCGTGTCAGTGACTGTAGCCGACGCTGCCTCTCTTCCTCCTCACTTGTAACCTTTACAAGCTGCCTGAGAAGCATATCATCAGTTACATCCCCTGCAGTCACAAGCTGTTTAATCTCACGACGAAGCTCACCGTGCTTGGGCCCCAAACCCTGGCAAACTGTGTGGAGAAACACCTCTTGTATGGTCTTAGCGTCATATCTTATATCAGCAGTGCTGTGTTTGGAAGCAAACTGAATCTTTTGTTTAAGTCCAATTGCACGATAAAGAAATTGCTGTGGGTTTTCATTTTCCCCTTGGCGCGCACACATCAGACTCTGGAACAGCTCTGTGCTACTCTTATCACCCAAGTGAGATTGTAAAAGCCCCTTCAACTCTTGTACTGTCAAATCCTCTTTCTCCATTAACATCTCTTTGAAGTGGCCGGATTTAGTGATTTTTAGTACCCCTCGGATAATTTCACTTTCACTAAACTGTTCATAGAGACCCTCCTCAATTTGTCGGCACAAGCTGTTAAAACTAATCTCGGAAGTAGTGTCACCAATCTGGCCTCCATGAACTTTAAACTCTCTCCGTGAGAAAAATGGTAGTTCCCTCCTGCTCATCTGGTCTCTGTTGCTGTGTGAGGTAGAATAAGTTGAAGGGGGAAGTGGGAGAGGGCTGACTCGTGGGGGCAGGGCATGGGGATTCGTAGCTTGAATTTTATTGCCAAGCTCCTCATACATCTTCAACATCTGCTGATACTCAGTGTCTACTGTGTATGTGTGTGTATGGCTGGTATTTGTGTTTGTGTCCGGTGTTGTGTAATCAATATGACCCTGGGTTCTCCCTATACTTAATTCATGTGTTTTATTTTCCTGTGGTGCTATGTGTTTAGACTGAGAAATCTGTAAAACCTTGTCTCTTAGGTCCAGTAGCACACCCATCCCCTCATCTTCCTCTCCCATTAGGCTCTTACAGCACAAAAACCCACTAACATAATCAAAACATCCCTCTTCATTCTCTAATAGCTCTTCTGAGTAGGCCCTTTTGTCTATTTGTTCAATGTCTTTAGCAATAAGGGAGAGTTCATCAGCAGACAGTTCACAGAGCTCTTTCCTGATCTCTCTCACCAGATTTCTTCTCTCGTTTGCCATCGTACCAACTTCCGCTCCACTGTTAGCACTTTTCAAACTACAGTAGAAATTCCAAACAGGAATCCCCAGCAGCTGGTCTTCGGATTCTTTGGGATAAGCCCACTCGTCCAGCAGGTGGCGCTGATCCCGGACGAGCCCCCAAGAACTGTAGCGGGTCCAGACCTCCTGTATCAGCTGACAGTTTAGCGATCCCAGCAATCTGTGAAATGGTGAAATAAACACAAGACCAAAAGGTGCGTGTGATCAGCTCTCCATGTTACTGGGCTATCTCTTTATTTTCTCAAAATGTTTACATCAAACCAATCCAAATGGCAAGACTTGCATTAACTAAATATAAATTGCTATTGTGTTTATTAACATATCAACTGTTCCAGCCTCCTTCTTGTAAATAAACAGCATTTCTTTGATATATATATATTCATCATCCAATAGCTGTGCAGCACATCTGCTTATCCACACACTATTCAGTGTCACATGACTCACATGAACTTAATTGGCTTTTACTGTACCAAAAATGCATTCAGACTTGACATTCTCTGAATATTTTACCCATTTTGATCACTCACATGCACTTTTAATACAAACTAAACATTGTACGAACTGAGATACATGTATATACAAGCATATTCACCTTCAGTAAACTCATTCAGTACATATAAATCTCCTTAAATCGCGGGTAAACATCGCGATTTTTAAACCCTTATTAAACATGCAAACATAATCAAAACAAATCTTATCTTAAGACTTAATATGTATAAACATATATTCTCTCAATATCAATGCAGATTGACAATTTGAACAGTCAACTAACCTGTGAAATGGTGAAATAAACACAAGACCAAAAGGTGCGTGTGATCAGCTCTCCATGTTACTGGGCTATCACGAGCAGTCCAGAAAATGCTGAATAACGCATTGTGCTCACTTAGCGCCCTCTATCGCTCTGGCGGAACCACCATTCCCTTTATACATTTACACATGCATATCATTATTAATGTCATCAATTGTGGCAAACCAATATTTGGGGCGTCACACTCTCCCCCACACAGAAGGTGAATACCTTATTTTAATACATTCTCATATGTAACTTTTAATAATTTGGAACCATAACTGGAAATAGCATTTCTTGATATGGACTACTAATGTGGCCTAACCAGGTATGTACAGGTGTATGTATCAATGGTAATGGCTGAATTGTGTTAGCAGCTACTGTGTTTATTGTGGGCAATGTTTGGAATACAGGCTGTCCAAGTACTGGGTAAGTCATTCTTTGAGCAGGTCTCCTTTCCCGAAGTGACCGTCTACGCGTTTCATAGGGTTCACTCTCATGTGAATCTTGCCCTTGGTCCTCAGTGGCCTGCTGCTCTTTTGAGCCTTCCCAGTCTGACTCCATGTCCTGTCCTGTTTCTTGAATTTCCACAAAAATTAAGTTGTCTGATTGGTCACCATCCTGCGTAATGTCCTTTGTTTCAGTTGGTAATTGTCCCACAGCCCTCGGAATCTCATCCCTCTCTGTAATATCAGGTTCTCTCAGTTCTTCCTGGGACAACTCACTTTCCAGATTCTTTCTTTCACATCCTGAATACTTTGGATTGCTTATCCTCCTCCAACAGTGTCGTTCCTCTTCATCAGAGCTAGACTGTTCATCCTCTACTTTCTCATCTCTTGGTGTAACCTTTCGCTTCGGTTGTTTCCCTGTCCTCCCTTTAGAGACTCGCTGTTTCCTTGGGTCCAGGCTCTCAGCTGTTGGTAAGTCATTTACGAGTAGAAGGTGGTTTCTGTGTAGTGTTCTGACCTTGTGTTCATCTCTTTCAGGGTGCACTTTGTACACAAAGTTTTCACCTAACTGCTCTTTCACCACATAAATAGTGGGCTCCCAAAAAGAACGCAGCTTTCCTGGGCCACCTCTCTGACTCAAGTTCCTAACCAAGACACGATCTCCAGGTCTTAGGATGATACAGCTGGCTTTCTGATCATAATAATCTTTATTACGTAGGCTTCTCATTTTACTGCTCTGTGCTGCAATCTTATAGGCCTCAGCCATCTGATCAGCCCAGTGTTCAGCAAACTCATTTTGGGTGTTGAAATCATTTTCTTGCACCACCCCAAACAACAAGTCAATGGGGAGTCTTGGATGCCGGCCATACATGAGGTAGAAAGGCGAGTACCCAGTCGACTCGTGTTTGGTACAATTATAGGCATGGATTGCCTTTGGTAGATGTTCCTTCCAGTTTTGTTTATCCTTCTCAGTCAGAGTGCGCAACATCTGGAGCAAGGTTCGGTTCATTCTCTCCACAGGATTACCCTGAGGGTGGTATGGGGTAGTCCTGGAGTGACCAACACCAGAGAGCTTTTGCAGGGTATGGAAGAGGGAGTTTTCAAACTTACGCCCCTCTCAATATCAATGCAGATTGACAATTTGAACAGTCAACTAACCTGTGAAATGGTGAAATAAACACAAGACCAAAAGGTGCGTGTGATCAGCTCTCCATGTTACTGGGCTATCACGAGCAGTCCAGAAAATGCTGAATAACGCATTGTGCTCACTTAGCGCCCTCTATCGCTCTGGCGGAACCACCATTCCCTTTATACATTTACACATGCATATCATTATTAATGTCATCAATTGTGGCAAACCAATATTTGGGGCGTCACAATAATGTTAGAGAGTTGTATGAAAGCTATTGATGCATGTCCAAAAGCATTTGCAATTCGTTGGAAGCAATGAGAAACTGCTACTATGATGTGCACAAAAGATTAATTGTTTTGAGAAATGCATGAACTGTTGTGCAAATGGAAATAGTGTTGTGAGAAATGCACCAAAGTGACTGAGAAAAACTGTATTTACAGCATTATTACCTGCGCAAAATTTTAATGAGTAAAAACTTGACCTAAAATAAATTCAGAGCCTCACACCTATAAAGGGCCTCCATCATAATAAAGTCATAAAATCTGATGAAAATCGATTCAAAATCTTCTTTTTCTTTTTTTTTTTTTTCTTTTTTTTTGAAAGACTAGCTAAATATCATGGCTGGTAGTAATAATATGCATTAAAATGTTTGAGTTTCTTTTTTTTTATTTTAAACACAACAGAAGATTCACCATAAATATCAGGCACTACACATTCATACAGTTCTTTAAAATTTCTTCCTTTGTGTTCAAGAGAAAAAAAAGAGAAGAAAAAAAATCAGGTTTGAAATCATTTGATGCTGAGTATGGTGAGTAAACTTAAATTTTTGGGTAAACCTTCCCTTCAAGACCAACCCAAGCTCATTTTGATTACGTACCTCTATATACATTTCTGGAGAGAGCCAAATACGCCCCAGGAGCTACGTTTTTTTGCAGTTTTAATTTTCACAAATCTGCCATAGGCCACTGTGTAGGCTTTTTAAGATCTCAAATTTCTCTCACGAGTTCCATTCGTGCCTGCTGTTCTCACGTAAATCCACCAGAGGCCACTGTCGACTGACTGACTGACTGACTGACTGACTGACTGACTGACTGACTGACTGACTGACTAACGGATAACCCTCCACTCAACCCCATCCCTAAACCTAACCGAGTGTTTTAAAAAGCACCAATTGACCAGCGCTCACCCACTTTCCTAAACCCAACCGACAGTGTTTTAAAAAGCAACCCAGAAAAGAAAAGTCCTCACGGCAGCCTGATTTTTACCACACTTTCAGATTTGACCACAGTCTCATCCTGTTATTTACTTGTTTTTTTATTTTTTGGCTTTTGATTTAGTCTCACCTGCATTCTGGAACCATTCTAAAAAGGAACGGGGTCATACTGCCCCTTAGCATTTGTTTTAAAGACATAAGCGTTCCTAAAAAAGCATACGTTCCTCTGGCTACATAATTCGTGATCTCCAGAAATTTATAGAGCTACGTTTTCAGAATGAGCCTGTGTTGTTGAAGACAATCCAGTAAATAAAATCAACTAATTAACATTTTAACATAGAAATGCAACAAAGTTAACAATTGATTTATTTATATGATGAAATCAAATCAAATGTATCATCAGGAGCCACAAGTATTATTTTGACTGAATGTTTTTTTTTTTGTTTTGTTTTTTTATTCTCAAAATGGCTACAGCCATTGACTTATATTTTGTGAATCACCAAAATATCTTTTTAATGCCCTACTGAAGAAACATATGTTGCCTACATCTTGGATGACCTGAGGGAATCAAATTTTTGGATTTTTATTTTTGGGTGATCTCTCCCTGTAATACATCATTTCCCAGGGCCAGTAAACAGTTGATCTCTTTATATTTCCTTCTGGTAGACTGTATGTAGATCAGATCAAAGAACAAAAACTAGTTTGTGTTTTGTGCTCACATAAACAAGCCTTGAGAGGGCACCGGCTGAGACTGGTCCTGTTAAGAAATATGAGTGTAAAGCCGAGTAAGTATATCAAGGGTCAGACGCTTCAACTGCAAGATTGGAGAAAAACGCTGGCACTGAGGAACAAGGCATTTCCTGCTAATCACACGCTCAGTCTGAGGACACAGACTCCACCCTCTGGCTAAACCCCGCCCCTTTTGAATGAAAACAGCACAAAGCAGAGTTCACTTAAAGAGAAGTTGATTTTTTTCTCGCTTTCTGTTGAACAAAATGTTCTGGCCTTGAAAGACAGACGAAATACAAGAAGTACTCAATGATGACTGCACAAGGACAGTGGTTGGAAGGAGTTTTGTTTACATTCTGGAGTATTATTATTACATTTGTAAGAATAATGCATGTGCCTTGCCATTTGCACTCACATCCATGTAGAGAATAAATTTATATAATGCAAACCTCCCTTTCCCTTCCCAAAGATTAGATCACAGTCTTCTATCATCTAAATCTTGTATCCTTAAACAAATGAAAACAAAGTGCACTAACAGAAACCATACATGCAGCATTTTAAGATTTTGTTGACAGAAATAAATAAAATCATCAAAAGCAGAAGAACAGTTTGTTCTGTAAGGGTGTAAGTGACTAAGTTGGGCAGTAACAAAAGGCTTGTCATCTATGACTGGCTCATGATTATGAAATAAAGGGATGGGTATAGACATGACTTAATCTTTAAAAAAAAGTTCAAACTGGTTGAACTTCAGATTTTGTATAATTATAGATGTTCTTAAAGTTGCATGTTCAAACTTGAGATATAGATTTTTTTTCTTCTGTCAAATAGTAGTGGCTCATCTTCTTGACAGGTTGATAAAATTACTGTCAGTCACATGAATAGTCCTAATCACATAAAAATGTGCCATTTCACTCAATTATTCAGATTTTTTTAAAGATAATACTGCATTAAACAACTTGAAATCACTTTAGAATGGGTTAATCTGTTGCAAGTCTCATGTAAATGGAAACAACAGATGATTTGTTCAAGATGCAAAATTATGCAAATATCCACGAATGTCTAAGCAGGTAAGTTAAGGATTTCAGAGTAACCAAGAAACCTGTTTTTTTTAATAATTATTTTTTAGGGGTTTTCACCTTTATTATAACATAGGACAGTGGAGATTTCAGACAGGAAAGCATTGAGAGCAGAGAGAGAGAAAGAATCGGCAAAGGACCTCAAGCTGAGAATCAAAGTCGGGTAGCGGTGAGCACTTCTGTGCTATATACAGTTGAAGTCAGAATTATTTGCTCGCCTGAATTATTACCCCCCCCTGTTTAATATTTTCCCCAATTTCTGTTTAACAGTGAGAAGATTTTTTTAACACATTTCTTATCATAATAATTTTAATAACTCATTTCTAATATCTGATTTATTTTATCTTTGCCATGAGGACAGTAAATAATATTTTACTAGATATTTTTCAAGACACTTCTATACAGCTTAAAGTGACATTTAAAGGCTTTCTATCTATCGTTATGGATTTTATTAATTCATTCATTCATTTGTTACTTGCTGTTTGTGTCGGTAATACAGCTAGCTATTTTTATATTAAAACGAAAAAAGAAAAAAACAACTTGCTTAAAAGGATACATGAGATATGTGTCATGAAAATGTCTAAAAACATTTCTCCAAGTATCTTGTAACGAAGTTTTTGGTTTTGTTTGTTTTTGTGTGTGTCTGTGTGTTGTGTGTGTGTGTGTGTTGTGTGTGTGTGTGTGTGTGTGTGTGTGTGTGTGTGTGTGTGGGTGTGTGTGTGTGTGTGTGTGTGTGTGTTGTGTGTGTGTGTGCAGATAACATCCCCATTGTAAAGCTAGGATGCTGAACCTTGTTCTCTTCACTGTCACTGCAGTCTATCTCATTGTCCTCAGATGGGATTTGCCTAACTCTGGGATCCTGCTCTTTACTTCCCTAAAACAAGCTTACATCCATTTTCTTTCAAAATATGATAAAAAAGTCAAATTAAATGAAAAATAATACAATATGTAATAATGATAATATGTGAAAATGCCCACATGTAATGTCAGTAAACATATCTTGAAAAGTACGACTTTTCGCAAAACGTTGCCCTGAGGCAACGAAAAGAAAAATAGAATTTCTGAACATTCATTAATTTATTCATATTCACTTTGGCTTAGTCCCTTTATTAATCCATGGTCACCACAGTGGAATGAACAGCCAACTTATCCAGAACATATTTTCACCCAGCGGATGCCCTTCCAACTGCAACCCATCTCTGGGAAACACCCATACACACTCATTCACACTCATACACTACAGACAATTTGGTCACACTTTATTTTGACGGTCCGTTTGTTGAATTTAAGTTACATTGCAACTAATTATCATTAGATTATAAGTAGACTGTTAGGTTGGGGTTAGGGTTGGGGTTGGGGTTAGGGTTAGTGTAAGTCGACATGTAATTGCAAAGTTTCTTACAGTCAGTTAAATGTCTGTTGAAGGACTGTTAAATGTCAGTGTCAACAGATATTAAGTAGACAGTCTACTAATACTCAAATGGACCATCAAAATAAAGTGTTACCGACAATTTAGCCTACCTCTACCACATGTTTTTAGACTGTGGGGGAAATAAGAGCACCCGGAGGAAACCCACGCGAACGCAAGGAGAACATACAAACTCCACACAGAAACGCCAACTGACCCAGCCGGGGCTCGAACCAGCAACTTTCTTGCTGTGAGGCGACAGCACTTCGCCACTGCGTCGCCACAATTTCTGAACATGTGAAATAAAAAAACTTCATAAAACCTGACAAAAGGCTTCACAAATACACACATTTTTGTACAGTTTATGTTACTTTAAATTAGGTTAATTAAGCAAATAATCTTAACTTCTCATACCATGTGCTCCTTTCACCACGAGTCAGAAAATGCAGTTCCACCTTCAAATGGTGCTAGATAGTGACTCCCACACCTTATTGGATGTTTTATTGATACTTTTTCTAACATTTTAATTGGTTGCAATCATTTTAAAAAATCTGTGCTTAGCACGAGTCTTGAGAAAACTCTCTGTTGCCTGAGGGCAACGCTGTGCTGTAGAGAATCAGAATCAGAAAGAGCTTTATTGCTAGGTATGTTCACACATACGAAGAATTTGTTTTCGTGACAGACAGTGCAACAGAATTACAGACAGGACTAAAAAACAGATAATAAATATATTTTAAAAAGTAGTGAAAGCAAATAGTGATGTTGGTTCCACAATTACTATCATCAAGTGTTCATGAGATGGATTGCCTGAGGGAAGAAACTGTTTCTGTGTCGGGCTGTTCTGGTGCGCAGTGCTCTGTTCAAACAGCCAGTGTGCTGGGTGTGAGCGGTCCAGAGTGATTTTGGCAGCCCTTCTGCTCGCTCTGGTTAAGTACAGTTCTTGGAGAGTAGGGAGGGTTGTACCAATGATTCACTCAGCAGTCCAAACTATTCGACGTAGTCTTCGGAGGTCGGATTTGGTAGCTGAGCTAAACCAGACAGTTATTGATGTGCAGATGACTGATTCAATGATGGAGGTGTAGAACTGTTTCAGCAGCTCCTTTGGGAGGTTGAACTTCCTCAGCTGACGAAGAAAGTACAGCCTCTGTTGAGCTTTTTTGATGATGGAGTCAATGTGAGTGTCCCACTTCAGGTCCTGAGAGATGGTGGTGCCCAGGAACCTGAATGACTCCACTGCTGCCACAATGCTGTCCATGATGCTCAGTGGGGGGAGAGCAGGTGGGTTTCTCCTGAAGTCCACTATCATCTCCACTGTTTTGAGCGTGTTCAGCTTCAGGTTGTTGTGACTGCACCAGACAGCCAGCTCCTTAACCTCCTGTCTGTAAGCAGACTCGTCACCGTCCTGAATGCGGCCGATAAATGTGGTGTCATCTGCAAACTTTAGGAGCTTGACAGAGGAGTCTTTTGAAGTGCAGTCATTTTTGTACATGGAGAAGAGCAGTGGGGAGAGGACACACCGCTGTGGGGCGCCAGTGCTGATTGTGCGGGTACTGGATGAGAATTTTTCAGCTTCACCAGCTGCTGCCTGTCCGTTAGGGAGCTGTTGATCCACTGACAGACAGAGGTGGGCATGGAGAGCTCAGTTAATTTGGGCGAGGGCTTTTGTTTTGAAAAATAAAAAATTCAATCGAGAATTGAGAAAAACTGTAATGTCCACCGTATTGACCTTATTCTTCAACGCGGAAGTGCGCTCGTTTTTGCGATTGTTTTAGAACTTCCGATTCAGTTGCCTATGGGAGAAATGACTAGGAATAATAAACGACTGAAAACGATCAAACTACTCGCTCTACAAACAAGTGTTTGCATGATTATACAGACAAAATAGAATAATATAATGGGAAAACCTCAGTTTGCAACATCAAGCAGCAGAACGGGCTGTTTTTAACATCTAAAAATGAATGGAAGTGAATGAGACCGGAAGTCTCGAGCCAAAATGACTCAAATGGCTGCGCCCGCTCGTACGAGGAGAATAAGGTGAATAGGTCTTATCTTTATTTCTGAATGTGTACGGTTCTGTTTGTCATAATTATTTTATAACTTCAAATAATAACTGCATTTGCTTAAATATATTTTAAAATTACTTTGAAAACATTTACTAATCGTATTAAATGTTGATGTTACATTTAATGATGCATTAATATAATCTTCTCTTAATGAGCCCGAACTAACATGAACTAACAAGAACAGTTGTGTTTCTTATTGTTAGTGATTGTCATGGTTTTTTGTTGAAACTGTATGTAACTGCATAATGTTGACTTTAGTCTGCACTCAAAGAAATAAAAGTATAAAAGTGGTCACTGCTACCTTTAGAAAAGGTACACTTCTGTACTTAATGGGACCTAATACTTTTTTTTGTTTTGTTCCTAAAATGTACAATAAGGATCCTGAAGGTACGAACGTAAAACTTTTGAGAAGGTAACATCTCATTAAAAGTTTTTGTACCTTTACTGTTCATTCAGACACAAAGACCAATAAAACATTTTAATGTGTACAGCATATATTAAACTCATCATTGTAAAATGATTCACCACTCTGCCCTTTGACTCTTGAAATCTTCACAGGCCTCATATAATTGCCATATAACTTTATATGATTCCATTTTCATGTTGCTTTCAGAGTCTCTCAGTATAATACACAGAATCAACTGTCAAAGCTCACGATCCTCAAGCAGCTCTGTTCTGTTTCAGTCGTCTGTACACTTTGTTTGTGGTAAGAAGAATTAGTCTGTCGCCAGGTTACAATAATCTCCATGTAGAGGAAAATACCACGTCTTTACCCCTGAGAAAGCTTAACCTGTGTTGCCATGATACGTGGATATATCTCGCTATACAAATAGACCCAATGTAATGGAGCAATTACTATATGTATGATGTTCCTGATGAGGGCATATGGCTGTAAAAGACAGTATAATACCAAATCTTTATTATGTTGCTATATATACGCACATATTATTTGTCGGTATTAATAGATTACCATGATTTGTGGGCTTTGGTGCATTTATAACCATGAAAGCCTCATAGGATTTGGAATCACACTTTCTTGATTCTGAACTGTGAGCTTTTTCATATATATATATTCCTGTATGTTGTTTCTAAATGTCAAAGATCTGCAAAGTTTCAAACAGCAATGTGCAGGATCAATGGAGTTTCCTAAAAAGAAAGGGATTCAGAAGTACCTAAAATCAGTCAATGGTAATTTCCTCAGAAATGTGTACAGTAAAAAGCAATTAGTTAGTTTGAGGCCCCGTTTACACTAATGCGTTTTCGTTTTAAAACGGCGTTTTTTATCAAAAACGATCTGCGTCCACACTAGCGTTTCATCTAGCGTTTCTAAACATATCTCCGTCCACACCACTCCACCAAAAACGTATATCACGTGACCATTCGCGCACTCTGAGCATGCGAGTTCAAGTATAAACAGGAAGCATGTGTCTCGCTCGGCATTTGGTGATTGTTAGTCAACAAACGCTGGTTGAACGATGAACGCGAGCGATTGGCGAGTGCTCGAACAATAGCTTGCCTCTTGCGAATATATGCAGCTGCTGTAGTAAAAAAGGCAGAGTTTAACTGCACAATGGCGCCTGAAACGAACAATAGTGCAAACAACGCTCCCATTTCTGTGTCCATGTTGTTGTTTACAGTAAAGGCTGGTCTGCCGTCTTCCGGTAGCGTTATAGTCATGTGATAGAGGCTTGACGAATAAGGGAAAGATACGCAATGACCCAAAAGCCCCAATCAGGTAGCGAATCTCAGCAGCCACGCCTCCGTTTTCAGATGTCTCCGTTTTCCCCCATCCACACAGAGACGGAGCAGCAGCGTTTCAGTATTAAAACGGGCTCTTCACCCGTTTTCAAAACGCTCCGTTTTCGGGGCTCGAAAACTCCGGCGTAGTGTGGACGGATGGCGTAACCGTAGCAAAACTTATGCGTTTTAAAACGAAAACGCATTAGTGTAAACGGGGCCTAAAAGTGTCTCACTGCAAGAATGTCGCAGGTTCGAGTCCCAGCTGAGCCAGTTGGCGTTTCTGTGTGGAGTTTGCATGTTCTCCCTGTATTCGCCTGGGTTTCCTTTGGGTGCTCTGATTTCCCCCACAGTCTAAAGACATGCAGTATAGGTGAATTAGGTAAAACTAAATTGGCCGTAGTCTATGAGTGTGTGTGTGTGAGAGGTGTTTTCCAGTACTGGGTTGCTGCTGAAAGGGCATTTACTGAATAAAACATATGCAGGAATAGTTTGAAGGACTAAATAAGGGACTAAGCTGAAGGAAAATATATGAATGAATGAGTTTAAAACGTGAGTAAGCATGTTGCCTTAAAAATTAAAAAGTAAGTAAACTCATTGTAAGTTGGAACTGTTAAGTTGACTCAACATTTATAATTACATATAAGCACATATAAGATAATTTTCTTAATTTTAAGGTAACAAGTTTACTCGTTTTTTTGTGAAAGTCAACAAATTACTTTAAAAACATTTTTTTTACATTTACATCTAGTAATTTTTTAGACACTTTTATTTAAAGGGACTTCATTAAACAACTCATCAGAAATTGGCAATACACAGAAGACGTTTATTAATAAAGGTGCAATAGGAGATCTGGGAAAATGCTAACTTTAGCATGTTAGCACTGAAAACACGTCTCCCCCTACAGTACTTACCAAGTGTAAGACAGTTTGGGCTACCTATCGTAAATTTCAAACATTTTTTTAGTCCTACGCCTTATCCAGAATATAAAAATACACATAAATATATTTAGATCATTTACTTTAATCATTCTATCTAAATGTGAAGAGACTTTCACATTTAACATATTGTCAAACTTTTAAAACCGCCAACAGAGTTGACAATAACTGAGTTGACACTTTGCAGAATTTTCTGTTCCAGCTCCAGAACTGAAGGTTATGTATTTTCATTATACAGTAATATAAATTTCAAAATGTGAACGAGAAATTTACTGAAATATCACAATAACAGAGTTGACATATTAATAATCTACAATTACATTAGAATACATACAGTAATATTGTGAGATGTATTTCTGTACAATTATTTTGTATAAATATTTTGGTGGTGTTTGCTGTAACTGACGCAAGAGCTCAAAGGGCCATAAAACTACCCTCTTTTGGTTCAAGTCTACCTCTGAATTGTTTCAAAAAATGCTTCGAGATGGGCATGGAGGTCTGCAAGCGTGGTCGGCAAAGCAGGGGAAAAAGAGGGGAGCGAACAACTGTTGTCAGTTGGCTCACAAAATGAGACAAACCGAGAGGAGACTCATGATTTTGTAAGCATTTTAAAAGTGCAAAGAAATAAACAGCAATTCAATTCCCTGCTACATATGTTGTTCGTAATTTCATATACACATAACCACAGTTTGCTATATGATCATGAAGATAATCGCATTTATGTAAACACTATAAATGAGGAGGACTTCTCTCCTCAATCCCCGGGTCTGAATACAGACACAGTGCAGAGGTGCAGCAGGTCTCTTGCTCTGTCTATTCCAACCATCAGCCCTGCCAGTAATCTGGGGGATTTTAAACATATAGGTGAACACAGCAGCACGGTTATAGGCGATATATCTGAATGGTAACAAACTCAATAAAAGACAAAGTCCGCAATTCTCTCAATTCTCTATAGCTCTCCCGACAAAAATGCTTGCTGCAAAACAGCAGCTTTGCTGTATCAGCCCTGACAGCATTGCGGGAAAAAACATGCAACAAACCCAGTGGATCATGAAAACAAACACATACAACCCGTGCTGCGAGCAGACGTGATCTCACCCAGTCATTGGGTCTCACAGTTCGAAACCTTCGAAAGCATGTGCTCTCATAAATAATTAAGAAGCAGGGTCTTCTCATAAGATAAGGAAACTCTGCTATAAATAATAATGAGAAAACAGCATGTCATCACTCCACTAGCAGATTCACGATACGTCACCGTCACCGATTTTCATCCCACCACAATAATGATTTTACAGTTTTTCTCAGTCGCTTTGGTGCATTTCTCACAACACTATTTACATTTGCACAACAGTTAATGCAGTTCTCGAAACAATTAGTACAAACTGCAAAACCTTGTGGATAACCTGCAAAAGCGCGTCACTTGCTCAAAACGGATAGCTCATTCCTCAAAAGCAAGTATTCATGTCAATGAAAGTGTCAGTGTCATCAAAATGAAAAGTCTTGCCACCATTGTTTATGAACAAGATAGTCAAATGGCTTTGTCATGTAAAAAATGACAAAATGACTTTGTCCAATGTAAAAAAGTCAGATTTTGGTGACACGTCCTGAAAATGCTCAAGACAGCGCTATCTACTATTTGCACAGCCCTTTGAAAGCTACAGTAAAGCAAGACATCCCTGCATTTAGTGAGGTATCTGAGTACAAGCCACTGAATATGCATGTTCCACATTTTTACTTCATTTGCTCTTTGCAATTCTAATTTATTCACAGCATTGTGCAAAAGAATAAATACACCCTTATTTACAACAAACATAAACTTCCTGTGGGTAGAGCTGAGCACAACTGTAAACAATATTGCAGAACATATTGGAACTGAACCTACAACATACACAGGTCTGTAAATCATTCATCAAATTGTTCCATTTAGGAAACATTTTCAGAAAAAAAAGATTTACATTTTTTAAATAAAATTTGCTTGACAGATTTTGACAACTAGTTCCACATTTTTGTATATAATGACTCAAGTAATGAAATGAGGACTATTAGTTTTATATGGAATGACTATTCAGCATTCACAAGGTCAGTTAATTTTGACTGACATGACATAAGCAAATGATAATGTTATAAATAGCAGAGAGTTGTATGAAAGCAATTGATGCATGTCCAAAACCATTTGCAATTTGCTGGAAGGAACGAGAAACTGCTACTATGATGTGCACAAATGACTAATTGTTTTGAGAAATGAAGTAACTGTTGTGCAAATCTAAATAGTGTTGTGAGATATGCACCAAAGCGACTGAGAAAAACTGTAATCCCGGAAGATGAAATTAGCTGACAAAAGCTTAAAATTGTCCAGTTTTCCCAACATTTAAAGCTGACAGGTGCTAACTTTGTTTAACTGATGCTCAACACATACAAATCTGTTAAAATCTCATAAAAGTAGGCCTACTCCAGGGTGTCTTGAAAATGTAATGATGGAAAATAATATGCGCATGATATACATGCACAGTTCTGAGTCAGAGACTAAGTTGGGAGCAGGAAGAGATAGCATGCAGATGAAGAGAGAAGACTTACAACCCTGTGCTTCCCACACATAGACTTTACTTGAACGGGCCACCCAGGTATATTAACGACCGCCCAAATATATTTGGTGGTGACACATGAATAACACTATTGTTATCATCCTTTTACACTTTTTTTGTATCCGCTCAAGAACGCCAAACATTCGCGATCGATTAACCAGTGGTAAATATTCTCTCGCTTTGCACGTTTCCTACTGCTGGTTCTGTGTGTGCTCGATCTGTTACTCACACAGACGCGCCTTTTTTGCTAAAATGCGTCCTGACCATAGTTTCTGAAAAGAAATCTCCTAAAATGTCTGGGATTGGGGTTTTACTTTCGCTTTCTAAAGTTGCCTTTATTTGTATACGTTTTTGCATCACCTTTTTGCAACTGACTGCGCGTGCACAGCCGCAAGAGAAACATTAAATGACTAATCATTTACAGTTTTTCTCAGTCGCTTTGGTGCATTTCTCACAACACTATTTACATTTGCACAACAGTTAATGCATTTCTCAAAACAATTAGTAATTTGTGCACATCATATTAGCAGTTTCTCATTCCTTCCAACGAATTGCAAATGCTTTTGGACATGCATCAATAGCTTTCATACAACTCTCTGCTGTTTGTAGCATTATCATTTGCTTATGTCATGTCAGTGAAAATTACCTGAACTTGTGGATGCTGAATAGTCATTCCATATAAAACTAATAGTCCTCATTTCATTACTTGAGTCATTACATACACAAATGTTGAACTGGTTGTCAAAATCTGTCAAGCAAATTTTATAAAAAGAATATTTTTTTTTTTTCTGAAAATGTCTTCTAAATTGAACAATTTCATGGATGATTTACAGACCTGTGTATGTTGTAGGTTAAGTTCCAATATGTACTGCAATATTGTTTACAGTCGTGCACAGCTCTACCCAAAGGGAGTTTATGTTTGTTGTAAATAAGAGTGTATTTTTTTTGCACAATGCTGTGAATAAATTTGAATTGTAAAGAGCAAATGAAGTAAAAATGTGAAACATACATATTCAGTGTCTTGTACTCAGATACCTCACTAAATGCAGTGATGTCTAACTTTACTGTAGTTTTCAAATGGCTGTGCAAATAGTATATAGTGCTGTCTTGAGCATTTTCAGGACGTGTCACCAAAATCTGACCTTTTTACAGGAAAACATTTACAGAATAAACTGACATAATGAAAACATGACAAAGCTATTTGACTATCTTGTTCATAAAGAATAGTGTCAGGACTTTTCATTTTGACTGACACTTTCATTGACATGAATACTTGTTTTTGAGGAATGAGCTATCCGTTTTGAGCAAGTGACACGCTTTTGCAGGTTATCCACTAGGTTTTGCAGTTTGCACTAATTGTTTTGAGAAATGCATTAACTGTTGTGCAAATGTAAATAGTGTTGTGAGAAATGCACCAAAGCCACTGAGAAAAACTGTATTAATGACTTTTACTACTCGGAGAGAACAAAATGACATCTATATTAGCTGCAAAATAATTGTTAGAAATGGCTAATCAACTAATTTGACTAAATTTAAATAATCTACACTTTTTATTCTAGTAATTATTATAATTTTTAGAAATAATGTCTATTTTTTATTCATTTTTTCTGTTATTTATTTCTTATTTGCTGTATATTTTATTAATTTAATGATGTTAATATATAACATACTTTACTGTATACATATCTAAAATGCTTTGGCAATACTGTAAATGTCATGCCAATTTTTTTTTTTTTACTTTAACCCATTGAAAAGAAAAGGTGTCATAATAAATCCAAATATAGTTAAAAATCAATTTTTTTTTTTTTTTTGCATGTAGTTGACCATTTATGTGCTGCGGGTAAAAGGTGTGTTTCAATCCGGCTACCACCGCAAGTATTTTTCAAACCTGTGGGAAGCACTGACAACCCTAACCCTAACCAAACCTATGCCTTAATACATTCCAGAGTTTTCTATCAGGAGAAGTGACATCATAACTTTTTTTCTATCAGTGCTTTAAAGATTGTAATGAATTTTTTGAAACTGATGTAACAGAATTGACCAGAACTTACAGGGACAGGCAGAACATGTATTTTGTATATTAGATTTCATGATTATTGAAGCTGAATGTATGATTCATGAGGAATAAACAGTCAAACATAAGTATAGTGGGAGTCTTTAAATTTATATTTTCAAGTCAAAATGTCCTAAATACACATACAAACTATCCTTCAGAGATAACTTGATATAATTTGTGTTGTGTTACTCAAAACGGTTTTCATTGAAGGGTGTGTTTACGAAGAATAATCAAAGGGTTATCTAGAAGACACAAAAATCTATCAATTCTAGAATCAATCACTGATATACTAAATATACTAAAGGTGGCTTGACTTGACAATAACATGAAACATAATCTAATCCTTTACTGCATTATCTCTCTTTATTTACAATAAGACCAAGCCAAAGCCTGGAATTGATTGACAGCAAGAAAATGTCCACACGGGCTCTTTCTGCTTCACTTTGCATAGAGTCAGCTGATCAGATGTTTAACCAGACACTTCATCAAACAGCACGTGAATGGTCCAGACGTGACGCTTGTCCACTTGGGAACATTCAGTTGGCACATGAAGGCATGGACACTGTATATCTGGAAGGTGCCAAACTAAATAAAAATTGGCAGGCTGCATTTTCCGGAAATAGATCTGGAACCCTGATAACGCACACCGCCCCTTTAAATAGCAGCCTCTGCTGGCGGATCAGTCACATGACACTGTGGAAGCTACATTGATCCTTTTACTACTGTAACAATGATGTGGTCAAAATGTCACACAGGTAAAAATACTCCATTACAGTGTTTTTTTCTACATTGATGGAAGTCAGGCGTTGTAGAGAGAGAGGTGATATGAATTGTGATCACATGACATCTGCTACTGAGAGCAGGTCACGCTCATGACAGTCTCCTGACCTGAGATTAAGCCAGCTTTACTGCTCCAACAAGATAAGATGTCTCGTCATGTATGTCCTGCTATACATATATATCACCAAAGCTGATCTTTACACTTCATAGTGTCACGTGTGTGCATAATAATAATAGTAGTAATACTTTATATAGCCTATATTATAATGCTACCAGGCTCCGGTTTCCCTCACAGTCCAAAGACATGCGCTATAGGTGAATTGAACAAACTAAATTGGCCGTAGTTTATGTGTGTGAATGAGTGTGTATAGGGGTTTCCCAGTACTGGGTTGCAGCTAGGTATCCGCTGTGTAAAACATATGCTGGATAAGTTGGTGGTTCATTCCGCTGTGCCAACCCATGATGAATAAAGGGACTAAGCCAAAGGAAAATGAATGAATAATGCTACCAAAGCAAAATGTATTAGTAACTATGATAATATTTTGCATATCAAAATGATCGCTTAAGTATGGTAGCCAGAAAAAACACCAGCAATTTAAGAAAACAACGCTAAAACAAATTCTCACAATGCTTACACTACTAGAAAATGAGCTGCAAATCCTCAATTGTTTCATCATTGTTTATGTTTCATTGGGTGTTGTTTTCTTGTTTGTTGCTATGGTTACTAATCTTATTCCACACCTGTGTCTTATTTAGCTTAGGTCCAAAATTACCTACTACTCGATCATAGATATTTACATTAGATGTCACCTACGCTACTGTTGTCTATTGAAAGGAATGTGTCAATAGAGCCGCCATTTTAGTACAGGTTAGCGCTCCTTTAAAATTAACGTGGGACCAAGGTGCAGTGGAGGTCTGGCCATCTATCATCTAGCGATGATATATATACACATATATAAATATACCTATGATCGGGAGTTTTCCCGGTGGTCAGTATGCAAATATTTTTTTTTAATTAGAAAAAATATAATTTGACATCAAGCATCTACATCAATGGATAAGTGACCGCACGGGCGTTGCCGACAAAGAGTGTGTGTTTGTGTGATTGGAAATGTATTATCCTCCCTAATTTGATCTAATCCGTGTCCTTAACACACCCCCTCTCCTGCTTTCAACTCTCATTCTAATGGAGGGAGCGATTCGTTTGTGAATAAATTTCCGTTATGAATGACTTGTTCACTTAGCTGACAATAATACAAGTTTCTGGTACCGCAGCGTCTTGTTGTCATGTTTCATTTAAATTGTTTGCTGATTTTATTCAACAAAACTAGCATAAGCCTAGAATTTAGTGCGAGTTGGTGCTACTTTGCCTTGTGGTCAATGCAGTAGGAGCACAAAAGTTTGTAACATTCAAAATCGTAAAAAACGAAATCTCACCTATGAAATGTTCTGCCTTTATGGTTTGTTTTCTTTTTTTGCTCGTTACTAGATCCGTACACAGCGCTAAAGTCCAGCATCTTCAGATTGACTTTAGTATGGCAGTAGTATTTAGTACACCATCCAACTATAGTATAGTGCGGTTGAATGACATTTGTCCTGGGAGCACTGTACAAATGTGGCGGCGCTATTGACGCATGCTATGCTCAGGGTCTGTATACGATATCTAGTGTATATATCTATGATATTCGACTATGTACCTAATTTGAATTTACTATATGCACCAAAGCCACTGAGAAAAACTGTAACTGTCATTTTAATGAGGTCAATTGATTTTTCGTCGTTTTTTTTCTTCATCAGAACACATTCAACTCTATAACTGCAATGTTTACACTCTTCCTTAAAATGTATAGCATTTGTGACTGCATGGGCTGCTTTTCGCTGTAGTTCGTGACAAAAAAGAATATTGAATGTTGTTCTCTATCCATGATGAAACTTGCAGGCATTTGATAGACCTGTTCCTCACGCCTCATCAAGGTAAGTGAGCTGTATGTACGTGCGCGATACACTTATTTAAATATGTCTTATTACATGGGCATATTTATAAAACATACAGTACGTGTTTTAAAACATTAACAACATCCGTAAAGCAAAACAAATGTATTTCCCACATAAGAAAAAACTATCAAAAAGGCACGTAGGTCTAAACAGATGTGTTTTTTGATTATTTGTATTTGTTAATATATAGCGTGCATTATAATATAATAAACTGAGAGAGTAAATCTTTGTCATGGACCATATTTCTAAAAATAAGCTTGAAAAGTTGTCTGTAGCAGGGCGGTGCTGACGTCACAGGCAAGTTCCCCGAAGGTGCTGTAATTCTTGCGTTTGGACTACCCCCACCCTCATGCGCAATACCTCTTCATCCTCGGGTAACATGCCGGATCCGTTATCCCGATCTGTTCCGGGACCTCGCAATACACAAATTAAGCACTGCGTAGGGTGCTGTGAAAAGGGGCGGGATTAAACAAAAGGATTACACATTTAATAAAGCAAGCGATTGGTCCATGTTTTAAATTTCTGTCCAGAGAGGTCATGTTTTGATCCTCGATTGGTTTCACGCAATCATTTGATGCAATTTCGCAGGTCAGAGTTCACCAAGCTTGAACTTTTCAATGCATCGAACTGCGAAACTTGCCGCACGACCTTACATTTCGGGTCTGATGCATTCACATGCATATGAATGGAAGTCTATGGGGAGAAAAGTGCAGTGTGACTGCAGCCTAGAGAACCATGCGATATGATTGAGCAAGACTGGATTCTCATCTGTAATCAGTAATAATCCAATCAGATTGATCCAAGCTTACAATAAATAGACTGATTTTACCCTAGTGCCTTATCATCGTTTTGGAAGAATCCCCCCTTCCACCTCATCTCCTCCTTTTCCTCCCTTTTCTAAGGAGAGATCTCAAGACCTACCTGATCTTGGACCCCCTTTATATGCTTATTGACCAGGCAGGAGCCTTGGGCTCAATTATCTCCGAGCTCAGGGTTCTCTCCTGGGACAGCATGCCAAACCTGCTATTAACTAAGTGTGAACTTAGAATTCATATTAAAATGTACAAATGAGATCCTACAGATTCATACAAATTAACCACTAAATCAAAAAGTTACAAATTGCAGTAAAAGTGTGTTGTTGATCATTTTTACAAACTTGATGCTAGATTTAAAGCGATAGTTCATCCAAAAATGAAAATGGCCTCACCATTCATTCACATTCAGCTGAATCTGGTCCTGTCTGAGCCAAAAAGTTAGACGTGGACCGATCAAACAGATGACAGCCAACTGAAACAAGATTGTAAGTTCTACGCCTACATGAGACAATGTTCATGTCCATACCCGCAGGTGGAAATAGTTTATATTGTCAGTACACAAATGGAAATTGAAATTTGTGCTGCACACATAAAAAAACAAAGAAAGTGTTTATGTACCATTTTCACAGTACTTGTCATGCAAGGTTTCCGCTACATTCATTCATCCGTGGTGGGCCGCCACGCCAAAATTCATCCCGCCACGTCTACATTACAACTTCTCATTTAAAATATTTAGTCGTGTTTTTTTTATAGCGGGTTATAATCGCACCAAAACATATTAAAAGGTAAGTGAATTATAACAGCGCAAACATTTCTGTAACCGTAGTAGTGCTGTGCGCTATTTGTTCAACCCCTTAAGGTGACATGCTGACTGACTGACTGACAGGTGCGTGAGGCGCCAGCAAACACGGCGAGCTTTCAGTTAAGATGAACACAGTTTCCATAAGTATACTTATCTTTCTGGAGTTTATAGCCGTTTCACTTTACTTCAGGATACGTTAATGTCGGAAAACGCACTAAAACGCACTAAATCGCACTTCAGCAGCGCTTACTGGAGAAGATCTGCACTTGAGCATGTAAATTTGAGTGCGTGCGCGAAGAGGAAATCGGCGCGCAAGCAAAGAGATTTGCATGCTTATATTACATGAATGCGTTCTCGACTTGTAATACTGCATGTAATATTTGTCTTTGAAATAGTTGGCAGATCTGTGTAAAAAAAAAAGCCTGCCGCCACAGCTGGGAAAAATCCTAGAGGAAACACTGTCATGGTTCTAAACTTTTAAGAATTTTCTTCATTTGTTGGGGGATTGAAGCAGCCATTGACATTCATAGTAGGCACTAGAAATTCTATCAACTACTTCAGAACATTTTCTTTTGTGTTCAACAAAAAGCAAATCAAATAAGTTTGGATCAAGTAAAGGATGAGTAAATTATAACATAAATTTAAATTTTTGTGCAAACTATGCCTTTAATATTGTTTTAAATCACCTCTAACTTCATGAACAGGCCTTTTCTAGTTATCAAGACTCACCTATAACCCCACATTACATAGTTCAGGGGAACTTATGCTTAATAACACTTAAAATACTCCCATAAGAAGATTAAACTATTGTTAAGAAACGATTTGTGACCCAAAACTCTTCTAAATAATTTGACAGCCAACCTGCCCTCTGCCTCCCCTCATGTGATTAAGGGTTTGTTATATATCTGATGGAGAACGCCAGCTGAACTCTCACAGTGCTAATCCCTGTCAATCCTTTATTTTCCCCAGAACAGAGTGGATGGATTTGATACACACAAATGACACAGAGAGGACAGTGTGAAGACAAACCGCTGTGCTCAGAAGATTGTCGTGTCTGGAATCAACAGTTTAATCCCGAGCAAGTAATCAAAAAACTGTGATGCACGAAAGACAGAGAGTGACGCAAATGTCACAAGAGTTGCGTCTTTTGCTTATTGGTGTCAATCTGAAAGCACGGTATGGGATCTGTACACTGTAAAATGAGGATCTCGTTGTGTTGGTGTAATTTTGTCCAAGCTCTCTGTGATTTCAACAAATGCCTTATGGCTAAACTCTGTTTATTTCCCGATTTGATGCATGCAGTCACACACATGGAAAATGTTTGCATGAAATTCTTGAGGAATCTGTTTTCGGTTATCCATTTATTACGGTAATCTGAGAGGGCGCTGAATGACTGTGCAGTTATGTACACATGCACTGAAAAACAAGCAGACAGAAAGCATTTACAACTTTGAGTGAAGGCTTTATTGTATAAGAAAAAAGTAGAGACATTTTCTAGAGACGTAAGCTTAAAGAAATACACTTAAATTGATTTTAAAATGTATTGCAGACTGTTAAAAATAGATCTATACTTTGAAAACAACAAAAAAAAGGTATTTAACAGTTTCCTGTAGTTCGTTATTCATTCACACACACACACACACACACACACACTAACACATATATATATATATATATATAAAGAGAGATAAAATATATCAAGTATATTTTATATATTTTAACATTTAAAGAAATCTTTATCTTCCTAATGTAATATTAAAAGCAATAAGTGAAGTTTTACAAACTAATTTCGAGAGGAGCACGTGATAGGATTGACTACAGCTGATCCCTATCACCAATCACTAGCTAGCCAATCAGATCATTCAATATCTAACATAAATACCCAGCTTAAACTTCATTTCTCATCTTCGTTTTGGAACCCCCCCCCCATCCATCCCTTCTCCCTCCTCCTCAGTTAGCTTCGGGCGACACGGTGGTTCAGTGGTTAACACTGTTGCCCCACAGCAAAGAGGTCGAGTTGGTTCAATGCCAACTGAACCAGTCGACACTCTCTGTGCGGAGTTTGCATGTTCTCCCCGTGTTCGCGTGGGTTTTCCCCGGGTACTCCGGTTTCCTCCCACACTTAAAAAACATGCAACTACAGTTAAAGTCATAAGCACTTACTAAGTACAAACTTACATAACTGGTGGTATATTCTCAGGAGGTTATCGAGAACTACCTGATCTCGTTTCACTCTTAATGCTTATTTGACCGGGCGGGAGCTTTGGGCTCGCCTATCTCTGAGCTCAGGGTTCTCAATAGTCAAGCATTATCTAAGTGTGAACTCTTGAAATTCACAAATAAAAAAGAAAAGTACAGCAGGGGTGTCCAAACTCGGTCCTGGATGGCCGGTGTCCTTCAGAGTCCTGCTTCAATTTGTCTCAACAAACATGCACAGATATTGAAAGCCTAGTAAAGCTGCAGTCACACTGCACTTTTCTCCCCATAGACTTCCATTCATATGCACGCGAATGCGTCAGACCGGAAATGCAAGTTCGTGCTTCAAGTTTCGGAGATCGCTGAATTGGAAAGTTCAAGCTTGGTGAACTCTGACCTGCGAAATCTCATCACTTGACTGCGTGAGATCAATTGAGGATCAAAACATGACCTCTCTGAACAGAAATTTTAAATATGGACCAATCCCTCGCTATTTGTAATGTCTAATCATCTTGTTTAATTCTGCCCCTTTTCGCAGTGCCGTACGACAGAATTTCGCAAGCCCTAACTCTAGTGTGACTGCGGCATAGGAGCTTGATTAGCTAGCCCAGGTGTGTCTGATTGGGGTTGGAACTAAACTTTGCAGGACATCGGCCCTCCTGGACCAAGTTTGGGTACGCTGATGTACAGCTGATTTGCCATTTTTGTGATAAGATTTTAATAGTAATAATAATTTAAAAACATTTAAACAAATTTAATTCACAATCCATCAAACTAATCTTTTCACCATTTTTCATATGAATCGAATATTTGCTGTTAGTCAATCGGCGGCCGTTTCACTGGGAAATGTTATTTGAACAGGCTCTAGATCTCTTAACAAGCTCAGCACTCATCTTCTGACGGGTGTTTTGGCCAGACAGCAGGATCGCAGAGGAAGCTGCGTTTCGTTGTTTGTTGTTGTTTGTTGTTATATTACCCCCCTAGGAATCGGCTCTCTTATGTGAATTGTAAGAGTCGGATCCTACCCGAAACCTATTGCCTTCTTGTATATTAACTTACAACAACAATATGTATGATTATTACCATTTCGTTATACTGCTCATCCACACACATTTTATACACTAGCTTTAGTACACTATTTGCATATTGATGCTTTTGAGCATGTGTGCGATAAAATGATCCCAGATCCCCCAACAAACCATTCAATCGAAAGACGGTTCAATCCAATTCAATCTCACACGAGTACTGAACAGAACCAGTGCAAATTGTATCATGAAATAAAAATGTAACAGTTGTTCATGCGAGAATGTAGTTGTGTAAAACTCAAATCTGCGCTTTATTTATAAAGATGGTGCGTATTTTAAAATGTCCTTTGACAATTGCGGAGATGTCCACCTCCAGCTGATGACGGGCGCTCATCGCTCGTGTATCCGGCGAGGGCAGCCTTTCCTCATTTTTCCCTGACTTTGAAATCGTGCTAATTTGAAAATGCTTATTTTAATCACGTTGGATTTAATCAATATTTTCTCTTTTTGAAATTATTCAAAAATAACAGCTAAATTCTTATAATAAAATCAATCAATTAGATTTTATTACAGAAATTTTAACATTTATTACAACCAGCCTTAAGCCTGGTTTATGCTTCTGCGTGGAGTGATCGCGTGACCCACGGCATATGCCTTGCGCGTTGCTGTGCATTTATACTTTTGTGTGCTGTTTGTGTTGCTTTGCAATAACACTTCAGAAACGCTAGCTGGCAGTAGGTTTTTATGTTCCACTGTGTCGTGTTTCTTCGCTGGTGTTTTATTTTTTCTGAACCTTACTGTACTAGTAGCTAAAACTCTGTCGTTCAGAGGCGGGAACCGGCGGACGTGCAACAACTTTAATCATAAAGTAAACACAAAACAAAATCTCTATCTGGAGCTCCTTCACAGGACTCGACACTTGTAAACACTCGCTCCATCTCACTTGCGTGGCTCTCACCCACGCCCACACTCGTCAGTGCTATCAAGCCGACCAATCACAGAGCTTGCACTATGCGTCGTTGCAATGGTTAATTACATTTTTTGTGAGGTACGCGTCAGTGTCGGCGATGGCCAAAGCGAGGGCTATGCGACCACGCGTAGGCTGTGCCAGACTATATGCGTGCGCTTGTCGCAGGAGTCTAAATCAGCCTTAAGACAATAATATTATGTGACAAGTTTTTCACTGCATGTCAAATAAATGTGTTACACTGTTAACAATTATGGTAGAAATTACAGTAACTTACTGGCAGCAGTTTTTCAGTAATTTACTGTAAATCTAACTTACAGCAAATATACTGTATTCATATTTACAGTAAATTTTGTACTGCTGTACATGTATTTACAGCATTGTATAATTTTACTGTAAAATATTCTGTATTTTTAGTCTTTACAGTCTTTACTAAATACATGTCACAATCACCAGCGATGTTCCCCCTTAAGATCGCTGGTTTACATGCACATTCACAATGGACTACAAATCTGCCAACTTATGGACTACATCTACATACATGCATTACTCTCACATCACACACAACCGGTTCCATATCTTTACTGATCACATCCACAGCTAAAGCCGCTCAAGCACAGATTGCACTCAGTACATAAACAGCACACACACTCACCCCAGTTGCCGAGTCTTGTTACCTGTTCACAGTTTCAATTCAGAGCGTTTCATTGTCTTGTTTTTGCCCTGTTTGGACCATCGCCTTGTTTATCTGTTTCTCCCTGTCTGCTGCCATCTTTGTGATCATTGCCTGCTTTATCGACTACGATTCTGGATTTCCCTCATATGCCTGATCGCTCCTGTGTTGATCATTGCTTGCCTGACCATCCCTTTAAATAAAGCCTGCATTTGGATCCGCATCATTGTTGTCATGTCACTTGCATGGTTACAGAAGACTCGGCCCAACATGGATCCAGCAGGACGTCTCGTCAGACTAAGGCAAGGTATGAATTCCCTCGAGGAACATATAATTTCTTTTCTGGACATTGCCAATGATACCACTCTCCTGGACTGTATACTTATTGATTTTTTTCTATAATGGACTAAATGAACCACTGAAATCCACTCTCATCCGGTCCTCGGGGGTCTTTCCAGCAAGCCCTAGATGTGGCCTTACGAGCCATTGGGTCAACCTTCACCGTAGGCGAGGTGGAGACCCCTAAATGTTTTTTTGGGGGGGGCAATAGACAGCAAGACCCGCCGGCAAGGGGGCTTGCTGTTCCCTCCATAAATACCGTTATGCTGGCATCACCCATACTCCTGTCCCCAGTTGATCAGTTCAGTCCTCCAACTCACAAAATGGCCGCTTCAAGTCCTCCAGCTCAAAAGATGTCTGTCTCCAGTTCTCCTGCTCACAAGATGGCCGCCTTCAGTCCTCCAGCTCATAAGATGGATACCTCCAGTCCTCATGTTCACAAGATGGTCACCTCCAGTCCTCATGTTCACAAGATGGCCAACTTCAGCCCTCCAGCTCACAAGATGACCGCCTTCAGTCATCCAACTCACAAGATGGCCGCCTCCAGTCCTCCAGCTAACAAAATGGCCACTCCCAGTCCTTATGTTCACAAGATGGCCACTTCCAGTCCTCCAGCTAACAAGATGGCCACCTCCAGTCCTCTAGCTCACAAGATGGCTGCCTCCAGTCCTCCAGCTAACAAAATGGCCACTTCCAGTCCTCATGTTCACAAGATGGTCACCTCCAGTTCCCCAGCTCACAAGATGGCCTTCACCAGCCCTCCAGCTCATGCATGGGTAAGCGTCAATCTGCCACCAGCTCACAAGATGGCTTCATATTCCAAGTCTGTTCCTGCTATAAGTCCAGTCCAAGTTCCTGTTCTTGAAATGCCATCACCTGAGCCACCAGAATGGCCACCACCACCCGACTTGCCAGAGCTACTGCCACCACCAGAGCTGTTCCTACCAGAGCTGCCACTGCCACCTCCTGAGCTGCCAGACCCTCAGTCATTGCCAGAGCTGCCAGATCCTCAGTCACCGCCAGAGCTGCCACATCCTCAGTCACTACCAGAGCTGCCACATCCTCAGTCACTGCCAGAGCTGCCACATCCTCAGTTATTGCCAGAGCTGCCAGAGTCGCCGCCGCCGCCAGAGCTGCCAGAGTCGCCGCCGCCGCCAGAGCTGCCAGAGCCATTGACGCCGCCAAAACCCTCTGAATCCCTCGAATGGTGGGCGCCAAGACCCTCTGAATCCCTCGAATGGCGGGCGCCAGAAACCTCTGAATCCCTCGAATGGCGGGCGCCAGAAACCTCTGAATTCCCCGAATGGCGGGCGCCAGAAACCTCTGAATCCCTCGAATGGCGGGCGCCAGAAACCTCTGAATCCCTCGAATGGCGGCCGCCAGAAACCTCTGAATCCCCCGAATGGCGGGTGCCAGAAACCTCTGAATTCCCCGAATGGCGGGCGCCAGAAACCTCTGAATCTCTTGAATGGCGAGCATCAGATGACCCTGAATTCCCCGAAGGGCGGGCGCCAGATCCTCCTGAATTCCTTGAAGGGCCAGGGGTACGAGACCCACCTGAGTCCCACGAAAGGCCAGAGCAGTCACCTGAGTCCCACGAAAGGCCAGAGCAGTCACCTGTGTCCCACGAAAGGCCAGAGCTGTCACCTGAGTCCCACGAAAGGCCAGAGCAGTCACCTGAGTCCCACGAAAGGCCAGAGCTGTCACCTGAGTCCCACGAATGGTCAGAGCCGCCACCTGAGTTCCACGAATGGCCAGAGCCGCCACCTGAGTTCCATGACTGGCCAGAGCCGCCACCTCAGTCCCACGAAGGGCTGCCAAAGCCGTATAATTTCCAAGAGTCACCAGAGCCATTTGACTTGCCAGAACCCAAGCCTCCTGACCCACTGGGGTTGAAAGAACTGCCAGTGCTCCTTGAACCCAAGCCTCCTGACCCACTGGGGTTATATGAACTGCCAGTGCTCCTTGAACCTAAGCCTCCTGACCCACTGGGGTTATACGAACTGCCAGTGCTCCTTGAACCCAAGCCTCCTGACCCACTGGAGTTAAATGAACTACCAGTATCTCCTGAACCCAAGCCTCCTGACCCACTGGGGTTATATGAACTGCCAGTGCTCCTTGAACCTAAGCCTCCTGACCCACTGGGGTTATATGAACTACCAGTGCTCCTTGAACCTAAGCCTCCTGACCCACTGGAGTTAAATGAACTGCCAGTATCTCCTGAACCCAAGCCTCCTGACCCACTGGAGTTTAATGAACTGCCAGTGTCTCCTGAACCCAAGCCTCCAGACCCATGGGGGTTATATGAACTGCCTGTGCCTGCTGAACCTAAGCCCCAGACCAACTTCAGCTCCATGCTCCAGGCCTTTTGCAACTCCACTCTTCAGGCCTTACGCAGCTCCAGCTCCATTCTCCGGGCCTTCCACACTCCAGGCCCTCAGCAGCTTCACTCTTCAGGCCTTATGCAGCTCCAACTCCATGCTCCAGGCCCTCCGCAGCTCCAACTCCATGCTCCAGGCCCTCTACAGCTCCATGCTCCAGGCCCTCCGCAACTCCACGCTCCAGGCCTTGTACAGCTCCATGCTCCAGGCCCTCTGCAGCTCCACGCTCCAGGCCTTCTGCAGCTCCACGCTCCGGGCCTTCCGCAGCTTCATGCTTCAGGCACGCCTCCGCTGCATGGTCCTGGCCCTCCATCCCTCCCCCTGTTCCGCCTCCGCTCCACCTCCCGCCTGAACTATGGTAGGAGTGTCTGGAAGCCACTCCTTTGAGGGGGGGCTCTGTCACAATCACCAGCGATCTTCCCCCTTAAGATCGCTGGTTTAAATGCACATTCACAATGGACTACAAATCTGCCAACTTATGGACTACATCTACATACATGCATTACTCTCACATCACACACAACCGGTTCCATATCTTCACTGATCACATCCACAGCTGAAGCCGCTCAAGCACAGATTGCACTCAGTACATAAACAGCACACACACTCACCCCAGTTGCCGAGTCTTGTTACCTGTTCACAGTTTCAATTCAGAGCGTTTCATTGTCTTGTTTTTGCCGTGTTTGGACCATCGCCTTGTTTATCTGTTTCTCCCTGTCTGCTGCCATCTTTGTGATCATTGCCTGCTTTATCGACTACGATTCTGGATTTCCCTCATATGCCTGATCGCTCCTGTGTTGATCATTGCTTGCCTGACCATCCCTTTAAATAAAGCCTGCATTTGGATCCGCATCATTGTTGTCATGTCACTTCCATGGTTACAATACAGTCTTCACTCATGCAATATATTTTCATACAAAAAAAAGACTTTTAATTATTGCTCATTTATCTATTTATTGTAAAACAGTCAAAAGGGTAAACTTATTTATTTCATTTTATTTTTTACTGTATTTTGATTCATAGCAAATTAAAAAATATTGTTTTAATGGCATCAAGAGGATATTTTTAACAAAGCAACTTTAAAAATTAAAATAACTGTCAGGAACACAATGCATACACTGTAAAACCCAATAAGTTAAGGTAACTCAAACCATTTAAGGAAACCAATTGCAACAAACCATTTAAGTTCAAAAACTAATCCTAATGAGTACTGTGAACTTAATCCATTTGAGTAAAAAAAAAGCAATTTGAGCACAGTAAAACCCAATAAATGAAGAGAACTCAAACCAACTGGGTACTGTAAAACCCAATAAGTTAAGGCAACTCAAACCATTTGAGGAAACCGATTGCTACAAACGATTTGAGTTAAACTAATCTATATGAGTACTGTGAACTCACTCCATTTGAGTTGAAGTAATGAGGTATTTAATTAACTCATTACCTTCAACACTGAGTTCAAAACTCTTTTCAAATGAGTAGAATTAACTGTCAATTTTGAGTTAACTACACTCATTTCATTTGATTTTTGATTAAGTTGACTGTTGGGTTTTACAGTCTATTACAGTTAAATACACTGTAAAAATAGTGCTGCCATTTTTTTTTTTTTTTTTTGAATCAAATGTAGTCATCTCAACTTACATCAATCAAACTGACTAAAATATTAAGTTAAATTTTGTATAAATAAAAACATTGTTGAAACCAAATTAACTTATTAAAATAAGTTAAAGCAACATAAAAATATTTGTTATACAGTTTATGCATCATGTTGTCAACATTTACCCTTTCAACAAAAGAAAAAATAAACATGACTTTTCAGATTACCTACTGGGACATTTAAAAATACACAGTAAAAATGCTGGGTTCAACACAATTCCTTCATTTTGTCCCAACACAAATCGATCAAGTTAACTTGATTGCTTTTATAAATTTAAGTGGATTGAATATTAAAACATCTAAGTTATCCCAAAACAAACCCAATAATTGTGTTGATTCAGCTCATTTTAAATAAGTAGTTTGCACAATTAGCAAAACTATAACATTGCTAACATTACAATAATTAACTAGTAAAGAGGTCAAAAACTCATTATCTAGGTTGGTGTGACTCACCAGTCTATTTCTCTGCACTGTCATCGAGTTCACCTGAACTGCTGTATGTTTTATTATCTCTGGGAAAATGATGTCAAGACAGTTTTGATGCCAACTCAACATGATGCTACTGAATAGTGATTTTTTTTTTATTAGTCAGAGCTCCAAAACAGTCATGAATGCTTCGTAATAAACTCATAACTCTTATGCCTTCTCTTTCCGCTCACAGTACTGCTGTGTTTTGCTGTTCTGCTGTGACTCAGCCTGAAAAACATGTCAGCTGCTTGTATACAATATATTGTTAAAGTGTATCATTGATAGAGGTTGTACAAAAGACAAGAACGTACTGTGTGAAACACCTCCCATGAATATGAGTGACTAAAAACACAAAAAAGTACAAATCAGGAACTGTCTGTTTCCATCAGCACAGGAAAAGAGAGAAATGCTGAAATTAGGCTAAATTCAAAGTCTTTTGTCCTGACTGAGGAAGGATACTCGGTTCTGCTGGTCAGCTAAACATGTCAAGCTTTCTGTGTGGAAATGTTTTAAAAAGTGCTTTCCTAAACATTGTGCTTCTTTGAAGTATGGTATGAATTCATTTGTCTTTCAACATGTTTAGAAGTAAGCTGTTACTGCATCATGTAAAGTAATGGTTCAGTTAAATGAGGTGAATTAGTGTGACATTTTAAAATATTACATTAGTTTGTAATAGTTTTATTGTGCAAATTCTAAATTAATTAATTAATAATAATAAACAATAAGATATGATCTCACCCTAAATTAATTAATAAATCAACAAATTAAAACAGTTACCTGATGGTCAAACGTGAGAAGCCAAAAAGGGCAGAAAGTTTATTGTTATTATTATTATTATTATTATTATTATTATTATTATTATTATTATTATTATTTCATTTATTCATTCATTTACTTTTCAGCTTAGTCCCTTTATTAATCTGGGGTCACCACTAAAGAATGAACCGCCAAATTATCCAGCATATGTTTTACGCAGCGGATGCCCTTCCACTCATTCACACACATACACTATGGACATTTTAGTCTACAAAATTCACCTATATCACATGTCTTTGGACTTGTGGGGGAAACCGGAGCACCCAGAGAAAACCCACGCGAACACGAGGAGAACATGCAAACTCCACACAGACATGCCAACTGACCCAGCTGAGGCTTGAACCAGTGACCTTCCTGTTGTGGTTCGACAACGCTACCCACTGCGCCACCGCACAGCCCTCTATTTAATTATGAGGTATAAATATTGCATTTTAGTGACAAGAACTAATTTATGCTGGATTATCTTGTCGGATGGTTATCATAACCACACCTTTTGATGTACCAAAAAATATTTTGTCAAATTGCTTACCATACTATTTTACTATTTTAAGTGTTTATTTACAAATGTGCATTTAAACTGTAAGTTTTATATTACAGTTATATAAATTATAATACAAATTTTGAATAAATATTTGAGAAGTTATAAGTTGTTTTAAATTAAACACTGAAGCCTACAGGCAAATAACAAACTGCCCAGCACATTCAACTCTCTCTAAATAATAATAAAAAATCAAATAATAATAATAATCCAACTTTTGGTCTTTCGAACCACCCGAACCTCCCTTGGCTACAGGCCTAAAACTTAATAAATTGCATGAAGAGAGGATTAATTTTAATATATTTAAATAGCAGTTAAATAAATAATAGCAGCATATATATAGTATTGTTTGATTCACCCGTCCACACCAATGTCAAGCGCAAAATTTTATTAATATATTAATAATATTAGTAAATATTATTATTATTATTATTATTATTATTATTATTATTATTATTATTATTATTATTATCCATTCATTAGTTTTCCTTCGGCTTAGTTCCTTTATTAATCTGGGTTCGCCACATCCGCAACCCAGTACTGGAAATGTTGTTATTATTATTATTATTATTATTATTATTATTATTATTATTATTATTATTATTATTATTATTATTATTATTATTATTTAAGGTACTGAAAACTGAAACTGAGAATGCAAAAATATGATGATAACAGAGTAGATGTATAGGAGTATTATTTTAGAGGACCTTTGTACGTGGATACAGACAAGAGATACAAGACCTTAACTTTTTAACCATTTTATTTTTATCATGTTATACATGTAACTAACATATATATAGTTTAAAGTCTAAAAAGAATGCCGATTGTGTGGGCCGTTTTAATCAACTTTGATCTTTCGTTTTTATTCTTTACTGGATTCAAGTCTGGTGATTGGCTGGGCCATTCTAGCAGCTTTATTTTGCTTTTCTGAAACCAATTTATAGTTTCTTTGGTTCTGTTTGGATCATTGTCTTGCTGAAATATACATACGTTCACATACACACATACAGTGCTCAGCATATACTGTATAAGTATACCCCTCATAAAACGATCTTTTAAAATCATATTTTTAATAGGAAGCTGTACAATATTATACAGTATTTGTGCATATACATTAGATTAGTCAGTACTGAAGCCAAATCTGGAGCTAATCTACCAAAATAACTTGTGATAACAGTCCTAAAACAAACACACCCAAATTTATGTTATAGATAATTATGTACAAATTAAAAACAGAGGAAAAATTAAGAGAAGCAGAAAAAAAAAATTAATTGAATTGAAATTTTGTAAGTTGTAATATTTCGTCACCTTAGAAATATAAGGTTCTATCTGCGTTCTGAATGATTTTGAGATATTGAGCTTCAAAGTTTTTGCATTCCATAGCAAACAGTATGTGTGTAACATTTGTTTTTTGAATAAAAAGTCTTAAAATGTAAACAACTTACAAAAAAACATCCCATAATGTTAATAAGTTGTCAATTAATAATAATATTTCAATAACTCAATTTTGACAAAAATGTCAGATAGAACCTTATAATTCTAAGGTGATGATTTTTGTTTTGCACCATTTTGCCTGAGTTAAATTGTATTATCTTTCATTCATTCATTCATTCATTCATTCATTCATTCATTCATTCATTCATTCATTCATTATCTTTTAGGCTTAATCCCTTTATTAATCTGTGGTCACCACAGTGGAATGAACCACCAACTTATCCAGCATATGTTTTACGCAGCGGATGCCCTTCAAGCTGCAACCCATCATTGGGAAACAACCATACACACTCATTCACACACATACACTATGGACAATTAAGCTTACCCAATTCACCTATACCGCATGTCTTTGGAATTTGTGGGGGAAACCGGAGCACCCGGGGGAAAACCCACGCCTACATGGGGAGAACATGCACACTCCACACAGAAATGCCAACTGACACAGCCGAGGCTCGAACCAGCGACCTTCTTGCTGTGAGGTGATAGCACTACCTACTGCGCCACCAGGTCGCCCCGTATTATCTTTCAATTTATAAATATTTTTGATGAAATATTATTTTAAAAAATATGACCCGAAAACTTGTTCCAAACCCTCAAGAGTTTCTTTCTTAAACTGAACACAAAGAAGATAGAAGTCGATGGCTACCATCAGCTGTTATCAACATTCTTCAAATGTTCTTCATTTGTGTTTAACATAAAAAAGAAACTCGTACAAGTTTAAAATAACAACAGGTTTAGAACAATATATCATGAGTAAATGATAAGTAAATTTCCATTTGGGCTGAACCATCCATTTAATGCATGATAATGAGTGCTTAGAGACCAAATCTCCAATTGATCCCAGATCATGCCTCAAGAGGGATTCAGAGAAATATTGAATCCCATGAGCTCAATCAAAGTGAAAATACTGAGACATCAAAATATAAAGACTGTCTTTCCCTGTGGCAGCGGCTTTAGAGAGACTTTATGAGCGCTAAATGCCTTGTTGACATGGATTACTCCAGTACACTGAGCCTTGATTATAATGCAGACCATGTTTATGGCCTTGTTTTATCAGAAAGCATGCCATAAAAACCGAAAGTGGACGTTTGACGCTGAGGGAGTTTTGCAGATTTGAATCAGGATCAGCTATATAGGCCTACTTTTAGCCTGTGGTTAGCGTTAATTAGTTACAAAAACAGACGCTAGCGTGATTAGCGGTGACTCTAGGGTGGGTTTCCTTGGGCTGTCAGAGGGTAAATGTGAAGTTTTTCCACCAGCACGCAGACAACACTAAAGATAAACACACAAGGATTGCCCTCCAGTGGCTAAAGAATGATAATATTCATGGTCAAAATATCATGAAGAGGAGATGTATAAAACTAGCTTAACTATGATTCTTTTCTCTGATTTATCTTCTACAAATGACTGATGACTCAATGCTGAACAATGGAAAGCATTTAAAAAGCAATTTATAGTAATGACTAATTAAAATGTTTACTTTTTTAGGTAGATTTTAAATATTAACAAGCCTTAATAATATTTTGTTGTGCATTAAAGAAGTATGCCATAGTGTGAATCACAGGGGGGGTTGGTTAATACATGATCCACCCTGAAGGACATCAGAACAAGATATCTGGGGATCAGTATACCTTAAAATAGTGGGAAATAAGTTGCTCTGATCTGTATAGTTAAATAAAAAAATAATAAAAAAAATAAAAGATTTTCATTATTAATACATTTGACCTCCCCTATAATGGTTAATACCATTATGAATGCATACTTGCACCTATCTATAAATATTCAGTTGGCAGTCTGAAACAGGATGATCTAGAGTACCAATACACACTGTAAGACGTCACACTTTTGGCCTAAAAGTAAAGTCAAATTAGATTTGAATTTAATAGACACTTACAGTTGCAATTCGAATTATTGAACCCTCTTTGAATTTTTTTTCTTTTTTAAAAATTTCCCAAATGATGTTTAACAGAGCAAGGAAATTTTCACAGTATGTCTGATAATATTTTTTTCTTCTGGAGAAAGTCTTATTTGTTTTATTTTGGCTAGAATAAAAGCAGTTTTTAATTTTTTAAAACCCATTTTAAGGTCAAAATTATTAGCCCGTTTAAGCTATATATTTTTTCGATAGTTTACAGAACAAACCATCATTATACAATAACTTGCCTAATTACCCTAACCTGCCTAGTTAACCTAATTAACCTAGTTAAGCCTTTAAATGTCACTTTAAGCTATATAGAAGTGTCTTGAAAAATATCTAGTAAAATATTATTTACTGTCATCATGGCAAAGATAAAATAAATCAGTTATTAGAGATGAGTTATTAAAACTATTGTTATATGTATATTGTTGTATATATGTTTAGAAATGTGTTGAATTTTTTTTCTCTCCGTTAAACAGAAATTGGGGAAAAAAATAAACAGGGGGGCTAATAAATCAGGGGGTTGAATAATTCTGATTGCAACTGTATGTTCGCACATGGAAGTTAAACAGTAAAATTGAAAGTGCAAGCTTTTGTGGCCATTTATTTTCACCATTTGAATTATATCAAAAAAGGAAATCTTTGAGAATCACACATTTGCTGAAAAAGCCTCATTATCTCTCAAAACTCAGAAAATTTAAATACGCTTGTTTAATACTGTGAAGGAAATGTAATCGAATTAAATATATGAATTTGGTTCAATGAAGCATGCATATTTATTACACAAGCTAACGTTACTGATAAAAGATTAATCCACCAGCCCCGCAATAAATAATTAATTCTAAACCATTTCTATGACATAAAACATCATGAATATTTATGAAATGTATGCAATGTTATGACAATCGTCATTGACTGCATCTGTTCAGTTATGTCATTTTTGCAACATAGGCTCATTCTGAAAACGTAGCCCTATATACATTTCTGGAGATCGCAAATTATGTAGCCAGAGCAGAATTACAGAATTAACTCTCTCTGTTACGGGGTCGTATGACACTGTTCTTTTTCTCGCTTTCCAGCTGACTTACCTCTGTATGGACTGCTTTTCTACTGTTACCAGTTTGTCCGGTATAGCTCAACATGTACGTCGACGAACTTGAGACACAGAGTGGAGTTGACTGCGACAACGGAGTTTGAGTCCAGTAAAGAAGGTTTCAGAAAGCAGATAAGACAAAAACAAAAGCTAAAAAAATAAAATAAACGAGTAAATAACAGGGTGAGAATGTTGTAAAATCTGAAAACGGGGTAAAAATCGGGTGAGGGTTTTTCTTTTTCTAAATTGCTTTTTAAAACTGTCGGTTGGGTTTAGGGAAGTTGAGGGGCAGGTCAATTGAAGCTTTTGAAAACATTATTGGGATATGGGAAGGGGGTGGGTGGGTTGGTCAGTCAGTAAGTCAGTCAGTTGATAGCAGCCTCTGGTGGATTTATGTGAGAACAGTAGGTGCAAATGGCAGCCTCTGGTGGATTTGCGAAAAACAAAAAAATGCAAAAAAAAAAAAAAAAAAAAAGTAGCTCCTAGGATGTATTTGGGGCTTTCCAGAAATGTATATAGAGGAACCTAATCAGAATGAGCCTGGGTTGCATTATTAAATGCAAAGATGACCATTTGAGTTGTCTTAGTTATGACAACTTGACAAATTCATCATAACCTGTTTTGTCATAACTTGACATTACCAAACCAACAAAACCTGTCATAAATCTGTCATAAACATGACTGTCATGATGAGGCCATTATAATTGTGTCGTGAGTATTTTTCTAATCCCCTTTTTAGTGGATCCCTTTTCATCATTAAAAATTCTCTTTAAAAAGTGTCTTTTTTTAACAGTCATTAATATTTAATGACAAAGACAATGTCAATATGAATCACTGTATTTAAGATCAAGACAAATATTAATGACACTGTTATAAAATTCATAATACAATGGCCTCATGACAATCATGTTTATGACAGATTTATGACAAGTTTAGGTGTTTTGGTAATGTATAGTTGTCATAACAAAGACATCTTTCTTGCATTTATTATGACATAACTGAGTGAATGGCACTTACTGACAGTTTTCAAAAGAATGTATAAAATCTTATTCATATTCATGGAATGTGCATGTCATGATTATAAAGTTTCATGACAGTATGAACACCCCCTTCAAGCTAAGTGTTACTGTAATTTTTTAAAAGTACTTCCTAAGCCTCATTTTAAAAATTTTATGGGTGCTTCAAAAACAAACTAGTGTTTGTTTTTATCAATAAAACCATGATTGTGAACCATCTATGCATGATTGAGTGCTTTCTACATGATTGAGAGCTTCTCTGAGCGGAGGTGAGAGCTTGGCTTGAATATGAGATGAGATGTGGCATAATTGCTGTGTCTTTCACAGGGTAGGGTACAAGCCCCTTTGTTTCCAATTGACCTTATCCGATGATAATTCTCCTGTGTTTATCGGATTCCCTTTCACATTGCTCCCACTGAGATGTATTTGTTGTGTTCGTGGCACCATGACAGCTGTTCCTAACAAACCTTTACCTGTACTGTTAGCAAGACCTTCTCCATCCCTATTATCTACGCTTGGTTCTCACAAAATGTGCCAGTCTTTTTTTAAAACACACAGGTCCCTCATCTGTTCTGTGGGAACATTGTTGGTTGTTCAGTATCAGTACAGCACTAAATGTGGTCAATGGAGAGACTGAGGGTTTGCATCGCGGATGGGTCCTTATTCAAATTCTGGCAGGCTGCTGTTTTTTCCATGTAATCTGAGCCCAGTTCATTGCTGATGAGGCTATCGCTGCTCCCAGTGGACCATGAGAAGCCATCAAAAGCCATTCTTCCTCCCCTAGAGGTTTTGTTGATCAGACTGACCGCTCTTAATTATAATTCTGCTTCAGAGGGAACAATGGCCATTTCATTGCTCAAAGTTTGTCGTAAAGCCATTTGGATAAAGTTCAAGCTCTGAACACAAACAGAACCGGCTCTTTGTTTTCAGCTGCTTTATTTCGGATTAGCCTCATTCTGAACAGAACACATGTAAATCAGTGTACTTTACCGCACTTTGAACCTTTTAATGTGTCTTTGGCAAAGTTTATGGATCGTAATTTTTACTACTCTCATGGCACGTTTTAGACAATTTTAACTACTACATACAAAATACGAGAATAATATTGATAACTGATATTGAAACACTCCTGAATCCACACAAGTGCATTAAACTCAGGCCCGGATTAAGAATTCAGAGGCCCCTGGGCAAAATGTCTTGTAGGGCCCCCTACAAGGCCGCACCCCTATAGTTGAATTAAAAAATAAGGTTAATATAATATTTTTTTAAATAAAGTTAATCTATAATGTTTTGCCCACATTTTTTTAAAATAAATGATATAGTACATATATTTATAGTCTACAAAAATGTAACTTATTTTAAAAGCATTTAAAGCACACTTTGATAAAAAAAAACTAATAAAACTAGTGTAAAATAATGGTTTTTAATATACTTGTTCAAGTTTACTGAAGCAGTACTAAACATTTATATTTAAGGGTATTTTTAATATATAATTTCTACAAACTTAAAATGCGTATGATTTGGATATAACACCTCTCCAATCCAGTTCTATGAATCTGAGTCTTCCATAATACACACACTGATTAATGATTCCCACTGTCTCCCTCGTGATGAAGAGTAGGCAAAAAGCACTTGATTTTAAGGCTGAAAGTATCCGAAATCAGACACCATAGCAGTTCTCTCCTGTCTCTCTCCTCTTCAGGGTCTTTTTCTGTCTCTCTCTCTCTCTGTCACTTTCTCCCCATTTTATGTCTGTCTCTCCTATTCAAACACACGATGAGTCCAGTCTGCGCTGCGGTTAGCTTTCTCCGCCAGGTTAACATTAGCTTGATAGCTAGCTAACATTCCCTATAGTGTCTTCTTTACCTTCATTCTCATCATGGATCTGTTTGAAGAAGGTGTGTGTATACATGGAACATGCCTCAATAAAGATGCCTCCTCTCCTCTATTTCTCTTGCGTTTGCTACATCCTCTTGTCCACTCATTTTGGTCTACTACCACTACTACTCTACAGTCTGCCCAATTCAGCGCGGGTTATTTCAAAACTTTCCTTTCTATTGAAAATAAATGTATTTCCAATCTGATATGTAATGGAGGAGGGTCTGGGTCAGTTGGCGTTTCTGTGTGGAGTTTGCATGTTCTCCCTGCGTTTGCGTGGGTTTCCTCCGGGTGCTCCGATTTCCCCCACAGTCCAAAGACATGCAGTACAGGTGAATTGGGTAAGCTAAATTGTCCATAGTGTATGAGTGTGAATGTGTGTGTGGAAGTTCCCAGAGATGGGTTGCGGCTGGAAGGGCATCCGCTGCGTAAAATCGTGCTGGATAAGTTGGCGGATCATTCCGCTGTGGCGACCCCGCAAGGGACAAAGCCGACAAGAAAATGAATGAATGAATGAATGTAATGGAGGAAAAAAGAAGAACGCGTTCATCAGTCGCTGGATTCGAACCGGGTTCATAATCGATTGCCTCAAAACATGTAGTCATGCTCTTTACGAGCTACGCCACTCCCACTTGCTGTCTACTGCGCTCTTTAGTTGTGTTGTCTCTGTCGATCAAACGGTGCTGGCTAGAAACACTCAGATAGCCTAAATAGACACTCCAAAATCAGCATTTGTGCCCATAATGCCTATTGGTTAATCCGGCCCTGATTAAACTGCATTATAATTTTGGGTAATTGCATCTCTATGTACTCAAAAAACCAACAACCAAAGAGCTTTACTGTAAAACACAAAGTCAAGTCCTGTGTGAATGTCATGTAGTCGTTTGAACAATGCACACAGGATCTGTAGGCCTTATGCTGCAGTCTCGCAACATCTCAAACCTAAGCTCTCCTAAAGAACATGAACTGAATTTGCAGAAATGGCAAGCTGCATGAGTGCAATTTTTGGTTGTCACAAGATGACTCAAGTCATTATGGGTGAGATTTGGTTCAGAAAAGCTGCATTTGACTTTAAAAGTGGTGTCTAGTACAGAATATTTAAAATGTATTTCTGTGATGCATGTGTTTCAGGAGTCTTATACACAGAATGGGGTTGTTACATTTAAAAAACAAACACTACCTGACAAAAGTCTTGTCGTCGATCCCAGTTGTAAGAGCAACACATAATAACTTGACTTTTAGTAGATCATTTGGAAAAATGGCAGAAAGTCAATTTTAGATGATTCATCTGTTATACTGCATCCTAATCATCACAAACACTGCAGAAGACTTACTGGAACCCACATGGACCCAAGATTCTCACAGAAATCAGTTGAGTTTGGTGAAGGAAAAATCATGGTTTGGAGTTACATTCAGTATGGGGGCGTGCAAGAATTCTGCAGAGTGGATGGCAACACCAACAGCCTGAGGTATCAAGACATTTGTGCTCCCCATTACATTGCAAACCACAGAAGAGGACAAATTCTTCAGCAGGATAGCGCTCCTTCTCAAACTTCAGCCTCCACATCAAGCAAAGAAGGTCAAGGTGTTCCAGGATTGGCCAGCCCAGTCACCAGACATGAACATTATTGAGTATGCCTGGAGTAAGATGAAGGAGGAGTCATTGAAGATGAATCCAAAGAAGCTTGATGAACTCTAGGAGTCCTGCAAAAACTTTACTAAAAGTTTATCAAAATTACTTTATTTGAAGTTATTAGAGTCATTGCAGAGATGTATGGATGCAGTCCTCTAAGCTCATGGGAGTCATACACTTTATTAATTCATTTTCCACTGCACTATGACTTTATATTCTATACTGTACATTATTTCTGTTAAGTGACAAGACTTTTGTCTAAGCAAAGTCAGACCTTACTGTCCTAATTAAATAATTAAAAATCAAGGCATAATCATTTTTTTTTTTTTTTTTTGGTGAAATAAGCATAATCTAGAGGCCTTTGCCTTTCATATAATCCACTTCTGATACTAAATGACCAACTATAAGTCAAGTTATTATTTGTTGTTCCTAAAACTTGGAAAGGCGACAAGACTTTTGTCAGGTAGTGCAGAAAAGTGCAACATGTTCTGTGTGAATTGGCTCTGTCCATGTCATGTAATCATTTGACCAACAATCATGCAGTGACATGCATTTATCTAAACCTTTAGGACATTGTGTTGTAAATCTTGAAGCCTTCTATGTAAAACCTGATACTGTGAGATCCTAAGCTTAGTACAGCATTCAGAAAAAAATGAATAGAGCTGATTGAGCATTTCTCAGAAGTTGAAGATGTTGATATCCATGTTACAGCCAAAAGCATTGTTCTCATGAACATGAGATCTGTAGGCCTTACGCTGCAGTCTCCTAATATCCGCTCTGAAGTCCAACATATCAAACCTAAGCTCGCCTAAAGAACATGAACTGGATTTACATGGGATTTGCAGAAACGGCATGCTGCACGAGTGCAAGTTTTGGTGGTCACAAAATACCTCAGGTCATTGGGATGAGATTTGGTTCAGAAAGCTGCATTTTACACCAAAAGGGGAGTCTAGTGAAGAACATTAAAATGTATTTCTGTTATGCATGTACAGGGGTTGCTCAACTCACTGCAGAATTAAATGTGCTCCTCCACTCTCCTATTTTCACCAAAACTGTTTGTCTGGAGCTCCACAGGTTCAATATATGGACAGGCTGCTATACAGTAGCCAAACCTTTGGTCACTCGTGTCAATGCCAAACATTGGTTTCAATGGCGACAGCAGGGAAAATTTTGACTGTGGACAATGCGAAACATGTTGTTCTCTGACGAGTCCACCACCTTCACTGTCTTTCCCACATCCGAGAGAGTTACGGTGTGGAGAAGCCCCAAAGAAGCATACCACCCAGACTGTTCCATGCCCAGAGTAAAGCATGGGTGTGGATCAGTGATGGTTTGAGCAGCAATATCATGGCATTCCCAAGGCCTAATACTTATGCTAGATTGGTTCGTCAATGCCAAGGACTACTAAACCATTCTGGAGGACCATGTGCACCCAATGGTTGTATCCTGAAGGTGGTGCCCTGTATCAGGATGATAATGCACAAATACACACAGCAAGACTGGAGACAGAGTGGTTTGATGAACATGAAAGTGAAGTTGAACATCTCCCATGGCCTGCACAGTCACCAGGGCTAAATATTATTGAGCCACTTTGAGGTGTTTTGGAGGAATGAGTCAGGAAACGTTTTTCTCCACTTGCATCATGTAGTGACCTGGTCACTTTTCTGCAAGAAGAAGAAGAATGGCTCAAAATCCCTCCCAACAATGGCTCAAAATCCAGGACTTGTATATGTCATTGCCAAGACGAACTTATGCTGTACTGGCTGCAAAAAAAGGCTTCACACCATACTAATGAATTATTATCAGAATGGGTTGTTACTATAGGTGGGCATAGATATTTTTTTAATCTAGATTAATCTCACTGTAATCTTGGAACTAATCTAGATTAAAATGGCTCATTTGAATTCTGCCGAAGGCATTCAGAATGTGTATGATACCCAAATAATGACTAAAAGTAAGGTTTCTCAAGCCAGGTGGTGCATTATACCAGGGGCTCATCTCCTGTTTCCAAAATGCATCACAAACTGCTTGAGAAACTGTTCTACTATGATAATTGGTGAGGAAAATAAATGATGTTCAATAAGATGTACTTGTGTTTACTAACTGTTTATTCAGTTAAACATCAATTTTGAACTGTAGGCCTACATAAGCTCCAATTAGCGATTTTTGATTACCTTAATCCGACTAAAGTCATAACTGAACTAAACAGAAATGGAATTAAGATGTGGAGTATGCAGATATTAGTGGCATTATTGAAGTAAACACTGCAATTAAAGTATTACCATCATGTAGGACTTTTCGCCATACTTTCCGACAAGATCCACACACGCAGCTGTCAGTAAAGGACCGCACACACACACACACACACACACACACACACACACACACACACACACACACACACACACACACACACACACACACACACACACACACACACATACACACAAACACACACAAACACACACAAACATCGCAAAATTCAGAAGTTTTTTTTTTCTTTCCATTTGGCATGCGTTATTAAATTCCATAACACTCTCACCAGTCCTTACTCCTTATTTGCGCCATAAACCCCAGTTTGTCACGGGGGCATGAATGAAATGTTCATGAGTGAAGGTGAAACTGCCGAACTGCAGTTAAAGTCACCCAAAATTACAGAATTAATTTCACATTAACACAGCATGTTAACGCCGATAACAGCCCACCACTAGTTGTTACATTCAAAAATATAGTCGTAGTCCAGAAAAACCTGAAGGAATGCAGGCTGTGATGACTATTATTTAAAACCAGTTTCTTATGGTGTCTCAAAGTGGTAAACATGATTGCATACAACAAACAAAAAAGACACCAGTCTAGTGCTTATGTAATCATATAAAACAGTGCTGTGCATTGAAATGTTCTGTGTGAACTGGTCCTGTGTATGTCATGTAACCATCTGAACAACAATTATGCAAGACATGCATTCATCTAAACTTTTAGGCCATTGTGTTTTAAAGCTGGATGCTTTCCAATTAAAAAAAAAACTGATACTGTGAGAGAATAAGCTTAGTACAGCATTCAGAAAAAATGAATAGAGCTGATTTAATGTTTCTCAGAAGCTGGAGATGTTAAAGCTAAATGCATTGCTCTCATGAACATGAGATCTGTAGGCCTTATGTTGCAGTCACTTAATATCCGCTCTGAAGTCCAACCTCTCAAACCTAAGCTCTCCTAAGGAACATGGACTGGATTTGCATGGAACTCATGAGATTTGGTTCAGAAAGTCTACATTTTACACCAAGAATTTTCTGCTGCGAGGTGGTTTGATAATTAGTCCCCCCCATCTTTGGGCTCTGTTATGTAAGATATCACTTGTTTATTCATAGGGGGTTGAGTTTGTCCAAGGCCCCTTGATTTTCAAAGGCCGTATTATGGGGAACACGCTAAAGCCTCTTTGAAACTTGAAACAGTGGAAGTCCTGCTGATGTGTTAGCGTGCCAAGTGTAAATCGAATCATGCTGTATGTGCGTTAATGTGCTGAACATAAAGGGACATTCCTTGTTATGTAAGTGGCATGAATGCATGGATGCCTTGAGAAGCAACATTGTTTATTTGTTAACGTGCAATTTACATAATGATCAGTACATTTCTAATGCTGTTAAATCAGACCCTGCGCTGGTTGGTACTCAACCAGAAGAAAACTTTCACAGCTTTTAGAAAATTAAAGGTACATTACAAAAATGTTTTTAAAAAAATTGCTTACAGATACCAGAAAACAATCCCATTTTTGGAAAATATATTTTAAAAATAAAAATAATTATTCGGAGACCAAGTAGATGATGACAGTTTGTTGTGAAACTGTAATCTAACAATGCATTTTTTCTAGTTTACACAGTACACTACCTGACAAAAGTCTTGTCGCATTGCCAAGTTTTAGGAACAACAAATAATATCTTGACTTCTAGATGATCATTTGGTATCAGAAGTGGATTATATGAGAGACAAAGGCCTCTAGATTACGCTTATATTACCAAAATAAAATATGATCATGTCTTGATTTTTAATTATTTAATTAGAACAGTAAGGTCTGACTTTGCTTAGACAAAAGTCTTGTCACTTAACAGAAATAATGTACAGTATAGAATATACAGTCATGGTGCAGTGGAAAATGAACTAATATCGTGTATGACTCCCATGAGTTTGGACGACTGCATCCACACATCTCTCCAATGATTCTAATAGCTTATTAATAAAGTGATCTGAAATGGCAATGAAATCGTTCTTGCAGGACTCGCAGAGTTCATCAAGATTCTTTAGATTCATTTTAAATGCCTCCTCCTTCATCTTACCCCAGACATGCTCAATAATGTTCAAGTCTGGTGACTGGGCTGGCCAATCCTGGATTACATTGACCTTGTTTGCTTTCAGGAACTTTGATGTGGAGGCTGAAGTATGAGAAGGAGCGCTATCCTGCTGAAGCATTTGTCCTCTCCTGTGGTTTGTAATGTAATGGGCAGCACAAATGTCTTGATACCTCAGGCTGTTGATGTTGCCATCCACTCTGCAGATCTCTCGCACACCCCCATTTCGAATGTAACCCCTAACCATGACTTTTCCATCACTAAACTTGACTGATTTCTGTGAGAATCTTGTGATGATTAGGATGCAGTTTAACAGAAGATTCATCAGAAAAATCTACCTTCTGCCATTTTTCCAAATGATCTACTAAAAGTCAAGTTATTATGTGTTGCTCTTACAACTGGAATCGATGACAAGACTTTTGTCAGGTAGTGTATATAATAATGTTTTTTTTTTTACTTTTGAAACATATTTTTAAAAGTTTGCATAGTTAGACCCCTAAATGCAGTTGTCACGTAAATGAATTACTAAAACCCCAAAAGGTTTCTATATTGGCAAGTGTTGTGAGATTTTGTGTGCACATACTGTATATTGACAAATTGATCAAAATGATTTCTCAGTTTAAGCGTTCAATGTTTATCTGTTTGCATGTTTTCTTAACTTGCAATGCATTTGAGCTCTTTTGACCACCAAACAAAACGGTTAAAAACAAGCTGCGTCAGAAATCACCTACTATTGGAGTTGCACCTACTATTGCTCTTCAGTTTTTGGACTTTTAGCAGTGAAAAATAAACCACACTGAACTGAACTAAACTGACCTTCAACTCTGAAAACTGGACTGACACAGTTTCAATTTACTAGAACTTCTATGTTAAGCTGCTTTGACGCAATCTACATTGTAAAAGCGCTATAGAAATAAACAGAAAATGAATGGAATTGGGGTGATGCAGTGGCGCAGTAGGTAGTGCTGTCGCCTCGCAGCAAGAAGGTTGCTGGGTCGCAGGTTTGAGCCTCGGCTGGGTCAGTTGGCTTTTCTGTGTGGAGTTTGCATGTTCTCCCTGCGTTCGCGTGGGTTTCCTCCGAGTGCACCGGTTTCCCCAACAGTCCAAAGACATGCATACAGGTGAATTGGGTAGGCTAAAATACTCCGTAGTGTATGAGTGTGAATGAGTGTGTGTGGATGTTTCCCAGAGATGGGTTGCGGCTGGAAGGGCATCCGCTGCGTAAAAAGCATGCTGGATAAGTTGGCGGTTCATTCCACTGTGGCGACCCCGGATTAATAAAGGGACTAAGCCGAAAAGAAAATGAATGAATGAATGAATGAATGAATGAATGAATGAATGAATGAATGGAAATGAAAAGTGTACTACATTTGAATTTGACGTTAGACATTTTCATGACGTTAGAAAAGTATTTTCTATATAGTGTGAAAATGAGTAGTATGAATGGAATTTTGGATGTACTGCATCCGCCATTTGTCATATCAAATGACCTACCCACATCCAATTTCATCAGATTTTATCATGGCATCATCAGAATCCATTTATTTACCATGATTTTTTTTTACCTTGTTGTTGGAGAGATTTTTTTTACGTTCATAATTTAAGTCATTCATGTATCAAATATGATGTAGCAGGCCCTATCGTTAAGAGGTAAATACATTCTCTCTAACTCTGTGTTGCTTTATACAAATTATACAGACCAATGGCTCTAGATATCTAAAATGTATAAATTTGTGTATATTTTAACAGAAAAACCAGAACAAAAATGCCACAAATCTTTTTTTTAAATGCGACAAATCAAATATTTTAGACCAAATTATTAAACAATCTGAATTTCTTCCTGCAAAATCCTGGAGGGAATGCTTGAGCACTGAACAGACAAAAACTGCATTTAATGGCTGGTTAACAAGTGGGAAAGGAATAAACAGGTAATGAAAAATACCCTAACCATATTAAAAGGCAGGATGCATGATAAAAAGAAAAAATACACTTTGATAAAAGGAATATTTTTAAATGACAAAGAAATTCTCTGATATTCCATGATTTGCACAAAAAATCCTGACTTTTAGTGTTTGGAAAAGACCTTTTAAAATGTGTTGATATGACTTGAGGGAACCCTGAGCTTTGAACTGACATGAGGTTAAGTAAATGCTTACATATTTCACTTGTATCGTAGGTAAACTATTTATTTGCACAGTGAAAATCAGGTCTGTGAAATTCAAATAAAATGGTGCTATTAAGGCGCACCATGGTATACAGCTGGCACTGGCAGAAGATTCGGTCAGTTGGAGCTGAAGAAACCAGCTTGGCTTGTTTTGAAACACTGCAGAGTTGGGCTTAAGACTGGATATATTCAGCATCCGTAAACCCCTTTTCTGTGAACAAATTCCCAAGAGGAGTTTGAAAATAAAGATTACTTTGGACTTTATAATAACAGGAGAACAGCTGGGGATGACATGGCCAGAATCGACTATCCCTGTTCAGTTTTTCAATTCGATTTACAGTCATGAATGCTCGTTGCATCTTCTGACATAATATAGCTTTAGAATACAGAGCAATTGTTTGTCGGGGACGGTGTTAATCTCGTGGATAAGCTGAAAACAACAAGATAAGCTTCTGCAATAGTTCTGTTTTTCTTATTAAGCATTTCTTTCCAACAAATACACCATTTTTATTTTTAGAGTTTTATATAAGATTAGATCTGAATTAACTACTCAGAGATTATATATACAGAGAATATTGGAAATATACACTACCGGTCAAAAGTTTGGGGTCAGTAGGATTATTAAATGTTTTAAAATAAGATTCTACTGCTCACCAAGGCTGCCTTTATTTAATCAAAAATGCAGTACAAACTGTAAAATTGTGAAATGTTATTGCACTATAAAATAATTGTTCAAAAGTAGTTTATCATTTAATTCAAGAATTTATTCCAGTGATTTAAAAAAAAAAATTATTTATTTTCATTACTCCAGTCTTCAGTTGAAAAGATAGATAGATAGATCAGGTTCTCACCTTCAGAAATCCCTCTAATATAAATTATTATTGTTATTATTAGTAGTATTATTATTAATGGTAATAGCAATAAAAGCAATAATGACTGGGGTAATAATTTCATTTGAAACTTCATACAACAAGTAAAAAATATATTTATTAAACAAATATTTAACAATTCAATATGTTTTTTTTTTACATTTAATAAATGCCACCTTGATGAACAGAATAATTTTCCTTAAAAATAAAAACTGACCCCAAACTTTTGTCCTTTAGTGTATATTAGAAATAAAGGTGGCACATTATTTTGTGGCTCTTTATTTCACACACAACATTACTTATTATAATAATTTAATTATTTATTTGTTTGTTTGTTTATTTATTTATTTAAAATAATTCTGTATTTATTATTTATTATATAAATGTATTATTTATATTTTTTACGATTTTTATTTTTATCAAATCTGGTGATTATAGCTGTTTTCAGTTTTAGATAAATTCCTCACCTGCAAAAATCGATGGACATGGTAAAAACTAAATTAAAGGTCTTTATAATTGCAAATCCATGAACACCTCCAAAACACAAGAATCCTACACTGTAAAAAAATATATGATCAATTAGTCCTGACAGCATATGTTTTTAGCTCATTGTAACTTATTAAACTAATTTAATCATGTTCTAACTTAATTTTATAAGTTAGCGCAAGCAGTTTTAAGTCAGTTTAACATGATATACGTTATAAGATTTTACAGTGTTTTTATTTAACACGATTGTTAGATTAACAAATAATCAGTTGTTGTCTGAACAAAATATTCTGCCACAATTTAATAACAATCACATTATGAGTAAGTGCCTAGACAGCAGATGTTAAGGTTCAGATCATTAAATGCTCAATTAGTAAATCAAAATAATTTACAATGCTTCATAATCATAGGACAGGCAGAGCTAAATAAACTTCCAAAAATAAAACTAAATCAGGTAGACTGTAAAACATTATATGATCAATTAGTCAGCATATGTTTTTAGGTAATTGTAACATAGTAAACTAAGTTAATCAAGCTCTAACTTAATTGTATGTGTAATTGTAAAAGTTATGCAAACAGTTTTAAGTCAGTTTAACATAATATTAATTCAGTGGATTCATAAGATTAATTTGATTCAGCTAAAACATTTAAGGCAACCAGGACTTTTTACAGTATACATGTATATTAGATCCAACAACACTTAATAATTATACTGAATAATTGTTACCTGTTGTATGAGAACATCTTAAAGAGCGCCTGTTATGCATTAAAAAGAGTCATATTTTGGTTTTGGGGGTCTCCAACAAAAGTCTGATATGCATGCAAGGTCCATAAACACTTTCATTCTCTTATAACATGCATTTACTTTTACCTAATTATCCCAACGACTCCCATATGATTTGTTCAGTTCAGCGATTCATTTGTTCCCAAACCCCTCCTTAGCACGATGCTAATCTGCGCTGATTGGTCCGATGACCCAGTCTGTTGTGATTAGTCAACTGTGTTCAACGCAAGACAGAGAAATGCCCTATTTTGAAGTAGCCAGACTGCAGAGTGTATGTATGAGCATAAATGCCAACACTCCTGTTTTTCCCAGGAGTCTCCCGTATTTCAGACCCATCTCCTGCCACCCTCCCGGTTTGTTATTTTTCCCAGAAATTTCACCCTTTCAAACTTGACTGCCGCACATATGTAGGAACAGCTGATTGTGGCCATAGCAACGACAAACGGCAGTGGATCGCGAGCTCACAAACGCATTTAAATCCGTAAACAAAGTGGCACAAGTCGCGTTTTCAACGTAGTTTTAGACGCGATATACTGTATAAATATTTAGGGTTAATCAGATACAGTACAAGCCGCGTGGAGTGATTACAAGTTACAAAACACAATTAAATACATAATTTGCAAGCTAGTGAATACAAGGAGGCAACCATTTTAATCACACTTAAGTTACTTACACTTGTGAAATGGAGGAAGAAACTCTGACAAAGTCCCATACTTCAATAGTCTTTTCTTTTTCTGATCCTTCCTTTAACAAACGGCCGATGAATCCCCCGTTGTAAGTGTGTAGATTGTTGAAGCACTCAGCACAAAAATGACAGGAACGCAGCACAAGGCTGGGCTATAATGCTAAGGTTTTTTTTTTCAAAAATAAACCAACCACTGACTCTTCACAGCCTAGTCTTTGGGTAGGGAAAATAACACTGACTTTCCCTCACACTTCAGAAAACAGCTTCTATGCAACTTGATTCAGCCAATGTTTGTCTTCCTCTTTTTCTTTCTACAGTGTTTCAAGAGTTCACACTTAGCTGATGATTGGTAATAAAGCGTGTTTAGCATGCTGTCCCAGGAGAGAGCCCTGAGCTCAGAATATCCTTGAGCCCGGGCTCCCTCCCGTTTGGAGGGCGAGAGGAGAGTTTGAGCTCAGGTGGGTCTCGAGAACTCCCCTACTGTGAACTGCTGGGATATATCTGACTAAGAGTTGCCTTAGAATGCTATTTTGATTAGTCAATTTACCTAAGGTGCCTGTCTTTGAACGGTGCGAGGAAACTGGAGAACCCGGGGAAAACACACGCGAACACAGGGAGAACATGCAAACTCCGCACAGAAACGCCGACTGGCCCGGAGAGGAACGGACCCGCGGCGTTCTTGCTGTGAGGCAACAGTGCTACCCACTGGCCGCCATGCCGCCCTATCGGAGAAGGGGAGGAGTAGGGTGGAAGGGGGGATTCTTTAAACAAAGATGACTGGAGCAAAAGCTCTGGTAATTTATAGTGTGTCAGTGTTCATCTGATTGGCGCAATATGCAGAGTTAATGCGGTACCAGCTGTGTTCAATCATAAGCACGTGATCCTCTCGAAATTAGTTTATAAATAAACCACACTTGTGGGCGGGGCGGGGGTTTCAATTTTCCTGTATGTGCAATAAATGGGCGGGGCTTGAGTTCCATATCGGCGTCACTCCGACACAGCTAAAGACTCATTACAGTGATGATTCATTCGAACCACTATGAGCTATGAGTGGACTCTTTTATAAATGAATCAATAGTTTTAAACATGGTCCACTTTCAGATTTAAGGCTTAGCTGGAAATTTCCCTTCACTTAGAGTTGTGTTACACACCGCATGGAAGGTCATTTTCAATTTTCATAATAGGGGCTCTTTAATGTTCAACTCTTCTTTGTCCTTTCAAGCTAGCTGTTTTAATAACAGGCAAGATTATGCCTATAGTAAAAAATCTTGACCTCAACAACTGATCTAATTGTAGGCCTTTTTCAAATCTTCCATTAATGTCTAAAATATTGGAATAAGTATGTCTAAAGGAGACTGTTCCAGTTTTATCCTGAAATCTTGCATGTGGGAGTGTTTAGTCAGTGACTCTGTGCTTCAGAAAGCCTCTCTGTGAATGATGGATTCTGACATCAGCCTCACACTGTTTGAATCACATGGCAGGGAAGATGTTTGGCACAAGGACACCGACACACTCACCAGACAAAACACAACACAGTCAACATAATGTATGCAGAGGCTTTGCTTCCTTTACAAAACAAGACATATCGCTTAGTATCTTCACCAATGTGCAAAGAAATGGTTGATTTTTACACTGTGGTCTCTGTGTTAATAGATACAGGAGTTGGACAATGAAACTGAAACACTGCCAAGGACTATCGAAGCATTGTGGAGGACCATGTGCAGTCAAAAAATGTATCCTGCTGGCGATGTTGTGTCAGGATGATAATGCACCAATACACACAGCAAGACTGGTGACAGTGGTTTGATGAACATGAAAGTAAAGTTGAAACAACTTTAGGGTGTTTTGGAGGAACGGGTCAGGAATTGTTTTACTTCACCAGCATCACATAGTGACCTGGCAATTATCTGTAAGAAGAATGGCTCAAAATCCCTCTGGCCACTGTGCAGTACTTGTATCTGTCATTCCCAAGATGAACTGATGCTGTATATGCCACAAAAGGAGGCCCTATACCATACTAATAAATTATTGTGGTCTTGAACCAGGAATTTCAGTTTCCTTGTCCAATCGCTGTATATACAGTACACTGCACTCAGGATTATATCCAATCGCACATGTTTCTGTTGAGCTTATAAACAGTCAATCAGATGCATTTAGATTAGCCAATTCGTACAATTTAGTACGATTTGCTCATCACCCAATGACGGTTGGGTTTAGGGATGGGGTTGGGTGCCACGCCTCCTTTTTAAAATCGTACATTTTCATACGTCTCAACTCATACGAATTCTTACGAATTAGCCACTAAACAGACAAAATGTAAAATACTTACGTTTCCTTGTGAGATCAGGCTGACTGATACTCAGTCAGGATCCCTTCCCATTGCTTTGTGATGCTCTGGGTACCATGTTGAATTTCAAGCCTTCTGAAGCAATGTGTTGAGTCAATTTAATTGTTGAAAATGATTCGGCTCCCACTCGCTGATGTCTTCCAATTCAAACAGAGTACATTAGCATTTGATGCGATCGGTCACAGAATTTGACAACCAAAGCTGACCTATGACACTTTTCCAGCAGCAATATTTGAATTTGTGACAACATCTCAGCAGTATTGCAAATGGAGACGGTTATTGCGCCAATTCCTCCAAGAAATTTAAATTTAAATAATAGGGTATATGCACAGCTAATGTTTCTTCTCGTACTAATAAACTTGCCGTGAACGGTTAATTTGTCTATTTTCAAATTCATTCGGCTTTAGTTGTTTAAGTGTAAAACGAGATGAAAAGCCATTTACACACACGCACCCATCAGGATTAGCAGGCTAGCGCAGAAACACCATTGAAAATACTGGAGTAAAATAAATGTTCTTATTTTAAAAACATGACGCGGAACAATGTAATTTAATGCAGTGCTTCTTGTACAATCTAAGATCCACTTCATTGTATATCAATCAGGCAGTGATGATTGTTGATTTTTAAAGAAAACAGACCTTAAACGCATACAAAATTTTAGAATGTCGAAAGCGATTGACCCAGGTAACTGACAAAATAAAAGATATGGGATACTGTTTCCGGGTCCAAGCAGCTACTCATATGAATTGAGAAAATATTCGTTTATGGTCCCTTTTTAGTCAAATCATTCATTCATTCATTCATTCATTTTCTTTTCAGCTTAGTCCATTTATTAATCTTGGGTCACACATTAAAATAAATTTATATAAAATCATGGTGTACACAACAGTCTCCGGGCTTGCTGCATCACAGACACCACTATTTTAACAATGTTTAAAAAAAATTTATCACTTTCTGTCAATCTGATATATATATATATATATATATATATATATATATATATATATATATATTGCGTTTGAGATTTTTGAAAGTATCGAAAGTATCGAAAGTATTCGAAAGTGCTTTGTAAATGTTTATTATGACCATTGGTTGAGTCTCCCCATACAGTTTAATATAGCGCTTGGACTTTGAAGCCGCTTTGCGTGACGTCACACTTAACAAGTGGAAACATGTAAAATGACAATGCATCTATTTAAATAAAATGTTTTTTAAAAATACCAACTGATAAAATTTTTATTGACATTTTTGTAGTTCAACTATTATTCTTGCTTGGGCTTGGTTAAAAAGGTGACCATGGGCCACAAAACATTAGTTGCATCTATATATATTTTTAGAAACAGCAAAAAATACATTGACACATTACTGATTTATTTTCTTTCATGCCAAAAATTATTAGAAATGTTAAGTAAATATGATGTTATAATAATAATTTTCTTCCCTAAATATATCAACACTTATAGGTCATAAAAGTTATAATTTAACTCTTTAAAAAAATTTAGTCATGTTCAAATCAGAAATAAAGGTAAAAAATGTCACTGGGATGGTACCTTTTCACATTGGTACCTTAAAATTACAATATTGTATACCTTTAGGGTACACATTTGTACTTTTAGGTAGGGATCCTCTGATCAATCAGTCAGAGATCAGTATTGGCCGATAATCACATTTCATGACTCAATCAGTACTCGCTAATCTGGGGTACATTTCAGAAAACCATCGTTAGCCAACTAAGGTCGCAAGTTCTTTCGTTATAAACATAGTTTGTCGATTTGGTGTTTTCCCAAATCTGTCATTCCAATGAACATTCGCAAACTGCATCACAAATTTGTACGTTAACTTAGTGATTTTATATGGAATATTCTCAATAATATTTTTAAAGGAAACAAATAGGTGCTATATGTGCCGTCAACATATACAGTTCATCCGGAAAGTATTCATAGCGCTTCACCTGTTCCACATTTTTTAATGTTACAGCCTTTTCTAAAATGGATTAAATTCATTTATTTCCTCAAAATTCTACACACAATACCCTATAATGACAATGTGAAAAAAGGTTTTTTGAAATTGTTGCAAGTTTATTAAAAATAAAAAACCTGAAAAATCACATGTACATATTGTAAGTATTTACAGCCTTTGCCGTGAAGCTCTAAATTGAGCCAGGTACATTCTGTTTCCACATTCTTGAGATGTTTCAGCAGCTTAATTGGAGTTCACTTGTGGTAAATTCAGTTGATTGAACATGATTTGAAAAGGCATACACCTGTCTATATAAGGTCCCAGGATTGACTGTGCATGTTAAAGCACAAACCAAGCATGAAGACAAGGGAATTGTCTCAGGGTACAAGGCTGGGGAAAGTTACAGAAATATTTCTGCTGCTCTGAAAGTTCCAATGAGCACAGTGGCCTCCATCATCTGTAAGTGGAAGATGTTTGGAACCACCAGGACTCTTTCTAGAGCTGGCAGGCCATCTATGTTGAGTGATCGGGGGAGAAGGGCCTTAGTCAGGGAAGTGATCAATAACCCGATGGTCACTAAGTCTGAGCCTATCCTTACAGAAGGACAACCATCTGTGCAGCAATCCACCAATCATGCCTGTATGGTAGCGTGGCCAGACAGAAGCCACTCCCCGTCTGGAATTTGCCAAAAGACATCTGAAGAACTCTCAGACCATAAGAAACAAAAATCTCTGGTCTGATGAGACTAAAATTGAACTCTTTAGAGTGTATGCCAGGCGTTTGTTTGGAGAAAACCAGGCACCGCTCATCACCAGGCTAATACCATTCCTACAGTGAAGCATGGTGGTGGCAGCATCATGCTGTGGGCATGTTTTTCAGCAGCAGGAACTGGAAGACTAGTCAGGATAGAAGGAAAGATAAATGCAACAATGTACAGGGACATCCTGAATGAAAACCTGCTTCAGAGTGCTCTTAACCTCAGACTGGGGCGACGGTTCATTTTCCAGCAGGACAATGACCCAAAGCACACCGCCTAAATATCAATAGAGTGGCTTCACAACAACTCAGTTAATGTGGAGTGGCCCAGCCAGAGCCCAGACCTAAATACTATTGAACATCTCTGGAGAGATCTAAAAAAGGTGTATCAATAAATTAAGAATAAAAATATTGAAAAAAATACTGAGCAAAGGCTGTGAATACTTAAGTACATGTGATTTTTCAGGGGGGGGGGGGGGTTATAAATTTGCAACAATTGCAAAAAATCTTTTTTCACATTTTCTGGATGGGGTATTGTGTGTAGAATTTTGAGGAAATAAAGGAATTTAATCCATTTTGGAATAAGGCTGTAACATAAAATATGTGGAAAAATTTAAGCGCTATAAATACTTTCCGGATGTACAGTATTCCAGTTAATATGGAAAAACGAGTGCATGTTTTTTACCAAAACTAATATTGTTTTTTTAATGCGTGTGCGTGTAAAACAATTAATTAATTTGCACAGAAAATTATGTTTTTTTTTTCTAAAGAAGTAGTTACTGCACCCCATTTAGAGCATCATGGACATTTAACATTATAACTAACATGGTTCAAACGACGGATCTGAGAAAGAGAAACTACAGTTTTGGGAAACACTCTTTACTACATCGTTCTTTTCCCAAACGATACATCATACTAAGATAGTTCAGCCACGAGTTATGTCGTTGTTTAGGAAATGCACCCCAGGCCGGTCTCATGAACTGATCACATGTGTTTATGTTTATGAGTTTACAAGCAGAGGAAGATGTATGTGTGTACCCCTATATTATACATCAGCAGCTTCAACATGTGAGGAGGTAAATTATGTTTGTGTGAGGGAAAATGTGCTCTATTCAATTACAAAGTGATATAAAGCTTAAAGCATCAAAATCGGTACCGGCCGATCACCATGACAAGCAATTGGTACTTGGTAGCTGCAAAAAAAACCTGATTGGAGCATCCCTACTTTTAGGTATTAATTTGTATCTTTAAGAGACCATAGTAGGCCTTTTAAGTACAAAAGTGTACCTTTAGAAAATGTTTTTTACCTTTATTTCTGAGAGTGCAAATCAACATCCAGAATAATCCTAAAAATGTGAAACTACTCATTTAAATCTGGTTCATATTCTAAATAACAGTATCACTACTGAATAACCAGTTTGACCTACTGCAAAGTATTTCATAAAGACTGTGACGTACAAAAAAACTAATCCGACTTCAATATGTACTTCTAATGAGCCCTGCGACACATTATACCATGATCCGATTTGAGGTTTCACAACTTTTCTCTCTTTTCTCAGGCCAGCAGTAAGTCCAGCTGGGAATTAGGATGTCCCAACGAGCACTGAATAAGACAGGAGCAAGTGGGCTGTATCAGGCCAGGACATCACTGAGGAAACGTTATATGAAAGCCTATTGTGCGAACGAAACACTGCTGCTTTATGGAACTGAACCTGTAAACTCTCAGTGGACTCTGTTGTTTTGGTGTACAAGAGACTGTTCTGTGAGTGCTAGAAATCTCACAGGAAAAAAAGTGAACCAGACCCTTGTACTATCTACGCAAGTCTCAACAAAGCCAAAAGTATTGTGTTATGCCGATGTGTAAACCTGGACTTTTAGAGAAAGTAACTGAACAGAAAGAACATCCTTGTCTGACCTGATGTCCAATAGGCACAGTTCAAGTTTAAGGCCTTGGTATACTGTATTATGATGTCGACAAATGTCTAATCAGTAAATGTCAAAAGAACAAGTTGTTTTGCAAAGACATTGGTGTTGAATTACAGTCAATTTCTCTTGCTTATCTCTCAGCCATATGAACAATGGAAATCAAACTGCACGGAAGTACCTCTGTGTTAGGTGTTCACCTGATGCCTGCTAGACATTTGCGGTTTCTTGGGAATTGACTACTAGTGACACAATAGCCAGAACAATATGTACTGTACAAGTGTTAAGGCCCGTTTACACCAAGAATGATAACTATATAGATATAGCTTTGAACAGGCCCATGCAGCTCTGACCTGTTTGGTTAGATTTGATCTGTTGCCTTTTGCATCACACAATTCCACCACTGATCATTTACACAGAAACTGCAGAACTTTAGGACATAAAACAAAACATACAAAATAAATACAAGCATTACATAAAAAACTTATTTGTCAGGCACCTGTGTTTTCGTCATGGGACCTTCCCCATGTGCTCCTTTGTTCTAATTCCTGTCGTTACTTTATGTTCATCAGTTCCGCCTGTGTTCATTCCATGCGTGTGATTAGAGTCATCATGTCCTGTGAATTTATAGTCCTGTGTGTTGTTTAGTCGTTGTCCGGTATTCTTGGTTGTGTGTCATCCACAACCCATGTTGTTCTTGAGTCTCCTGTGTTTCCTATGTCCTTTCATCCCTGCTGAAAAATCCAGCTTAAAGCAGCCTAAGCTGGTTGGCTGGTTTTAGCTGGTTGACCAGCCTGGTTTTAGAGGGGTTTTGTCCATTTCCAGGCTGGTTTCCAGCCATTTCCAGCCTGGTCTTAGCTGGTCAGGCTGGAAAATGACCAGCTTAAACCAGCTTGACCAGCCTGGTTTAAGCTGGACATAGCTGGTTTTGGCTGGTCAAGCTGGTTTTAGCTGGTCAACTTCCAGCCTGACCAGCTAAGACCAGGCTGGAAATGGCTGGAAACCTGCCTGGAAATGGCCAAAACCCCTCTAAAACCAGGCTGGTCAACCAGCTAAAACCAGCCAACCAGCTTAGGCTGGTTTAAGCTGGATTTTTCAGCAGGGATGTGAGTATTTATTAATAAATCTACATGTTTGATAACTCCTGCAATCCTTTGCCTTCCTAAGAGAGCCCAGGCGTGACAGTATTAAACCAAATTAGACTTGTCATAGTATTTATATTCTGCTGTTTTCTAAATTACTAAGCTTTCTGCATTATGTACTTCAATATGAAAAAACATTTAGCCAAAATTACAGCATTTGAGAAGCTATATTTACATCTACACCTGAAGACTTGGCCTGGGAATATCCATTTAATCAAATAATTTATCATTAACTTGCTCTGACTAGATCATTTGAATCAGTGAGTTGTTAACTTGCCCAGCAGGCACAGGACATCAAGACATCAGAATGACGTAATACCCCAAAGTTGTGAGGACGTTACATTTTGTTTAGAAATGAAAATCGGGCTGAGGTCAGAACCCAACGTCAGGCTGACGTCAATGTCCAACATCCAACCTAAAATCAACCAAGTATCGTCTAATGATGTTACAGCTTGACGTTGTGTGGACATTACAACTGTGACGTCTATCAGACATTGGATTTTGGTTCCCATACCTAATGGATAAATGTCAGTATTTAACGTCAATATAACGTTGGTTTAAAATATTGGCTTGACGTTGGATTTTGGTCACTTTCCAACACAACCTAAAATCAACCAAATATCAGCGTCATTTAACAGTGTTAATGGGATTTGTCTTTAGACGCTGGCTAGTCACCTGACGTCACAACCTAAATCTAACCCAATATTAATGTCTTATGATGTTATGTGCCTGCTGGGTGTGAGCAGATTAAATTGGATCTGTACTCATCATTTAATAGTTCAGTAGAACTTGTAAAATGTTTTACCAGGTCAGTGGACAAAATTCAGCTCATTCACAAATATTTTGTTCTGGAATGTGGTAAAGTAAACATTGTTTAAAGTAAAAAAAAAAAAAAACTGTAGTAAATTGTAGGTACGTCAAAAATATAGTTAAAGGATGGATTCACTCAAAAATGAAAATTAAATTATGAATTACTCAGCGCTGTTCTAATCCCCTGAGACCTTTGTTTATCTGCGGAAAACAAATTAAGATATTTTTTGAGAGCACCATGGATGGCAAGGATCCTGAGATGTTCAAAGTCCAGAAAAGGAATCAAAAACATTGTCAAAATATTCCACATGAATTCAATGGTTTAACTCTTATCATGTGAAGCTCCATGAACAATTTTGTGTGGAAAAAAAAATGGTAAAAATGACTTTGTTCGCCCATGTCTTCCGCATCAATTAAGTGTGTTTACTATAGGCAATACGACTCTAGTAGCTATACTCCCTATAGTGAATACACACCCTGACCTGTTGTGGAAGAGAAGGCATTGAGTGAAAACTGTTTTCAAAAGTTTTTATTTTCAGGGCGGTCGGCCATTGAACTTTGTTGATCCATTGGTCACAACATAGGCTCATTCTGAAAACGTATCACTATATACATTTCTGGAAAGTGCCAAATACTTCCCAAGAGCTATGTTTTTTGCAGTTTTTGTTTTCGCGAATCCACCAGAGGCCATTGTGTACGCTTTTTGAGATCTCAAATTTCTCTCACGAGTGCTGTTTGCATCTGCTCTTCTCTCGTAAATCCATTTTTTGGCAATTCATTTCTTTGGCTTTTGTTTTTGTCTTACCGGTGTTATGGAACCATCTTTGCTAGATTCAAACTCCATCATCAAATCCTCTCTGCGTCTCAAGTCCGCTGACATTCGTGGCGAGCTAACTGGACAAACTGGTAACAGTGGGAAAGCCGTCCATATAAAGGTAAATGGTCAGCTGGTTAGCGCGAAATGGAACGGTGTCATATCGCCCTCTAGCGTTTGTTTTAAAGATTAAATGCAGCCATACATACTTCTAGCTACATAATTCACGATCTCCAGAAATGTATATAGGGCTACGTTTTCAAAATGAGCCTGTGTTGATTGGTCAGCATTGGTCTGGCTAGTTGGTGTGGTGTGTTCCTCAGCTTGTAGAATCTGCACCGTCAGCTGAAGAGAGCACTCAGATAGGTTATTAAACAATGAATCAGAGCGCGAGTATGGCCTAGTGAAGTAACATCAAATCAACAAGGAACACTGTAATTTTGCTACATTTTTCAAACATTTGAAAACGATTATTAGATTATCACGGTGAGTGACAATTACTGTAATAATGGTAGTGAACGCTGCTTAGTTTACATGTTTTACGCATGCGTCAGAAGGGTTTCACATTGTAACAGAGAAAAAAAACACTCTCCTGAGGTGAGGAAAGACAAATCCTCCCACACAGGTGCAGAACACTGCTCTTGTTTCAGTCGGTTTTCACCCATTTGGTGAGTTCATGCACAGCTAGTTGGTCCAGACGTGAGGTAACAACATAGATGGGTTTTGTCTGCGCTATTTTTTTGGTGTCTGCTTGGTGTGTACCAGCCTTAAAATGCTGCGAAAAACATTGTATAATCAACCCTACCTCAAAGTTAGTTGGTTTGATTCCCTGTATTCTTCTGAATTAAATCATTCTTGAAATCTCTATGGAGAGGATGAATATATAAAATACTCCCAAAAGTGCCCTGTTCCTGTTACAGTATTTTATTATTATATTAGCTTTATCTGTTTCTGGAGTTTGTATTTAATCCATGCTCTCTCACTAGCACTCACAAAGTGCAAAGGTAACCTCTTTGTCATGGGTTACCGCAGAACAGTTTGCAGGGGTCACAAAGTATTTTGTAAACATTACGTGTTTTCACTTTGAAACGATCTGTAGTACAATGGGCAGTTCTGCTTTAAACTGGGACATCCTCAGTTGCTTAGCAACAGTAAGGTTCTCCTCGTGGCTGTTTTGCTGGCTGTCTCTCGTTGTTATGAGGGAGACACTGAGAGCTTCAGAAACGCATTCCGTGCTGGTTTCAGTTCTGCAGACACACTGCTTTCACACATCCTGAATATGCCACCAAAACAACACCAATGAAAATCATGTTTATTGACAATACAGTTACTTACAGTACAGTTTTGCTGAACATGAGATGACATGCTAGTATCACCTTTGAGTACATTTACACAAGTAGTGCTGTCAAAAGATTAATCACAATTAATTGCATCCAAAAAAAAACTTGTATATAGACACACACACACACATACTGTATATATAACGGAAAAAATGTTTATTTATAAGATAAATATCTAATACAAATTAACTATATGTAAATATATATAGCAGCATGGTGGTGCAGTGGATAGCACTGTTGCCTCACGGCAAAGAAGGTCACTGGTTCGAGCCTTGGCTAGGTTAGCTGGCATTACTGTGTGGAGTTTGCATGTTTGCGTGGGTTTCCTCCGGGTGCTCCGATTTCCCCCACAGTCCAAAGATATGTGGTACATATGTCTTTATATATATATATATATATATAATAACTTCCCCAATTCTTGTGTGTATTGCCTTTTGTTGAATTGCTGAATGCCTCCTCAATCCTAAGTCACTTTGGACAAAAGTGTCTGCTAAATGACTAAATGTAAATCTAAATGAGATGTTTAACTACTTGGGTTAAAAGCTAAGTTAACTCAAAAAAGCTGTGCAAAAAGTTGCCTTAAAATTGAATGCCTTAAATTCTTATGATCCTATTTTTAATAAAACTCACTGAGCTTTATCTGACTGAAGAGTTTTACATGCCAGCATCCCTCCTGCATCCGAGTCACAAGGAGGCATCAAGAGTGCAAATCTCAGCAACTCCACACATAAATCAAAGCCTTTAAAAGAGGGCCATTTCTCTCTTTCTGGGAAGCCCGGAACAGACTGAGGGTCCCCAAGGCCTCTGAAACTCGTGGTCTAGTTAAAAGACACTTAGCTAAGAATTATATGCCAAGTGAAAAGGGGGTGTTTGCACTTCCAAGTCCAGTACATTCACTCCAACAATCTGCTTTCAGGAGGGATCCAGATCGGAACCAAAGATTGGTGGACCAGTGTGACTAGCACAGAGACTCGTGGGGGGGACGTAATGAGAACGTCCCCCGGAGGTCCCTGTCTACATAAAGGCATGATTATTCCCACTCTTGGCAATGGCAGGACTGGTCAGACACTGGACTCAGTATTCTTTGCTCTTATTAGACAAGCTCCTCTCTCCTCCTGCTTACAGCGTCCAGCTTGTTTGTTTTTTGGGGAGCGCTGTGGGAAAGTCATTAAAGTGTAAAGCATCCCCTTTTATTTCGTTCTGAGGGAAAAGAGAGAGCGAGATGATGAGATCCTGCTGGTAATGAGCGGAGACGTGCAAGGCCACACCAGCCAAACAGCGCTGTTTTTCCATCAATGTCGCAACCATTCAGCCACTGGGAAGAATAGACACACTACACTGTTTGATCTGGGCTCCTCGTGAAAGACACCAGCTTTCAATGATATTTTATTACAGCGCTGCTTCTTTCCAACAGGCTCCATCAAATCATCATATATTTAAGTGGCTCCCCTATACACACCTGTTGCATAACCAATCTTGATGGGCTAATGGAGGCTGTTAAAGGCCTGTCACCGGCTATTTAGCCTCTTTACTGCTCTGCAATAGAGAACGAAGTGCTTTTCAAGTGTCAAGCAAGTGAATTCAGAAACTTTGACCCTCTCATGTTAAGAAAGACACTCCATCAGCTGTTATAATGTACGTGCAATGAATGTCGAAGATTTCAGAAACCAAATCGTAAAAAAAAAAACAGGATTAGGAGAATATTTCAAGATCATTCTCATGACAAATATATATATATGACCATTAAAAAAGTACGTTCTGTCCAGTACGAATGTGATTAGTATGAATGGAACTCAGACATATACTACATTCGCCATTTCTTATTATCACGTGGCCTACCTGTGTTAGTTGTGTCATTTCACTCCCATTCATGAATTCTCTCGTGTGGTGTCATGGGATAGTGTAGCATCCATCACTTCATAAACTCACCGGAAGTAGAAGATCTTCTGGGTACTTCTCGCTAACTGTTTTTCGAATACTATGAATTTGGACATATTACTCGACTCGCATACTGTTTTTAGCATACTATATAGTTTGGAAGTATGCGATTTCAGATGCACCCTAATTCTGTAAGCTATACAATCATGGGGAAGATGGCTGATTTGACAGTTGTCCAAAAGACAACCACTGACAGCTTGCACAAATAGGGCAAGACAGTGCCAAAATCTACCAGTACCTGGTTTAAGGACCATGGTTTTCCTGTTCTTAATTGGCCAGCAAACTCACTTTTTTATTTTAGAAATTCTATGGGGTATTGTGAAGAGGAAGATGCAATATGCCAGATCCAACAATGCAGAAGAGCTGAAGGCCACTATCAGAGCAACCTGGGCTCTCATAACACCTGAGCAGTGCCACAGACTGATCGACTCCATGCCACACTGCATTGCTGCAGTAATTCAAGCAAAAGGAGCCCCAACAAAGTATTGAGTGCTGTGCAATCTCATACTTTTTATGATCATACTTTTCAGATGAGCAAGTAACATTCTAATTTTCTGATATACTGAATTTGAGGTTTTCATTATTTGTCATCAAAATTAAAAGAAATAAACACTTATAGATACATTAGTCTGTTTGTAATGAATGTATACATTATACACGTTTCATTTATTGAATGGAATTATTAAATTGATCAATTTTTGAACATATCATCATGACATGTGTGTGCGTGCGTGCGTGCGTGTGTGTATATATATATATAATTTTAGATCTAAAGGTGGTGCAGCCTCAAGCCTTTCTGGCAATCAGAACAGTGCTAAAAGACAAATTGAGTACTAAGGTCATTCATAGAATATTGCATTTAATGACCTATTTCAAAATGGCTTAAATATGGCATTAAATCAAAATTACTCTTCTTATTTTTATGTATAGTAGTGCTTTTTTTTTTTTATAAATGATGTATCGGAGCACTTCATTATTTTGTAAAAACACAGTTATCCCTCATGATCTTTAGTCAAATATCTTCTTTCCCCCTTGAAACTACTTTTCCTCACTTCTGGTCACATTTATGGCAGAGCTATCAGTGCAGATCTTGCTCCTGCCACAACTTCGTGAGACACAGTGGTTCAAATGATTAAGATATTACTGGCTGCTAAAGCTGTTTTAAGCTGTTCATATGCTGGACTAGTTTAGCCATACAGCAGCCATTCAGTATACAGTACATATACAGGTTTCTGCATATATAAGTACACCCCTCACAAATCTACCTTTTAAATTCATATTTTTAATAGGAAGCTATACAATATTATATTTGTGCATATACATTAGATTAGTGAGTACTGAAGCCAAATCTGGAGCTAATCTAACAAAAAAAAACTTACGATAACAGTCCAAAAACTAATACACCCAAATTTATATGTTATAGAAAAATATTAAATACAAATTTTAAAAAAGAGGAAAAATCAAGAAAAGCAATATTTTGCAATATATTTTTTTTGCAATATTTTGCATGAATTTATTTGTATTATCTTTTAATTTCTAAATCTGTTTGGAGACTAAAATATTATTTTAATAAATATATCTGTTGAATAATTCTGTTTTGTTCAAATGCACCAATATACATTGCCTATATTCACTGAGAAATGGATGAAAATATTCATTTTCAAAATGGGGAGTACTCAATTATGCTGAGCACCGTAGATATACATATTGTACTTCTAAACATACAGCCAACATATGCATTTTTTTCATCATGAGGATCATGCAAATACTTGTTTTATAATTCCTTAATAATAGGCTTTTTATAATTTTAAAGACATTTATATCCTAAGTTAATGTGACTAAGAAAGGATTGCATAGTTTAGTTAAAAATGTATATTATTCTCTGTAAGAAATGAAGGATAACTATAACAGAATAAGAGAAAACCTTAATGGAGTTGTTTTAAGAAGGGATGTGATTTAAAAAACTAGGAATGTGCTTTAAAAAAAACTCTGAAATGATGATAAAAACCTGATTACACTGTTAAAAATTTTCCTGTTAAAAAACGGTAAGTTACTGGCAGCTGCAGTTGCCAGCAATGTACTGTTATTTTACAGTATGTTGCTGTAAAAATACTTAGACTACATTGATATACACAATACTCAAGTGAACTCATTTTGTTCATTGAAAGTGACTGCCTCAAATTGGCCAACTTCTGTATGAGTTTATGAAATAATGTGCTATATATGCTTAGAAGCATACGTATAATGCTAAATTATTTTAGTTAATTTGAAAAGTTCCTTTTAACCCAAATGTCTTAAATTTCACAGCAGCACACACACATGTAAAGCTGGAATTAACACAGAGAGATTCTTACTGCATCAGCAACTAAACAGCCACTGTCTTTAAGTAAAGAAAAATGCAGAATAACATCAGTGTTTCATTGTTCATCTTTGACTCAAGCACTGGCTCTACTCTCCTCCACAACGGTGACACACAGAAGAAATTTGCTTCAGGTTTTACAGTAAAATACTGTTTTTTCCTTGATTTAACGGTAAACTACTGGCAGCTGTGGTTGCCAGCAATCTACTGTTTTTTTTACAGTCTACTGCCGTAGTTTAAAATAACAGTATATTACTGTTAAAATACATTTTTACACTGTGTTTTTACCTCTCACACCTTTAACCCTTTAAACCCCAGAGCAAATACCTCAGTTTTAATTGAACACTTCCAAGTGTCCACACTTCTGAGTGTTCAAGAAACATGGACCAAAGCTAAAGTAAATGAACTAATTAAATAACTAATTAAATGATATTTGAGGATTAGAAATGAAGAAATACTGAAGGGAAAAAAACAAGAACAGAACATAAAGTAACAAAAAACTGAAACTTCAGTCACAGCTTTATAATAAGATGACCTGAAGGTCAACAAATGATTAAATCGTTAAAATGATCAGCAGATGATTAAACAACTCAACAAACATCATCAGCAGCTACACTTATTACTAAAACATTTATTTTTGTATAACATCTACTAAAGTTCTTCTTGAGATAAAGGTTAACATTTTACGTCTCCATCATGGAGAACAGAGTCTGCTTTAGTTGGGCTCTGAGCCCTGACATTTTTAACACTAATTTATTTTGGCTGCTGCAATTGTTAAGAACTTTGTTTAAAAAGCTCATTGGATATGGCAAACCAGCCAAAAAATTTAATAAGATCTGCTGATATTCATATTGGTTTTAATAAGGCAGAACCTGTTTTTACTTAATATAATTTACTACTCTTATCCAATGTTTAGCTGTATGTGGCATTGAATTCTAGACGTTTTTAAGAATATCTTGGACAAAAACATTGTGCTCTATGGTGTAAGTTGCGCTCAAAGAGACATCAATAATCAGCGTATGAACCTCAACAACGGTGACAAATAACAAAATGAACAGTTTAACTCACAAACATCACAAACTGGCTACTGAAAGTCTAAACATAAACAACAGCAGAATCAAACGCAAATAAAGAAAACTGTAAGACCAATTATACTACATCATTTATTCATGCCCCAATGCATGCTGGGATATTTGTACTGTGCCACACCCAGCATGCATTGCGGCATGAAACATTTTAATTGTTACCATTGTTGAGGTACAAGGTCTGATTCATGAGGTCTGAGCGTGACTTTGTCATCACTGAACTGTTTTTGAATGTTATTTCTTAACTCTGTAAAAGAATCAGGTATGTTTTCTGTTTCCACTTCTCATTAATAAATTAATATCTGCACCAAGCATAAAAACTATTGCATGAGGCCCGTTATCCAGACCTTTATCAAAACATTTAGCAGAACAAGTTTGAGACAACTAGATTTATCTTCCTGTTGGCTTCCCGGCTCTATTACTATAATAAAAGTGTTTAATAACTTTGTATAACAGCAGCTGGAGAGGCTAAGTTTACAAATTCAAGAGTGAAGAGCCCAACTAAACCAGCTCCTCACTCCATTACGGTGACACACAAAAACAAAACACCTAAATTTCTGTTGGTTCTCAATAAGAATGGTATGGAAGTCAAAGCAGTCAGTAATAAGTGTGTCTGCTGTTGTTTGTGTTGTTTAATGATCCTCTGCTGAGACTGAAGGTGTTTTATTTTACTTAATTTAATTTAATGTTGTAACTGACATCACTCTTTGTGTTTCTTGTTTCTCTTTCCTTCAGTGATTGTGATCATTACAGCAGGTGTTCATCAATGTCTGAATTCACTCATTAGTGTTCATTAACTCTGTCAGGTGAACTATATTAGTGAACAAGTGTATGGAATAGTGAACAAGGGCACAAAGTGGCATTTCAAACACAGACTTGAAAACGTAGAATCTGAGCTCTGTCAACTCACAGTTTTCTGCTGTTGGTTACTTTCTCGAAAACAGAAATATTACCCAGAATGCACTGTTTTTAACAGCATATTACTGTTTTAGTGAAAAAAACATTATTTTACTGTTGAATCTGACCGTTTTTTAACAGCAATTTTTTACAGTGTACTTACTGATCACTCACACTGACCGGCAGTTGAAATATGGCTAATAGTTTCAGACTGTCATAAAATAACTGCATTTAATCCAATTATAGGATTTGGATCTTATAAACTGCAGAAATAAAATAATACACAAAATTCAAACATACTAAGAGGGTTAAAAAACAACACCAATGTATCAATTTACATATTTCATGTAATATAGGCCTACACAAAAGAATATAATAAATTAATCTAAACATGTGATTGCAGATTCCGATGATTGCATATTTGAAGAGTTCAGATGCAAAAACCTCTAAGGGCTATCTGAAATTTTCTTCTAAAATGAGCTTTTTTTTTAGTTTCTATGTTTATGTTCAGTTATTTCCATTTAAAGGCTATGAAGAAAACATATGCTTTGCCATTAAAGTGAAATGAATGAACCTACACACAGGAGTCTGAGAAAAATGCTCACTTTTGATGAAATTTTCACATGGCACTTAAAGGTTTTCTGTTCATTTCAGTCCAAATATTATGAAAAAGTATTTGGCGTTACAAAAGAGGCATCTTTTCAAAAGACAGCAGTGAACCAGTTTGCTGCAGTTTGATTTTGTACATTATAATGCATCACCTCAGATCTGTGCTGTGGTAGAGGCCTCTACTGGTTAGAAATAGTAAAGCAACTTGTTTACCAATCCCAACCGCTGCGGGAGAATGCCAAACCTCTTCTGGTGAATGAAACGCCAGTACTTCACCTTTTTTGTGCTAAACATTAAGCGAAAGGATCAATAATACAATCCACGTTGTCATTCTGTTTCCATTAAAGAAAGTCTGAAACAGTCCTGTAAGCTTATTTTAGATCAATGAACCTTACACCTACAAAAGCAGTACACATGGGTGTACTGCAAATGTTGACTTTTTGAGATTCAAATAGGCTAACTTAACTTAACATAGCATATGCCAAGTGCACTTTGACTTTAGCAAATCTATTTTTGTCAGCACATTTCATTGATCTATTTAAATACTATGTAGAGTAAATGTGTCACGTTAGTAAAGCCAAAAAGGCATCAAAATCAATCCAATGCATGCATTGAAGAGCCATTACATCCCCATAGACAAAACATTAAACATCATTGATCAGTTTCTGTTTTATGCCTGTCTAAAGCCTGATATGAATGATCAGAACTGAATCTCTGATAACTGTCTATCAGAAAGAGTGCAGTTAGTCACATATCAGTGGTATTTTTGTTTTGTTTGTGTTGATTGGTATTGAGAGGTCTGAATAGACTCTTATGTAACATCTTTGCACAAACTTGTGCTTACTATAGACTGGAGAGAGGTCAGAGTTGCTGCTTGCCCTTTGTCTTGCATCATTGGTATTCCTATGGCTTGAGTGAGCCATATAAAGCTTTATTAAACGGTTTATATGGGCGTCACGGTGGCTCAGTGGATAGCACAATCGCCTCACTGCAAGAAGGTCACTGGTTCGAGCCTCGGCTGGGTCAGCTGGCATTTCTGTGTGGAGTTTGCATGTGCTCCAATTTCCCCCACAAGTCCAAAGACATGCGCTAGGTGAATTGGGTAAGCTAAATTGGCCGTAGTGTATGTGTGTGAATGCAAGAGTGTACGGATGTTTCCCCATGATGGGTTGCAGCTGGAAGGGTATCCGCTTCGTAAAACATATGCTGGATAGGTTGGCAGTTCATTCCACTGTATCGACTGCAAATTAATAAAGGGACTAAGCCAAAAAGAAAATGAATGAATGAATAAACGGTTTATATGAAACTCCCACACCTTCTACCAAATATTTTACTTTTCCCAGGATGCATTAACTTTAATTAGCTACTCCTATAGACGTTTCCCATGCAACAGAAGCCAAAGTATTCATTCAAGGAAAAATTGGCGCAAATTACCAACCTTAAACTCACATAGTTTTGATGTTACAAAATAACCAATGTGTGAAAGTGACGTATAGCAAATTGAAATAAGTGATGACACCTGAAATTATTTTTATTATTGTTAACTAAAACTAGGGCTATTTTGGGGAGTGGATCAAATTCTAATTAAAAATGTAATTCAAATAAAGTTCAAACTCCTAACATAAATATTAGAGGAAAATAAAACTTAAACAAGACTCTGAAATGGCTGGAAAACTGGAAATACAAAAACGTTGTTTCCAATAGTAACTATTAACAAAAGTTTAGCAACTACAAAATTAAAATTAGTTTTGTTATAGATTGGTGCAGGATTGGTGTCAAAATTAGACGTCTGACATTTTATTCGGAAATGAGCGTTTTTCTCAGCCTTGTAAGTTTATGTTCAGTTATTTCATTTTAAAAGCAATGAAAATAACCTATTATTTGCCATAAAAGTGAAACTGCTGAACCTACACACAGAAACCTGAGAAAAATGCACAATTTAGAAAAAAAATTCAGATGGCACTCAGTGTGCTTTCACATCTAGACTTTTGTTTCGGAACCTAGCTGTTTCCCCAGTTAGCACGGTTCGTTTGACATATGTGAACAGAGCAATCATGCGTGGATCCATGCCAAAACAATCGGTTCGAGATCGCCTGAATGAGGTGATCTCGGCTCGATTGAAACGACCTCTGGAGCGGATCGATTATAGTGAGAAAGCAATATGATCGGAACCAGGCTATATCACAGTGTATTATGGATATGTAACAGGCATATATACGGCTATATGAAGAGAGAATTATGAGTAGGGCAGGATGTCATTCCTACCAGTAAATGTGCGTCTCATTCCAAACACAAGTGAAAGCATGTTAACTATTAACAAGAGCTGTTTATCCGTTTGAAAATTGATCAAACTGCAGTCTTGTAGTAATGTAAAGCCTGTAATGCATAATTCTAGCCAATGGCTATGTATGAGAAAGTCTTAACGTTACCTCTGATTTATATCTAGTGACGATGTCTGTCACCATTCAAAATTAAAGTGCAACTTTTTGCTTATAATGTCTTATCGCTCATCGTCATAAATTAAAAAAAGGACGCATGACAGCTGAGCGAGACTCTGCAAAATAAACCATGAAACTCTGACCAATGTGAGAAGTTTACTCACACGTGACTTGTTTTAGAAACTTTGCCGTGTGAAAGTGAACCGCACCAAGAACAAAGTGCAACTTGTAACAATTTTAATACCTGTTCGGAACAAGAGAATCAACCCAGAGGTGTGAAATCACCCTTAGAGATTTTTTTTTTTTATTGTATTTATTTATTTGTTTTTGCATCTGAGCTTTTCAAATTTGCTTTGGGTTCCTTCAAGATTTTTCTATGGAGTCTTACAATTGGTTGATTTTTTTTAGATTGGTTGTTTTTAGAAAGTTATTGTCTGTGGTAAACATAACTTGACAATACATGTTTACTTTATGTGTAAATTAGACACAAACGTGATAAAATGGCTGAAAATTCATACCTTCAGATTCATTTAACTTTGATGTGGGTCATGACCCAAATTTGTGCAAAAAGAACATGAAAACACTTCACATGATTTGCATGTTACATAATAAAGTTATATGTGTTCACGTTATTTCCCAGTGATGGGTTGCAGCTGGAAGGGCATTCGCTGTGTAAAACATGCTGGATAAGTTAGTGGTTCATTCCGCTGTGGTGACCGCTGATGAACAAAGGGACTACGCCAAAGGAAAATGAAGGAGTGTTCACGTTAGACCAGAGCAGGATTGATTCACCTCATTCAGACAAGTGGAAAAGCCTGCATATTGGTTTTTATGCGCAAAAATGAATTTTGTAAGCAAGATGCATGACTGACAAATCAAGATCCACACTTTGTCAGAAAACTAATAAGCAACACTGGTATTTTCAAAGAGTGATCTGTTCTTTGGTGGCTTAGTTCATTCTCATGCTCCAGTCTCCACTGGTCTTTCCCAGTATGCGTTAACTTACGTAACCATTGTCTGCTTGCATTGAATCCTTGCAGCTCGTCTTCCCTTAATCTCTTCTGCTTGATTATTCTCTCTCTCTTTTTTAAGCTCCTCCCTGACACACTCAAGCTGGGGACACAGACGAGGTTTCTCTCTCTTTCACACACAAACACACACAGAGACTCACTCCAGCAACCGCCGGGGTCCAGTTCTGAGCGGATCTGGAAGACTGAGGAAACCCGTCTGTCCCTCAGGGGGGACGAAGAGGATTTGATATGAGAGTATCACACCATGCTGTGTCACACACACATACACACAATTGTACAGCTATCTTTATGGGGACTTGCCATAGATGTAATGATATACTATACAAACAGTATATCCTATCCCCATATCCCAAAACACACACTGTCTGCATCTACAAACAATAAAATTATTACATTCTAATTCATTCATTTTCTTTTTGGCTTAGTCCCATTATTAATCAGGGGACTTTCTTGCTGTGAGGCCACCGCATCGCCCACATTCTAATTCATTATCAGGTCTATGCAGTCAAATAGTGTCTTGATTAGCATTCATTAGTAAATTCACCTGCATTTCTGTCTAAACATACCATCTTAACTGTTTTTGGGCCTGTTCACATTGAAAAACAATTGCATGAAGTCATCTGGAGATGACTGTGCCGTTTGGAATTGTGCATGAAAATGTGTTTCTGAAATCATACACACAATATAGTGTTTATTAAAACTGCTCTGAGGGTCTCATAGGCAAATAAATTTGAGTATCATCTGCATAAAAGTGATACCCAATTCGGTAACTTTATAATAACTACTCACTATGAATCATCTATTAAGCATTAGCAAATAGTGAATTCATTATCTGTTAAGCATTACCTCTACATTTTTACATGTTTAGCAGTTTACAACTGCAGATACAAATGCTCTGTTCTTGACTTACTGTATAAGCACACCTAAAATGTGCTTAATAATTGTACTTTCATACTTTATTACTGATTAATTTTTACTAATTTAAGTATTACATTATTTATAAATGTTTTGTATTTAAGAGTAGTTGTTTTTTTTAAGATCATTCATAATGAGTTAGTAAATGATTAACAAACTATTCAAATCAACATTTATATATCTTATTATTCAGGCATATACTAATAGTTAATTTGTATGTTAATAAATGCTTTCTTAACTTAACTTCATCCAGTTTTGTAACCTAAAGTGAGGACTGTTTATGCTTTATAAATCCCTAATAAATGACAGTTAAGAACTCAATATCAAATGAACAATAAATTTTGGCAATGTTATTTAAAATTTAAATTACTGTAAAGTTTAAACATTGCCGAATAACAGGTGTCAAAATATAACATAAAATTGGATAAAACAACTACAAGAATATTGTAACCAGGGAATGTGACACTAACAACAGAGGTGCAGATCCAAATGCAGGTTTATTGGCAAGGGATGGTCAGGCAAGCAATGATCAATACAGGAGCAAACAGATGTATGAGGGCAATCCAGAGTCGTAGTAAATATAACAGGCAGATGGTCACAAGGCTGGCAGCAGACAGGGAGAAACAGACAATCAAGGCGAGGGTCAAAACACAGCAAAAACAAGACAAAGGAAACGCGTTGAAATGTCACTGAAAACTAACAAGACTCGGCAACTGTAGTGAGTGTGTGTGCTGCTTATATACTGTGTGTAATCAGTCTTTGACAATCCTACGGTGGTGTGTGTGCAATCAGTCAGGATGAGGAACATGTGTGTGTGGGCGGAGTGCATGTATGGAGTTGTAGTCCATTAGGTGGCGGATTTGTAGTCCATAGTGAATGTGCATGTTTACCAGCGATCTATGGAGAAAAGATCGCTGATGATTGTGACAAATATAATAATTGAACAATATCTTATGATACAATATTTCAACTTTTCAAATTTTTCATTTGATAGTTTCATTTGTGTATCTTCAAATAAATAGAAATTAATAAAGTAATTTATTTTCCTGTTTAGAATATAACTGAGCCTTTAATTGTTAGTTATAATGGATTTATAAAGCATAAATACAGTAGTCCTCACTTTAGATTAGGTCACAAAACTGGATGAATTTGAGTTAATAAAGGATTTATTAACATACAAATTAACTATTACTATATGCCTGAATAATAAGAATTATAAATGTTGATTTCAATAGTTTATTAATCATTTACTTGCATTCTGAATAATCTTAAAAAGCCACCAACTACTCTCAAATGACTTGTTTGTAAATTATGCAATACTTAATTTAGTAACGAAAAAATAATAATTAACAAAGTATGAAAATACAATCATTAAGCACATTATATGTGCTTATTATAAGTCAAGAATAGAGCATTTGTATTTGCAGTTATAAACATCTTATTAATGTCTATTAACGTAGAGTTAATGCTTTACAAATAATGAATGAACTATTTGCTAATGCTTAATAAATGATTCTTAGTGTGTAGTTATTATAAAGTGCTACCGAAAATTCCATACTTTTGAAAAATTTCCTCAAAAGGTATATACAGGGAAAATAATGGATCCTCGCAGGCCACTTGGGAAAATTTCATATCATTGTACTTTATCTTTTTTGTGACTCTCTCATAGAGTATATTGTGCACATTTCCAGACTTTTACTTCTAAAACAGGATAATCATCGTAAAAATATTTATCAGTAGTAATTACTTACATCCTCTACATTATTATCCATTAAAATAAAAAACAATCAAAACAAACAAACAACAAACATATACGTATATATGGAGTATTTTGTAATATGTATTTTTTTTATATATGAAAAAATATGTTTGGCATTTTTTTGCACAGCTCCAGTTCCACAGCATTTCAATCAGGAAGAGGTTTGAACTTTGACTGGCCTATTGCAACACTTTTTTCTTTTTCTTTCTTTTTGTGCTGGTGTGCTTGGAATCATTATCTTGTTGCATGACCTATTTTCCTCTAATATTTGGCTGTCGGGTGGGCATTGTGTTTGAGGATAGCCACATCCTGTTCAAACCTGACTTTGCACCAGTGCACAAAGCAAGGTTCATAAATACTTGGATGAGTGAGTGTGATGAAAAAGAGCTTGACTGGCCTGCACAGAGTCCTGACCATAACCTAAAGAAGAAAAAAAACACCTATGGGGTGAATTAGACTGCAAGCCAGGCCTTCTCACTGAACATCAGTGTCTGACCTCACAAATGTCCTTCTTGAAGAATAGTCGAAAGTTCATATAAACACATTCCTAAAGCTTGTAAAAAAGCCTTTTCTGAAGACTTGAAGCTGTTATAAGGGCCACTGCCTTATTAAACTCTACAAATTAAGATTGGGATGTCATTAAAAATAAAACAGATATCCCAAAACTTTTGTCAATATTGTATTTATATGTGCGTATTTAGTATATAAATCACATGCTGTAAGTTGCAGTGCGATATAGTCATATGGCTGTAGATAATCTAACAACAAGTGTGATATTGCATTTATCAACAGCTAGACAGCACAAGCATATAAATAAAAACAAACAACCACAGAGTGTCTTAAAGGAAAAGTTCGACAAAAAATTAATCAATTTCTTCTTCTTCTATTAAACACAAAAGAAGATATTATAAGGAAATTAGGGGGGGTTACAGCCATTGACTTGCATAGTATTTTTGTTCCAATTATGGATGTCAATGGCTGTTTTTTTCCAACATTCTTCAGAATACCTCACTTTGTGTTCAACAGAAGAAAAAACTCATAAAAGCTTAGAATCACTAGAGCATGAGTCTTGCTATAGGGTGACCTCTTCATTCCATAACATTACTACAACAGCGCAGTTCTTCTCCAGCAGGGCCTGCCATTAAACTTTACAGACAGTAAATTTATTATCTCCAGTCACGTACTGTAGGGTCACGCATGATGCTCAGGATTGGCATGTGACTAATTGATGCTTGTAATCAGTTGTGCCATAAAACAATAACTCCAACATACTGCAGACATCTGGATCATCACATGAACACATTCTCCAAACAGCTCTTGCTGAGTCACAGTAGCTATTACTATATCCACAGTTTTTGGTATGAGAATACTGTGTTTCAAATTATGTGTTGCGCTTCTGGTTTGGGGGACTTCCATTCGAAATAACTGGGTTAAATCATTGTAGATAGCATAATACATTTGCGCTGTATATAATAATATTGAAAACTATGTGCTCTATTTTATCTGTAATGTAAATAATGTTACACTTGGTGTTTTAATGTGACATTATCACAAGCATATACAGTATGTGGCCAATGCTCTTTTGAGGTCACTGTTTTATACAGAAAACTTATGTTCGATAGACATCTGAAATGCTATGGAAAGACTCATTTAAAGTTTTCGAGGTTAGAAGGAATTTGCTAAAGGGATAGTTGACCAAAAAATGAAAACATACTCATTATTTACTCATCCTCAAGTGGTTCCAAACCTTTAGGAGTTTCTTTCTTCTGTTCAATACAAAAGAAGATACTTGGTGAGGAAAAAGCTGAAAATGTGTAACCAAACAAATACTATGGAAGTCAATGGTTACAGGTTTCCAGCTTTCTTTAAAATATCTTATTTGTGTTCAGCAGATGTTTGAAACAAGTAATGGGGGAATAAATTACGACAAAAATTTTATTTTAAATATTTTCAACTATCCCTTTAATTCAAATAAGCTAGCTTTTATTGTTTCATGATGAGCTGATAGGAGAAAAATACCACCTCATGGCACTCTTCAAAAACACTTCAATTGTTGTTAACAGTTTAATGTAAGTTACTCCCATAATTTATGCAAAAACCTTCAGAGATGCCATCAGTTATAGTGTATTCAAGGCTTAGTTTGTGTCAGAACACGCCAGATCGGCACCTCTGAAGTCTGATCTGGCACCGATCCCCCTCCTCAACTGCCCTCCTCCCCAACACTCTTCACTTTCATCCGCGACATCCAGAAGAGGCCACACCAAATTTTTGGCTGACACACAAAAAAAAATGATGAATTCAGTGTAATGTTATATTTTTGTTTCTGGTAAATGAAATAATGTGGTTTAAATTCATTTAATTATTTACTCTTGCAATTTACTATTGCAATTTATTGCTTGAAATAATTCAGCAAGTACATGTGTTCCTTTTTAAGCCACAATATTATTAATACAGCTTCTTCTGTTGATGTACCTTAAGGTAAATATTAAATTGCCATTGCTGTCTATTGAAGGTGTGTGCGTGCTGTCAACGATGATCGGGGAGGGGGAAGGGCAGTGAATCAGTTATGTCAGTGGCATCAATCAGTCCACAATAATTTAATGGCTGCTATTTATTTATTGAAATATTGTGCATTTACGTGAGTACATTTAAATTAATAACATCAACAGCAAAATCATATTGGGATGGCCACATTGGTGGCCAGAGTTACACAGGGGTGGCTGTGGCCTGAGCATGCCGGATCCATTACCCCGATCTGTTCCGGGACTCGCAATTCACATATTAAGCACTTAGGGCGTACTCACACTATGTTATCCGAACCTTGCCCAGGCCCGTTTCCCAGATTGTTTGAGAAGTGTGAGTGCTCTGAATCGGGCTCAGGCCCAGTTGGAAGAGGTAGGCCTGAGCGCGGTTCACTTGGGCTTTGGCACGGTACGCTTGCAGTGTGAGTGCAAGCATGCCTAAGCCCGAAACTGAAAGCGAGACGTGACTTTTAAGGGACTGTTTGATCTGGATTAATTAATCATTCGTGCTGTTCAATGAACGTAAACTGTCGTAGATTATTAAAGACGCAAACCCCTCACTGCATGACAACTGCACCTTCAGCAAACCTCCTAATTCCTGCAGCACGTGGACTTCATGATTGTTTATGAGCATCAAAAGTGGCTGATCTGTTCGGCAAAATATTTGACTGCTTTCACCGCATATCAAATGACTTAAACGATATAACTAAAGAAATCTCCACTGTGCTGAGCGAAAGTGCATACTGAACAGCGCATCATCGATGACGTAAGCGTGCCCAGGCCCGAATGTAATGTGAGTGCGGGCCGTCGGGGGAGACGGGAGGGAGGACAAGCGTGCTTTGGCCCGGTTCAAGGCAACTGTACACAGTGTGAGTATGCCCTGAGTGTATTTAACTGCTTTGAGCATTTTCACACTTGGAAATTCAGTTCTCTTGGTTCATTTGGTCCAAGCCAAAGAGGAAATCCTACATTTAGTTGTTGTTCAATTACTGTAGGGTTCAACTGTCATTTTGTAATACTAAACTAAAAGAAAGCTTATCAAACATCAAAAAGCAGTGATGTGTGTTGGGCTGAGCATGCTTGTTGTATGTGTGCAAATGTAATGGTATTTTTAGCATTAACCACATTAATAAGCATTTATAAATTGCATTAAGGAGACAAAACAGGAATTCATACCAGTGCAAAAAAAAGGAAAGATTTGCAGAAAGATCCTTTCTGATAGCTCAATTGAACTGTGGAAAACACTGAACCTATATGACACAAAATAAATCGGGTATACACTCTCAGAAATAAAGGTACAGAAGCTGTCACTGTGGTGATATGTTTTTAGGTAGGCTCGTAGACACCCTATTGAAAGGGGTGGTTCATTTTGAGCTTTTGTTGAGCTCTTCACTTTCTATTAATTTATGAGATAAAAATACTGCATTTTTAGTGACATTTTAAGCCCTAATCTGTGCTGCATTAGCTTGTCAGATAGTGATCATAACCATAATTTTTAATGCAACAAAAAATATTTCCTACAATTTTGTTAAAATGCTTATCATACTGTTTTACCACAAAGTGTTTATTTAGAAATGTGCGTTTAAACTGTGCATTATTACAATTTTTAAATAAAGTTATGAGATTAGAGTTTTAAATTAAAAATTTAGAATAGAGAAGATATAAAATAAGAAATAAAATAAAAAGAAATAAAAAAATAAAAATACTTATTTTTAAAATACAAATGTATCATTCATTCATTCATTTTCTTTACGGATTAGTCCCTTTATTAATCTGGGGTTGCCACAGCGGAATGAACCGCCAACTTATCCAGCATGTGTTTTACGCAGCGGATGCCCTTCAGCCGCAACCCATCTCTGGGATACATTCACACACACTCATTCACACTCATACACTACGGACAATTTAGCCTACCAAATTCACCTGTATGCATGTCTTTGGACTGTGGGGGAAACCGGAGCACCCAGAGGAAACCCACACAAACGCAGGAAGAACATGCAAACTCCACAAAGAAACACCAACTGACCCAGCCGAGGCTCGAACCTGCGACCCAGCAACCTTCTTGCTGTGAGGCGACAGCGTCGAAAGTTTTTCTTCTGTTGAACACAAAAAAACATACACTGAAGAGTGTAGGAAGAAACAACAAGTCACTTCCATAGTATTTTTTTCCTTCCTACTACACTCAAAAAAAATTTTTTACTTGTTTAAACTACTTAATTAAAATAAGCTAAAACAACACAATTCTTGAGATTTCATTGGGACAACTTAATTTTTTTTATGTTCAATCCACATAAATTTGTTAAAAGTGTTAAGTTAACAATCGATTTGTGTTGGGACAACGTGAATGAATTGTGTGGAGCCCTGCATTTATTACAGTGTATGTTCAACAGAAAAAAAGAAATTCATATAAGTTAAGAACCACTTGAATGTGAGCAACTATCAAAGAAATTTAGATTTTTGAGTGAAATATCACTTTAAAGTCTGCATGAAATCAAAATTTGCTATCTTTTGTTTTGCTATTCTTAAAGTTAATAATAATCTGTGCAAGTTAATCCACTGAAAAAAAAAGATTGTTTTGGTAATCTATAATCAAAATCTGACCATTGCTTTCACCTTTTGAGTGACACTCCTTCTATTGATGTCAAACATCCATAGAAACTACATATCAATATTCTTAACCACAGCCTTCTTCGTTTGCTCTATGGGAATAATGTGCAAAAGAAAGCCCTGCTCCCTATTAAATATTCTTTTCAGTTAAAAGTCTCAGCAAATTCCAGTTCACCCAGATTAAAGGTACCAAATGTGGATCCATGTCTAACTTTTGAAAGGTTGCTTCATCATGACAGTTTTTGTACCTTTGTTTCTTAAAGTGTATAATTAAGACATCACATCCTGTTTTTGGTTCATTTAGATGTCTTTGTTCAGTGTTAAATTCATATTTCAATTAAGCTGCATTAAAGTCTATTTTAGGCTGGACCAAGACCCATCTTCTGAGAAGTTTCAGTCACTAGTGTGGTCAAAAAGTTCACAAATTAAATGCATTAATAATCGCACCAGAGTTTGTTTTAACCCAACCATACCTGCCAAGTGTATAAGACCAGTTTCAAAGGACACACTGAAATAAAAGATAGTCTTCATGTGCTGCTGATAAACACAAGTTTAATTCTGGAGATAGATCAAGGCTTACGCAGAGGTACTGTACTTGCACTTTAAGAGAAGCCATTTGCTCTTTGTTCGGGGTCATCTGATATTAGAAAGAGTTTTGGGTAATGAATGTGTAGTGCATTGCGTCACAAGATTATACAGTGGGTCAGGTAAACTGAGATAGTGATGTGAGAGTAATCAGTAAATTAATCTTAATGACATTTCTAGTATACAGAGTACTCCTCGTATATCTCTGGTAAAAGATATGTGAGTATATTTAAGAGATACAGTAATCTACCTGCGTAATACTGATACAAAGTGTCATGATGTCTTTTTTGTGCTATTGTTCTGGAACAAGTGGGCTATTAAATGATGGTACAAATAAAATTTTATAGGGTACAAGTTACGCACAGGTTTAGGACAGGTATTATTAGCAGCAGAACAGCACTTAACAATACTTAAAATGGCAGATGGTTAAGATTTATTAATACAAAGTGTAGGTGTAATATACATTTGCATTTCTCCCAATGGAAACTGAGGAGAGAAAGAGTGTTTTGAAGCAAGTGTTTCTGAAATATAGGCTATAATATGGATTTTAATAGGCCGTTTCATGTTCTTATGTTAGACAATAAATGAACTGTCAGAGATTAAGAAAAATATTAAGACAGTATATCGTTCTGTTTAATACAAAGGGGTGGGCGTTTCAAGGCAACCGATGAAGAGTTTAATTATTTCAGATGAAGCCATATGTTATTATAAATAAGTGTCTGGCACCCTCTGGCGGTGAAAACGCTGAATTGTTCAGAGAACAAACTCAGAAAACCACAGCAGCAGAGCTGATTAATGATGCCCAGAAAAATAGGATGTGGTATACTGGAAATTTTTAGTTAAATGTTAAGTTAAATAAGTTAAATGTGCAAATAAAAGTAACAAGAAAAGATAAGTACATCCAGTTAATAACCGTGTGCCAGCTTTATGACATTTCACATAAGTGATTTCAAACCAACAGAGAGCGCTGTCGGCTGGTAAACCAGCAAAATATTTTTACTTTCAAAAGTTAGCTTTTTTGTCATTTTCTGTTAGCATTTGTTGGTGGTCTAACTGAACATCAGCATATATTTATATGAGCTGAAACGAATTTTCACAATATTATGCCATCAGAGCTAGTTACCTGTTGGAAAGTTAAGGTAGGTACATTTTAAATGCTTTTATTTCGCGTACAAAATTGAGCAAACACAGGCTAAACACTCCACAATTACTACTTTGAACTGCCATTATTCCTATTCAACCAAACATTTCTTGAAAACAAGCTCCTTTACTAACAAAGAAAAATTTAGCTGGTTGGCCAGCCTAGTTTCCGAGGACTCTCAGCCTTTAGGCTGGTTTTAGCCATTTTCAGGCTGGTCCTAACTGTTCAGGCTTTGAAATCAGCTGGATTTACCAGCTTGACCACCCTGGAAATGGCTAAAACCATGGCCTAAAGTTTTTTGGGTTTGTTTATAGCAGGGCCGTGAATGAAAATAAACTGTTCATAGTCTTATTTCATATATAGCTGACTACCAATGTAATTTTTCGAAAAGTGGTTAAAGTCTGGAAAGGATACCGCTGCGGCTACTGGGCATGTGCACACCAATATACAGAGCCATAATTTTTGTGACATGGTACAACAATTACTGTTTTTACATAACGATGAAGGCTAGGTTTAGGGTTGGGGTGGGGTATGGTAGGTGTAAACCTTAATAAGACACAATTTAAAGGACTATTGACTAAGTTAAATTAATCACATTAACTTCAGGTCGCAGTTAAACCATTTGTAATATACACTATTAGTAGTAGAGGCTACAATGCCATCATTGTTTAATTGGGAGGATTTACTTGTGATGTTTTTTTATGTTTAATTAAAAGTAAAAAGAAGTTTGATATGTTTTTGCAGCAATACTTTGTTACCTCTAGCATATTTTTCAGCTGTGGCAGCAGGTAAATTCATATGCGGTAAAAGCCACAGAAAGTTAAACATTTCACTGTCACGTCACATGCACAATACATACAACACAACACACACTCTTCCAGCCTACCTTAAAGCTGTACTGTATGATTGTTACCAAATTTTAAGACAAATATAATATAACTTAGGGCGGCATTATGTGCAGCCTCACAGCAAGAACTTCACTGGTTTGAGTCGCAGCTGGGACAGTTGGCGTTCCTGTTTGGAGTTTGCATGTTCCCCCCGTGTTTGCGTGGGTTTCCTTCAGGTGCTTAGGTTTCCCCCACAGTCCAAAGACATGCGCTATATGTGAATTGAATAAACTAAATTTGCCTTAGTGTATAAGTATGTGTGTGAATGAGAGTGTATGGGTGTATCCCAGTACTGGGTTGCCGCTGGAAGGGCATCCGTGGCGTAAAACATATGCTGGAATAGTTGGCGACCCCTGATTTGTCTCCTCTACTACAAATTACCTGTGACTGGAGTGGCGTCACTGAGAAGTCACTGTAGCCATGACTGGTATTCCTACCCACTATTCAAAAAGTATTTAACAAGTTTGATGACGAAATATGCTACTTATCAGGTTCTGCCTCCAGTGTGGAGTAATGTAATATGAGGCTGTAATATTGCCAACCCAACCCAATCCCTAACCCCAAACTCAGAACTATTCAAATACACTGTTGGTCGCATAATCTGACTGACAGGTAGGCCAAAATGTCAGGACACATGAAGGATTTCAGTAGAATGAATTTAGCAAAAACTGATATATTGATAACAAACATCCACAATTCTAAGAGCAATATTTAGATAAATATTTAAATATGGGCTGCACACTTTATTCTTAATAACAATAAGCATCTGATCTTAGGGATATGGATATATTTGCACAAACTCTACAGTTTACTGGAATTTTGTTGACAAATTAAGTAATTAAAATCACATCATTAAGATAGTTTAATTATAATGTATATTTGAGAATACAGACTCTAGATCTGGCAACGTGGGACTACAGTTAATCTCTTTCATTGTATGGCACATTGACATTACAGTACAGAATTGTTCTTCATTATCTTGTGTTCTTTATTATGTGTCTTAGAATGGAAGAATGTCACTTGATTTTATGTCTTGATAAATACATCTCCTCATAAATACATTCGTTCTTTCCATGAAAATCCGTCTACAGGCTTTCACAGACAACTCACAGGCGAACTTGTTTTTCAGGGTTCGTTACAAGCTGTTCACACATTTGCAATACTAAAAAGAAAAGTGTTTCAAATATGGAAATTCTTTCATACAGCCCTTTAAAATATGATAATTAGCTCACACCTGTCTTATGAACCGTTTATAAAGCCAACACACACTGATGGCAGTATTTTTAGTTTTGGCTCATTACAGTTGCGGCATTAGGCATTCTGTGAAATGTTAATTCTTTTTCAAATATTTCCCAAGTGCTAACTGAGAGATTTCTTAAAACACATTTTTGAACAATAGTTTTATTATTTATTTTTTAAACCCTAATTTCTTTTTTCTTTGCCATGATTACAGTACATAACATTTTACTATTTAATATTATAAAACAAATTTGCATCAAACTAATTCATATGAAATCATTCATTCTTTTTCTTTTTGGCTTAGTCCCTTTATTAATCAGAGGTCACCACAGCGGAATGAACCGCCAACTTATCCAGCATGTGGTATCCAGCAAATACCACATGTCTTTGGACTTGTGGGGGAAACCGGAGCACCCGGAGGAAACCAACGCAAACACAGGGAAAACATCCTAACTCCACACAGAAATGCCAACTGACCCAGCCGGGGCTCGAACCAGCGATCTTCTTGCTGTGAGGCGATTTTGCTACCCACTGTGCCCCCGTGCTGCCCATATGAAATCACCAACTTGTAAAATTCTCAATGTGCTCAAGATGTTCACTCATAAAAAACAATGCTGTTTGCACAATTCTTAAGTTTTGTTAGGAGACAACTTAATTGTTTTATGTTCAATCCACTTAAATTTGTAAAAACTAATAAGCTTCCCAGTACTGGGTTGTGGCTTGAAGGGCATCCGCTCCATAAAACATATGCGTAAAAAATTGTTTGCGGTACATTCCACTGTGGTGACCCCTGATAAATAAGGGACTAAGCTGAAGGAGAATGAATGAATGAATGAATGAATGAGATAACTTAATTCCTTCATGTTGTCCTAACACAAATCGACTGTATTGAACCCAGAACTTTTTACAGTGTTGTAGATTCAGAGGATGATTTTGTTTTTGTGATGTTTACCTCATGAAAAATGTTTTGTTCCTGCATAGTAAGTCAGTATTTCATTATATATCACATCAGTCGTATGCTAAAAAATTACTTTTGCTGCTTGTTTTAACTACTTATATAAAATGAGCTGAAACAACAAAATTTTTGAGATTTTTTGGGGACAACTTAATTGTTTTATGTTCAATCCACTTAAATTTGTAAAAAGGATTAAGTTAACTTAATCGATTTGTGTTGGGACAACAAGGAATTGTGTGGAACCCAACATTGCACAGAAATCACGATATTTTATTGTTAGAAATAAAAAGTCACACCGCTTAAAAATGTTGCTTAAGTTTATTCTGACATGCCAAGAGTGTTTTTTTTTCATAATGATGTAATATTTTTTTCACAAAGGAACAAAGTGAAGGGTTCGGAAAATGTAAAGACTAGAGTGAAAACAGGTGTGGACACAATTCTAATTGAATTATGCGCGTGGGAGTTAAACAATGTATAATTATGGTGAGTACAACTTACAAAAGACAATTCAGTGCCAGCAATACTTAAAACAATCACTGTCATTCAACACCATTTCACTCAACATGGCCTTCTGCCAAAAGTATAATAATAATGCAAATCAGCATTATCAAATCTTTTCAACCAACATCGCATTGCACATACACATTTTTTAAAACATGTGATAGAAAGTATTGACAGTATAACATATTTAAAAGTACTGTACTGTACTGTAAATACCACACGAGCAAATGTTCTCATTTGACATTTGAGTAGCCCTCACTGGTTTGATCCTGAGATCACTGTCATTAAGGCATTCAATTCATTCAGACTACAGCAGATGTGTACATGGCTAATAGCAGCTAACAAACAAAGGTGGACACAGTTCATATAAACTAACATTATAGAAAGATGCTAATGTCTTCTCCTGAAACATCCCAAATGGAAAGCTCAATATGATTACATACAACTAGAGTGCTATATTTTAAATTTCCTCTTAAATTCATTAAAGTCTGTGTGAAATGGAAGTCGCTGAGACTTTTATTTCAGTATGTTGAGGTATTTCCAGCCGAAAGGGAATCTGCTTAAGTCGTGACATATGGAATACTGTTTTCAGGTCCTAGCCGCTACTTATTTGAATTAAGAAAATATTTGTTTATGACCACTTTTTACTCATATTACATATTACATTAATTTATATAAAATTTTACCATTATATTATTAGTTTACCAGTATATTATTACCATTTGTTGAGTCTCCCCATACAGTTTGATATAGCGCTTGGACCTGGAAGCCGCTTCGTGTGACGTTACACTTAACAAACGGATATTGAGTAGGGAGCGGGGCTTTATTTTTGCACATCATTCCCTTATAGACCATTTCAATGTGGTGACGTCATTGGCCCATAAACATTTCCTACCTGTTGTCAAACTATTTCATAACTTTAACAAGAGGCAATTTAATCATAACTCAGCATTAAAACAGCTGTCATAACATTATGATTTGGGATTCTCGAAACCTATAGACATTGTATAGGACCATTGTTATTATTTACAGGCAGTGCAGAATTATTAGGCAAATGAGTATTTTGACCACATCATCTTCTTTATGCATGTTGTCTTACTCAAAGCTGTATAGGCTTGAAAGCCTACTACCAATTAAGCATATTAGGTGATGTGTGTCTCTGTAATTAGAAGGGGTGTGGTCTAATGACATCAACACCCTATATCAGATGTGCATAATTATTAGGCAACTTCCGTTCCTTTGACAAAATGGGTCAAAAGAAGGACTTAACAGGCTCCGAAAAGTCAAAAATAGTGAGATATCTTGCAGAGGGATGCAGCACTCTTAAAATTGGCAAGCTTCTAAAGCGTGATCATCGAACAATCAAGCGTTTCAGTCAAAATAGTCAACAGGGTCGCAAGAAGCATGTGGAAAAACCAAACCAAAAACCGAGGCGCAAAATAACTGCCCATGAACTGAGAAAAATGAAGCGTGCAGCTGCCAAGATGCCACTTGCCACCAGTTTTGCCATATTTCAGAGCTGCAACATCACTGGAGTGCCCAAAAGCACAAGGTGTGCAATACTCAGAGACATGGCCAAGGTAAGAAAGGCTGAAAAACGACCACCACTGAACAAGACACACAAGCTGAAACGTCAAGACTGGGCCAAGAAATATCTCAAGACTGAAATTTCTAAGGTTTTATGGACTGATGAAATGAGAGTGAGTCTTGATGGGCTCGAGGCTGGATCGGTAAAGGGCAGAGAGCTCCAGTCCGACTCAGACGCCAGCAAGGTGGAGTACTGGTTTGGGCTGGTATCATCAAAGATGAGCTTGTGGGGCCTTTTTGGGTTGAGGATGGAGTTAAGCTCAACTCCCAGTCCTACTGCCAGTTTCTGGAAGACACTTTCAAGCAGTGGTACAGGAAGAAGTTTGCATCCTTCAAGAAAAACATGATTTTCATGCAGGACAATGCTCCATCACACGCGTCCAAGTACTCCACAGCCTGGCTGGCAAGAAAGGGTCTAAGAGAAGAAAAACTAATGACATGGTGCCCTTGTTAACCTGATCTGAACCCCATAGAGAACCTGTGGTCCATCATCAAATGTGAGATTTACAAGGAGGGAAAACAGTACACCTCTCTGAACAGTGTCTGGGAGGCTGTGGTTGCTGCTGCACGCAATGTTGATGGTGAACAGATCAAAACACTGACAGAATCCATGGATGGCAGGCTTTTGAGTGTCCTTGCAAAGAAAGGTGGCTATATTGGTCACTGATTTGTTTTTGTTCTGTTTTTGAATGCCAGAAATGTATATTTGTGAATGTTGAGATGTTATATTGGTTTCACTGGTGAAAATAAATAATTGAAATTTTAAAAAAATAATTGTTTTTTGTTAAGTTGCCTAATAATTCTGCACAGTAATAGTCACCTGCACACACAGATATTCTCCTAAAACAGCTAAAACTAAAAACAAACTAAAAACTACTTCCAAAAATATTCAGCTTTGATATTAATGAGTTTTTTGGGTTCATTGAGAACATAGTTGTTGTTCAATAATAAAATTAATCCTCAAAAATACAACTTGCCTAATAATTCTGCACTCCCTGTACATTCCTTAAAACAGTCTTTAGGAAAATAAAGGTGAGAGGGGTGTGGTTAAGATTGAAAACTAAACAACAAAATAAATTCTAATGGACAGATTAACGCACAGATTAATTTTTACCCTAAAGAATAACAATGTATGCTAGCAAAATAAACATCTTAAATTTTGATTTCACACAGATTTTAAGGATTTTACTTTTCAGATGTTTTACAATGTGCTCAGCCTGCTGGTTTATCCATTCACACACATTTTGATCATCACATGATCTCTTATAACAAAATCAATGCACATACTTTTTAATGCACATACTGGAGTGTGTTCAGTAAAAGTGTTTCCATCGTAGTTTATACGCATTTTTTCTTATCGAATACAGTTTATCCTACTCAGTTATACTCAGCATATCCAAAATGTGTATAAAATTGGCGGATGGAAACATAGCTAATGATTCAGATAAATTACATAGCCTGATGTGTTTACTGTTCCAAAATGTTTCAAATGTTTCTCAAAATAAAATATATTGTGTTTGATGCTGAAAATTTTGGTGTTTTTTACTAAGACGTTTAAAAAGAATATATTTTAGAGCAGTGATCACAATACCGTGAAACATCATTTATCATACCGTGAGAATCATATACCAGCCCATGCCTAACCTTAACCCACTTGAATTATGATAAATATGCGACACTATATTACACAGATAAAAGTACATATTAACAGATGCATTGGCACTTTACAGAAAAGTTGTCAGTAAAAATCAGCCCTTTCCTCTGCTTAGAATTGTTGAATATATAATAACAAAGGGAAAACCAAAAACCGTCAAATGTAATCAGAGCATTTTCACTTTTTAAAAGGTATACAGAGATAATTTCCTTTTCCTTTTAAGCTGGCACAGCCACCGAAACTGCTTTCAGCTGACCTCTCTTCTAAAATCAACATGAGGGAAATTGTTTCGCTGTTTGGCTTGAACTATCATGTCGGGTCAGCGATAGAGGGCATGTTTGAGAACAGTGCTGGCTCTTGCTTTCAAAGAGCAAAGGAAAACCAGGGGCACAGGGACAGTAAGATAAGAAAAAAGAGAGATTTGAGCAGGAACACTGTGAGCAGATGTAGGTAGTATAGTTGAATGTTACTTTGCTGTTGACGTAGGACAAGTACTGACAGTCGAAGACAACAGAAGAGGGAGGGGATAACAGCCTTTGGCAATCTACAGGAAAGAAATATTGTTTTACTTGGCAGCATTATAAACCACAGTGTAAAATAAAGACTAAAGGCTTGCGGCTATATTACACAAAACGGGCTGTTGGTTCATTATTTCAAGTCAGAACTCTTAACATCAAACAAATTGCAACAACAGTACAAATTTAGCTCAACGATGACAAATAATCGCCACACAATGTCAGGCGAATCGCACCTAGATTGCAGTTTTCATTCCGCCCTTTTTGAACTTGATGTTCAGTCCATTTTTAATGCAAACTATGCCGCTGCTTTAAAAAAAAACAGCAGAGATCTTGCACAGTGTCACGGATTATTTATCCATCCAGTATTGACAAAATCCAAAGTGTTCAGCCACGGAGAGTCATCAAAAAAGGACTCCTCACTCTTAAATTTATTTAAAATGACAAAGAGAAAATATTTCAGAGAAAAATACAACATCTCTATTTTTATTCTTATTTTTTTCATCCATACACTGACATATGACAACACGCAGTGTCTATCTCCATTCTGTTTCTTAGGCTCGTCTCCAAAGCCATCTTTACACAACAGCTGATTCTGTCTCCTTTGAGCGCAGTAACTGTGAATGCTCTGAGTAACAGTGGCACAGTATGAATATGTGAAGCACGCCTCAGTGATTCACCTTTCAAGGCTCTCTCTCTTTGGATACAGAGAACGCAAAAAGCTCTTCATATGCTTCTCGCATACCACTGTCATTTCTATCAGGAACACATGGGTCTCTGCAAAGCAACCCGTTGAATTTATGCGAGCGTTTCAATTGTTATTACACCTCGTGGCACAAGCCAGCTGTGGCAATCAAATGAATTCTTCAGACAAAGTGCTTGTCTTTCCTTCTGAGAACTATTTACATAACGTAATACCAGCCCTTCTCCAGAGAGCGACCTAAACCGGCACACTTAAGTGGCAGCGCAGTCTGAGGGCAAAGTGAGCCTGACCGCCCCTCCACCCCCTGTAGAAGCAGAAAAGGCTGCCGAGTTTGGTCCGTTGGCCTCCATAGTGAAGAGTTTGCAGGTTCGTGGAGGGCCGTAGTCGGGGGCAGGGACAGTAGCGTTGGCGGCGGTGGCAGGAGCCTCTCTTTCGGGACTGGAGGCATGGGAGGAGCAGGGAGAGTTGGTGGGGCTGAGCTGCACGGCTGTGGTGTCCTGCATCGTGTGCTCGCTGGTCTCAATCTCAAACGCTGCCCCTCCACCCAACCCCCCTCCACCTCGACCCATAAAACCCAAACCGCCGCCTCCTTTAGACCGGCGAGAGCTCTGAGGTGGAGGCAGTCGACTGCAGATGCAACAAGCCCCGAAGAAGGAGAACGCCACCAGTAGGAGAATCGGACCGATGATGATTGGAGGATTGCTGGAGGGCACGAGCGTACTGAAGGCGAAGGCGCCAACTAAGGTGATGTTGATGCCTGCCAACATGATGCACAGTCCACATGCGCAGCAGAGGGCAGGAGAAGGTAAACCTTGCGGACGGGATTTCCGCTTCTTGCGGGTCTGTGGTTCCTTTTTGGGCACTGATGTGCCAGAATTCTGTTCGCTGCAAACCATATTGGTGAGGATCAAGGTTCTAGGGTTGCAGCCACAACCACACTCACACCCGTTGTGTCCTTATCAGCAAATTGTAGAAGAACAGCATCGCTTCTTCACCGGAGCTTGCTTCACACAGCAGGGACGCTACCTGTAGTGTAGAATTAAAGAATGTTTGACATCCAAAGCTGAACATTCTGTCATCATTTACTAACACTTTACTTGTTTTAAACTTGTTCCTTTCTTCTGTTTAACACAAAAGATATTTTGAAGAACCTGTAACTATTGGCTTTTTTGGGGGGACAGCTTAATTGTTTTATGTTCAATCCACTTAAATTTGTTAAAACTAATAAGCTAATGAGTAAAGGTGAGTATATCTACAGTTAAAGTCAGAATTATTAGCCCCCCTGAATTATTAGCCCCCCTATTTATTTTTTTTCCAATTTCTGTTTAACAAAGAGAAGATTTTTTCAACACATTTCTAAACATAAGTTTTAATAACTCATCTCTAATAACTGATTTATTTTATCTTTGCCATGATGACAGTACATAATATTTTCATTCATTCATTTTCTTTTCGGCTTAGCCCCTTTATTAATGTGGGGTCGCCACAGCGTAATCAACCGCCAACTTATCCAGCATATGTTTTACGCTGCGGATGTCCTTCCAGCTGCAACCCATCACTGGGAAACACCCATACACACTCATTCACACACATACACTATGGACAATTTAGCTTACTCAGTTCACCTGTACCACATGTCTTTGGACTGTGAGGGAAACCAGAGCACCTGAAGGAAACCCACGCGAACACGGGGAGAACATGCAAACTCCACACAGAAATGCCAACTGACCCAGCCGAGGTTCGAACCAGCGACTTTCTTGCTGTGAGGCGATCGTGTTACTCACTGTGCTCGAACCAGCGACCTTCTTGCTGTGAGACGATCGTGTTACTCACTGTTGCTCACTTAGTCCCTTTATTAATCTGGGGTCGCCACAGCGGAATGAACCGCCAACTTATCCAGCATCTGTATTACGCAGCGGATGCCCTTCCAGCTGCAACCCATTCCTGGGAAATGTGTGAGTGTGTATATATATATATATATATATATATATATATATATATATATATATATATATATATATATATATATATATATATATATAATTTCCTTTTGGTGAAATATCCCTTTAATGGATGCAAATTTAGCCAGAGCTTAAATTAATAGTTCGGGCAAACAAAAAACAATGCACTATGGAGGTCAGTGGATACAGGTTTTCAGCTTTCATAAAATATCTTCTGTTGCGTTTAACAGAATAAAGAATCATAAAGGTTTGCAACAAATGAAGGATGAGTAGCCTAAATGATGACAGCTGTTAGAATCTGGTTGTTATTGTTTAATGTAGAGAAATGATGTGTAATTACAAGAGTGGTTAACTGGAAGGCCAAATAATGACTTAAAGTTAAGTTGGCCTCTTTAGCAGCTGTGGTTAATAATAAGAAATGGCAGAGCATGTAAAGATGACACTATAAGGGTAACACAGATCACAATTAAGTAATGTGATAAATATCAACTACATTTAGCATAAACGCTCCAGTTTACATGATTAATATTAAAATGATTATAAAGATAATATTTGATTGCGCACAACAAAGCCACATTTCTCAATAAATTCTTGATGTTCTAAACTAATTAGAGGATGCTTCTTTATGCATAAAACTTTAGCAATGCTTGTTTTTAGGGTTAGGATTCTTGGTTACGATTACATTAACATAATATATTCAAAGGTTTGCGGTCAGTATAATTATTAAATGTATACTTTTTATAATGATGAATGTACAATTATTTTGATTTAAAATAAGTAATAAATACTTTTTATGTTTCAATGGGAAATGTATCACAGCTTCACACCTTAAAAATATTAAGCTGCACAATTTTCAATATTATTAATATTAAGTGTTTCTTGAGCTGCACACCACGTAGAATAATTTGTGGAGGATCAGTGACACTGACGATTACAGAAATGATGCTGGAAACTGCTTTAATGTCATAATTTAATATGTATTAAAATGAAAATTGTTTCTTTAAATCGTAATATTTCATATTTCTGTATACTATATTTATACCAGGCTTAGTTTAAATCAGCCACTTCTTTTTAAAACATTTTTTAATTACTGTTCCCAAACTTTTGAATGGCATTGTTGCTGTGCATATACACTATGTGCATGTTACTGTTGCAATAGCTTACCCTTAACTTGTTATTACTGTATCATTGTACATATTTGTATATATTTCTTCCATTTACATTGATATTATTTTTTTAACAGTGAATGCCTCATTTTCTAATGATAGAGATACACAATCCATTTGCCCTATATTTTGAAGGTTTTCACAACACAAAGGTCACATTTTAGGCTACTTCGTGAATCAAACTTGTGCTATCATTTTACACATATCCCGTTTAGATCACACTGTCATTAGCGGTGTAAAATGAATCATTAGAAATGCGTAGGTATAAATAGGAGCAATGAGCATTGAATTCTGATTTCACCCATTTTTATCGGATGTGATGAAGCTCATGAGAAGCTTAATGTGGGTAAATAAGATATTATTTACAACAAATGTACATGTGCTTTCCAAGAGACTGTGAACTGTAACAGTTATACGAAGACATGCGGTGATTTAGAAATAGGCTATGACAAGCGTCTCTATTTGAATAAGAAAACGTCTTACCGCTTAGTCGATGTCCAGAGGAATCACACAGGCTTGATGATAGAGGTCTCCTTGTACGTGCGAAGCCTGTATTTTCTCTGAATCGATAACGCCGACCAAATAAATCCGGTTTTTCACGAGAGTTCCGATGCCCGACTCATATTAAGATCATCACTCCTGTCACTCAAAACACGTCACCGCTCCGCTCCGCGCGCTGGATTCGAGAATCCGCTTAGAGTGACAAGACTTCTCTCAGTAAACGAATATAATTTGTTTATGTAACACAAAAGACAACGAAAATAGAAAATATGTCTGTTAATATTTCCCTTTCGTGCTGTCAGTAACAGGTCGCTCGGAAGCCCGTGTGTTGATGTGTGCGGTGATGTGAATGAGCGGGTGTGCATGCATTCAATGAGTGTGTATGGAGGAGGATCCTCTCATCATCAGCGGCTCCCACTGCTCAACATTTCTTCATGATAGGCCAACTGTAAACCCAAAACACAGTTAAAGACACCCTGAAATCAAAATGAAAATTTTGGGGAGGTTTATATCAATATGTTAATTACACTTAAAAATGACCTTTGCTGTTTGTTCAAATTGAAACAACATAATTCTTAATTTTACAATTGAATTGTTTTATGTTCAATCCACTTAAATTTGTAAAAACTAATAAGTTAACTTAATTCCTTCATGTCGTCCCATCACAAATTGATTGTGTGGAACCCAGTTTTTTTTACAGTGTATAAAGAGTGCTCTAAAGCAGTGACCTAATTGAAAAAACAGTTCTCTTTCAACTATTTTCATGACATCACCTCAAACTTTCTTTAGATTAACATCCAAACATGTTTAGACTTACAAACTGATTCCAACACTCAAAAAACTTTCATTTTGATTAAACAATTCACTTTATGTTAAGATGGAAACCCTAATGGCCTAATGGTATCACATTTAATTATGCTATAAATAATATGATTGTAATGAATACAATTGTATAAATAATACAATCACAAGGTTCAAAGTCCTCATACAGTACATAAAATTTTATAACCTATCTCAACCTTAGCATCTGTTGAAAATTCCAAAATGTATTTTAGCAATGGAGGCTTGAGCAATTGATGTAAGAAAATGAAAGTTGTATAGAAATTACCTGAATCTCTGCGTCTATCAAGAGTGCTTCTACTAATAGCTAAACTGTGAGTTTACCTTTTTCAAACATAATATTACTACCTCACTACATGATCAAGACTTTTGCATGAAAATAATTGATTCATCAACCAATCATATCAGGCATTCAGCAACTGCTTAGTAATATTTTGGAGGTATTTTTAGAAAATGCTTACAATGTCAACAGTTATTTGACCAAAACTACAGTAAACATTTTAACTTTGAAAATATTATTAGTTTTTTATTATTTCATAAGCATGACATCTAAATCTGGAGTAATGACTTTTGAAACTAAAGGCTCTATTTTAACAAATCAGGCACAAAGTTTTAAGCACAAAAGCATTAAGGACGTGTCCGCATCCACTCTTGCTATTTTAAAGAGGGAAAAATACGCTCAGGGTTGTGCTTATTCTCCTAATGAGTTATGGGTGTGTTTTAAGCATAAGGTGCATTAAATCAATCAGAGTTACATCTCTCATTCCCTTTAAGAGTCAGTTGTGTCGTGCCATGACACAATTGCTATTTACATGGCGAACTTTATAAGGGGAAAAACTGAATGCTTCACTAGCGAGAAAACAGTTAAACAGACCATCTGCAGCGCGAAGATAAAGAACAAGCCTCCACCATTCAGCCTCTTTATTTTCTCTTTATTTTACTTTTACTCTTTACTTTACTTTCGTGGATAAGGAAACAGTGTTGTACGCACTCCACTGAAGATATCCATTAGCCTACATATTTAATTTTGTTTGTTAAGTGCAAAGATTTGTTTCAAAACTATTTCTAAATTCAGTTCTAATTTCCAGCAAACGAATAAATGAACAATAATAACGAAGTGTGGTCAAAAAGTTATATCCAAACACACGTCCTATGCCCTATATGGTCCAAAACCCAACAGGTGGACAGATCTAAGCTTGTTTTTAATAAAACATATATAAATATGCATATATTAAACAATACTGCTAATAATAATAATAATAATAATGTTATACAAAAGCAAATTGTCATCAATAAACTGTAAAAGCCCCCTAGATGAAGAAGGCATGGAGGCAGTTGTTTTTATATTTATGTAGAAAATAATAATTTTTGTAATTAATAATTAGCGTATTGTTGTACATCCTGTGTGTATTAAGCAATGTGTAACGTGCTCTGCGCTGGACTTTAGACCAGCTTTCAGTTGGTCAATTGCTTAGTCTATTTTATTTCATCAGAAAAGCAATGCGCCAACAATGTGCCTTAACACACCTCCTTTATAGATCGGAACACCCATGAATCCACAAAGCGGCGCAAATGGATTTGCTATTTAAGCAACGTGGAACAAAATGGGAAAATTAGGGTTGCGCTGGTCTGAAAATAGCAACAAATCACACCAAACACCTCTTGTGCCTTATTGCGCCTGGTGTATGATAGGTCTTGATAGATAAGCCTTGCCATTTAAGGAATTAAAATTACATTTAGTAAAATGGAAAGCAGTTTTTTAAATTATATAAATGTTTAGCAATAGTACTCTTTTCACTGTATTTTTTTTTTTTTTTCAAATAAATGCTGTTTTATGAACATAGGGGGACGTCTTTCAAAAATATTTAGAAATAAAAAATAAATTATTCCAATTATTTGAAAAATAGTTTTTCTAACATGTCCCCTTACAAAATTGTAAAGTGGTGACTAATTTCTGCCAAATACAATGTTTGTTATTACATTTTGTTGATTATAGTTATGACTACTACTTATAATATCATGGTAATCTTCAAGCTATAGTAAATAGGCATTTGACACTTGAGTCTCTTGAATCTTCCCTTACAAAAATGTTCCACAAATTATAGTCATTGTGGACATGAGATTAAAACTGATAACATGCAAGCATGTGCATGTATAACATTAGGTATCTCTACCACCATGAATACAGATTTTTGTTCATACATTTTGCACATTTTAGATGCAGTGAAAAAATAGTAGTAGTAGTGTACCTTTAGTCACTGTTGTACTTTGAATATGGTTACCATGGTACATATTTCCAAGGAAAGATACAAAAGAAGGTCATCTATAGAAAACAGCACAGTATGAAAACCTTTTATCCTTTAGACCATGAGGTGGAATGTATGTATCAGTGTCACCACCGTATGAGCATTGTAATAATAATAAACAATTCACTTCTCATTCAGTTCAATCTTTTTCACTAACCACTTTTTGGTTAATTACATTGTCTAGTTATCATTACTGCCTTGAATAACACTGTTTCTCCATGAACTCGTTTTCTTCCCTGTCGCCTGAAACTTGTCTCTTGTGATGTTGTGTGAGACGTCCAGTACAATGGTGTATAATTCAGTCATTAGTGTACGTCAGAGCTCTTGGCAACAGCAGGCACTGTCTCTCTTCCTTGTCGCCATGCAAGGACAGATACTGCATATTCAGCCTTAGTGTGCCACTGATGGTCTGCGTGGGATGCACAATGAATCTGTGCCGCGCACGTTACGTGTTCATACAGTACGTGAGCGCCTGAGTCATTTCTAGAGCTGCAAAAGGCTATGGCTAAGCTATAGTATAGTAGTAGGCATGTCAGAGAGCAGATCCATCAGGAAAACAAGTGTGTTCTCATGTGACATTATTAGTTGTATTTACAGGTGCCATAGAATAAACTGATACAATCCCCGGAAGCAAAGAATTCTGGCCCAGATTTGGCATAAAGCTGGCAGTGTAGTCATTCATCCAGCACTGGCATACAGGATGTAGGCTAAACATGGCCCGGGTTTTACAGAGGTGGCACCAAATTTAAGGCGGCACATAAGACTTGGGCCAGATGACAAATGTAGTATTTGGCCCAGATGGGCCCAGATGTTAAAAATTTATATGTGGGCTACGTAAGTTTGGCCTATCTTGACCCACTTTTAAAATACATTTAAATTATTTTTGAGTAAAGAAAATATTCTACCAATCGGGTCGCTTCGAGAAAAAGTGTGGCCATAAAGCAAAATCAAATTCATTGCAGTCTTGTAACACCAACAATTCAGGCCCTGTTCGGGCCCAGATATGGGTTATTAACTTGGCTGAGACCTGGCCCAGATATGGTCCATGTTGGTCCTTTGTATGGAAGCCAGATTTGGTCCATTCATGTACCGTAATTCACTGCAGCATGTGAGCCAAGCAAAAGCTGATTGTGTGGGCAAGATCTGGGCCAGAGAAATGTTGCTATGTGGCATGTGTTAAATTGTTCTCTGATATCTAAATAGAAGGTATGTGGTTTAGGTAAGTGTAAAAACAGTAAATAGCATCACTGTTTAAGTTTTAATCTTTAAGTTTCACTACTTTGGTTGAGATTACATCCATCTATTGAGTTATTTGGTATAGATGTAGGCTGTCAAGCATATGTCCAGTTTACACTGGTGAACACACAGATGTTCTTTTAAATTTTGGGACCTACCTAATATTAAAAGCCTAGTGTTGAAAGGTTTGTTTTTGGAAAAAAATTATTGGAATTTGGGTTTATCAGATTTATTCTCTCTCTTTCAATGTCCTGTGTCATGTATAATGAAACAGCAGCACAGAAAAAAAAAATCTGGGACGTGATTTTGTCAATCAGGATCTGATTGGTTGGTTGTGGTTTGCTATTGCTGCAATTTCGTTTGTTTGACATTGTTCTCCCTTAAAAACACACCATCGGAGAAGAGAACGGATGTCATAGCAAGGATAAGGAAAAGTTACTTTGATTAAAGATATCATGGACACTTTTAAGAGAACTTTATCTGGAAACCATCTGTAGTGTTCACTTAAGTGAGCACTTAGCTGCATCCTGCTGACTCTTAAAAATAACTCTTCCCTAGTACTTTCACTGTTTCTTAAATCCCTTTCTGTGCTACAGTAGCGCACAATATCCAAGATCATCCTTGAAACTTTCTGTTGCTAATATATGTAGTGTTATTTAATCCCTGAATAAGTATTCCTAAAGTTGATGAAAAAACAATATGTGAGTAGTACAGTGTGTCCGAATTCACAGGTACTCATAAAAAGAGCAGACTAGAAGTACTGTAACTGACAAAAAGACTGTCAGCAAGATTCTGCACCCGATTGACACTTCATCTCATGAGGCCACAAGTAAGGATTTGTGAATAGCAGTGAACTGACTTTGGTAGGTCATGTGATCATTATGCAAATTGTCCTCCAATCTGTACAGGTAATTTCTTAAATTCCTGAAATATGACCAATGAGTGTTTACTAAAGCCTTGTGTAACTTGAGTGGTAGAGCATCACAAAACAATAGTGAAGTAATAATGGGTTTGATTCCAATGAACATATGCATTTGTCAAATGTGTACTTTTAATTGACTGTTTATCATGTTCCAGATGCTCTGCTAAACAGGTAAATGTAAACAAAAATGATGTTTGGATGTACTTTCATTTATTAAGCATGACCAGTTCATCAAAATATATTATTTTATACTCTAAACATTGCTGAGTTGTTTCAAACAATGCAGTCTCATGGCCATTCATTTCGATTTGACTTTACTGGCTGTTTTGTATAAATTTGTACATTATCATTATCATACATTTGATCTCATTTGTACATTATTGTAAATTTTGTTAATCCCAAACTCATTCTGAAAACAATCCTCTATATACATTTCCTGAGAGCACCAAATATGTCCCAGGAGGTATGTTTTTTTGCAGTTTTTGTGAATCCACCAGAGGGGGCTGTGTATGCTTTTTAAGATCTCAAATTTCTCTCGCAATTGCTATTTGCGCCTGCTGTTCTCGCGTAACTCCACTAGAAGCCGCTTTCGACTGACCCACCATTCTCCTTCCCTAAACCCAACCGATAGTGTTTTCAAAAGCACCGATTGACCCGCCCACCCACTTCCCTAAACCCAACCGACAGTGTTTTCAAAACCAATCCAGAAAAAGAAAAGCCCTCACGGCAGCCAGATTTTTACCACATTTTCAGATTTTACCACATTCTCACCCTGTTATTTACTTCTATTTATTTATTTTTTTTTTGGCTTTCGTTTTTTTCTTACTTGCTTTCTGGAATCGTTCTTTACCAGACTCAAACCCCGTCTTCATGATCAACTCCTTTCTGCGTGTCAAGTCCACTGACATTCAGGGCAAGTGAATGGACAAACTGGTAACAGGAATTGCGTCAGGAATGGCGTCATACCATCCTGTAGCATTCACTTTAAAGATGAAATGCAGCCATATGTACCTCTGGCTACATAATTTGCAATCTCCAGAAGTGTATATAGGGGTACGTTTAAAGAATGAGCCTATGTTGATCTAATCAGATTATGTTTAGGGGAGGGTTTAAGGACATGCCTTCTTTTAAAAAACATTTATTTTATTAATGAAATCATACAAATTAGCCAGCTTGGTCTGTTTGAGCTCATATTTGGCTAAAATGTGGACAAATCCAACAGTCGTGTTAAAATTTTATTTAAAAAATGCAACACACCGGCTGGGTTCGTCTATATTATACCCAAATTTGGGTTGAAACAATCCTGCATTTCTACATTCTATATATTCCACAGGACAAAGTCATACAATTTTGGAATGGCATTATGGTAAGCATGGGCAACATTTGACTCTTGAGTTGGGGGGGGGGGGGGGGGGGTTACTACCTCATGCCTAGTTCACGCTATAAGATTTTAGAACACAGGTTCATTTGAAATACATGCTTCAGCATAAGCCCAAGTAAAATATTTTATATTTCGGCTAAATATAGGCTGAGGTATGTATTTTCAGTGAGCCTATTGCAATTTAACAAGTTCATTGACAGGTCAGTCTGTGTTCTGGAGATAATAAACAAATGACCGGCAAAAACAGATGATTGGCAAAAACAGTTGATCTGCAAAAATAAAAAAACAGACTGTTTAGAAAACAAATACCTAGCATGACAAATATCTGCACCAATTGGCTGACTTGATATCACATGCTGCAGCCAATGAGGGAGCAAGTGATAGGTTGATTGTTGTTTTCACAAGCTCAATGGAAATGTTAGTGATTGGCTGAACTGATCATCAATTCATGTTCTCTATTAAACAACACAAGTCAAGTCTATCAACTGAACCGTGCACATATATGAGTGATCCACTGATGAAGCAGCTGAATGACACAGCTTTCAAACACTCCAATGAACATTTGTATTGCTATAACCAACTACTGCAGAGCACTAGCTTGTTGTTTTGACATGTGAATGGAATTGACCCCCCATCCCCCATCCTCAATGCCGCCCATAATGGTAAGTAAATAATGACAGATTTCTTCATTAACTTTAAGCACATGGCTGTTGCTTCTGTATGATTTTCAACTCGCTTTCATCAAACACTGTTTTAATTTTATATCAGACACATTGTTTTTATGCGTGATATCAGATAGCACACTGTAATGAGCTGTAAGCAGAGATCAGCTTTGCTTATTGTGAAATGAATACTGTTTGCTCTTTAATGAGACTCCTGGATCCAGTCATTACTCTTGATCAGAAGATGGTGACTTAAACTTTCGCCTGCCCAAGATATCTGGAACATCAGCCGAAGGCCTAGAAGAGAAAAAAAAACACCACTGGATGCACGTTAACCCAACACACGCGAGTGCGCTCACTTATCTAAGTTGAATAGGCAGAGCCAAGTCCTCATGCAACATAGATGACATTATGAGTGAAGGCAGTGGTGTAAGTCGCCATGACAACCACATCCACAGCAACTTCTTTGTTGGTTTGAGACGAATAAGCTCATAAAGGGAAGCTGTCGACACCTTCCTTTCTCCATTTTTTTTAAAGATCAGAAAAGACTTTCAGGGTTCAATCTATGTGCAGAATGTAAACTCTGAAGGCAACTCACGCTGGTGGAAAATGGAGCAATCTCGCTACTCTGTAGTGCTTCTTATACAACCATAAAAATGTCACCGAGAGGGTCAATCAAAATAACGTCCTGAAAGTGATTGGCTCCTGCGATTGAATATAATGTGAGCCCAATAGGGGAGCGAAAAAAGCCTCTCTCAGAGCAAGTGGAAATCCCAATCACTCCGTTCCTGTAGTGAACCACAAAGACGTGGGCTGTTTGGCAGCGCTGAAGAATCAAATTACTCTCAGGCCCTAGAGAGAAACTGGCATATTGTGAGAGGGAATTCATTGCATTGCCAATGTAATGAGGGGAGTACGCGTACGCGTTTGTGCGAGTTTAATTTGCGCCTGGTATACCCCACCTCTAATGTAAAGTTATGAGTATGTGAATGACAAAATGATTTACAGAGGATAGAAGCTGTGTGGATGTATTAAATCCTTAGCATTTAGTCTTTTCGAGCTCTTGTGCTGCTGGTAATATTGAGTGTTGTTTTGTAATATATTTAGACTGTGAGCGCATGTCTCACCCGTCATCCTGCGAGCCCTCGGCGGCTGTTGAAGCTGCTGTCTCCACGAATGTCCCCATACGACTTTTCGAGCGCTCTACATTAAGCTGACTTTGAGTCCCTAAGAAGGAGACAGAAGAAGCAACAATGTGATTTTTTGGCATGATTCAGCTGTGGCAACCCCAATAAAGAAAGGAATGTGGTAATATGATTGAATAATATTTATTATTTTTAATTATCTTTTTTTATGATACAGTTATTAATGCAATATTAATATATAATGCAATATTAATTTTATTCACTGGCCACTTTATTAGATACACCTGTCCAACTGCTTTTTAACTCGTTTCTAATCAGCCAAACACATGGCAGAAACTCAATGAATTTAGGCATGTAGACATGGTCAAGGCGATCTGCTGCAGTTCAAACTGAGCATCAGAATGGGGAAGAAAGTTGATTTAAGTGACTTTGAATGTGGCATGGTTGTTGGTGCCAGACGAAGTGGTCTGAGTATTTCAGAATCACAACCACCTTTAGGGTTTACAGAGAATAGTCCAAAAATAGAGAAAATATTCAATGAGTGGCAGTTCTTTGGGCGCAAATGTCTTTTTAATGATTGAGGTCAGTGAAGAATGGCCAGACATGTTACAACCGAGGTAAGCAGAAGAGCATCTTTAAATGCACAACACGATGAACCTTGAGGTGGATGGGCCACAGCAGCAGAAGACCACACCGGGTGCCACTCCTGTCAGCTAAGAACAGGAAACTGAGGCTACAATTCACACAGGCTCACCAAAATTGGACAATAGAAGGTTGGAAAACGTTGCCTGGTCTGATGAGTCTCGATTTCTGCTGCAACATTCGGATAGTAGGGTCAGAATTTGGCATCAACAACATGAAAACATGGATCCATCCATATTTTCTTAGCAAACTTTGGGCCCATTAGTACCAATGGAACATCGTGTCACCTGAGTATTGTTGCTGACCATGTCCATCCCTTTATGACCACAGTGTACCCATCTTCTGATGGCTATTTCCAGCAGGATAACGTGCCATGTCATAAATCGCAAATAATCTCAGACTTGTTTCTTGAACATGACAACGAGTTCACTGTACCCAAATGGCCTCCACAGTCACCAGATCTCAATCCAATAGAGCACCTTTGGAATGTGGTGGAACGTTGATTCGCATCATGGATGTGCAACCTACAAATCTGCAGCAACTGCATAATGCTATCATGTCAATATGGACCAAAATCTATGAGGAATATTTCCAGTACCTTGTTGAATCTATCCCTTGAAGGATTAGGGCAGTTCTAATGGCAAAAGGGGTTCCAACCCGATACTAGCAAGGTGTACCTAATAAAGTGGCAGGTGAGTGTAAATCAATTATTATAAATAAAATAATTTATTATTACGACAAACATAATGAATTATTATTAAATCATTATAACATTTTTGTTTTTATTTCAAAATAAGGAACAGTGGAACTGACAGGTTTGTATACACATTGCTCATTTTAAGATTTTATAATGTGTTATAAATGGGTCCCTTGTTGTTTTTTGTCCTCATCACAGTCCCGAAAAAGGGCCATACACTCAGACAGAAACAAACATATGAGACTGCTGTTCATTCGTCGCTGTTGACATGATTCAGCGCATGACTGCTGCGTGCTCTAGGGGCATAATAACGGCTGTGAGAATTTAGTGCATAATCATACTTTTTATAGCCTTTAGCTGCCAAGCCACATGCACAAAATTTCAAAAAACACTTTGTATAGCCTGAGAACATAAATGTATCTTCACTGCATAAAAATAAACATGAAAATAAACTGCAGGAAATGGGGCATCATATCAAATTAGTTTCATCTTTTCCCGATTATCAATCTACTCATCTGTGCATTACGTATGGGGCAGGAACAGATGTGTGGACTGAAGCAGGAAATGGCTATTGAGGAAGCAGCAAGGACACAGTGCATGAGTGACAATGCCGGCTGGAATTGACACGTGCCAATGTAATTTCCACAGCAGGGCAGTGGGTAAGCTTTTGAGTAAATGAACATGGTTACCTGGCAGCCCATCTCATGACTGCAGTCATTTCATAACTAAAAGTACCCATGTCAGGGTTCAGACCAAAGCCATGGTGCTCATTTGCCAATTTGTATTACCTAGGGATCATTGGCACTGTCTACTGATTACTGGTGAGGTCCCATAACTAATACAAATGTTGTTGTTCAGTAAACATTGATAAGCAAATCCATTGTCTACAAAAGTATTTAAAAGGTCCACTAGGCCTAGTTATGTTTTTAATCTGTTTTATATCTATCTTATATCTTCTTTGTCTTTTGACATCCAATGCATGGCTTTGAACAAGCGAAAGATGTTCTTAAGTGGCACTAAAACATTGTTAAACTAAAAGTAAGACTGCTTGCATCAGGGTCCGAGGACAGGTTACCTAGAACTAGAACATAGAAACTTTTGAGCTCCATATTTGAAATAGCAGTGTAAATTATCACTTCTGATCTCTGTCTATTTGAATTAATGTGAACAAATAGTTCTCCCTTGTGTTATCCATCCATACGAATTACATCAGGCTGCCTAAACACGTTATTATAACTTGTATTATTGCATAGCTTGTAATCTCTGTCTATACAAACAACCCAGGCTCATTCTGAAAACGTAGTCCCGTAGACGTTTCTGGACACTGCGAAATACATCCCGGGTGGTACGTATTTTTGTTTTCACGGATCCGCAAGAGGCCGCTGTGTGCACTTTTTCGTATCTCAAATGTCTCTCGCGAGTGTCCACAGTGTTCTCACGTAAACCCACAAGAGACCACTGTCGACCGACCATCTGTCTGTCTGTCTGACTGAATGATTGACTGGGCGACCGGCCGATTGACTGACCCACCCTCCTCCTTCCCTAAACCCAACCAATTTTACAGATTGACCCGCCCACTCACATACTTCCCTAAACCCAACCAACGGTTTACAAAAGCCGTCCAAAAAAAGAAAAGCCCTCGTCTGATTTTTACCACGTTTTCGCGGATCAAAAGAAACAGCGTCATACCGCCCTGTATAGCGTTCGCTTAAAAAATGAAACGCAGCCGTACGTACCTCCGGCTACATAATTCGTGGTGTCCAGAAACGTCCACGGGACTACGTTTTCAGAATGAGCCTGTGTTGTATACAAACTATGGCACGGTGCAAAAACACATTGGATTAATGGCAGCGTAATACATGCGTAATGTCAGCCTGTGGTATTTAGATGTTAATATAGGTTGCAAAGTTTTTAAGATTATTAGCAATGCTTTGTTTGTATTTTGTGGTTCCATGTTTGTGTTGCTGGAAAATATAGTGCAGTGATATCAGACTTGACTCTACAGTGGCTCTCTAGCCAGTGGAAAAGCAAAGCAGCTCTTAGAAGACTTGGTAGACAAACTAGCTTTGAGTCTAAAATAGCACTAGCCCTGGTTCATGCTGGTGCACAAGAAGTCAATTTTTCTAATAACCTTGCTGGTTGTGGGTAACCTGGAAACTCCCACCAGCAGAGTAGGAGGCTTGAAGATAGCAGTCTAGGAAGATCTAGAGGTAGATCAGTCTAAAAAGCAGTCTAGAAAGATCTAGAACCTAGGCAGAACCAGCAGAGGATACAGTGCCAGAAAGCCAGGTAGAACTTGATGTATGCAAACTCATAAAAAAGACAAGGGACAATGAGGTGGGCTTTTCATTTGATGTTTGATCCCCCTCCGAGTCTTTAAAATCCCTCTGCAAGCGATTGTACAGGTGCGGATACATCTGTACCATCTCTGCTAGTCAACTCTCCAGTGTATTCATGTGGCTAGTGTTGTTTTGGTTGTTTTGTTGTTTTCCTGTTTGACACTCATAGAAAAACATTGAAATTAATTGGGGTAAAATATCAAACATCAAATGAACCCACCGATTGCATAATCACCTCAGACAAATGCTATTTCAAAAGTGTTTAGAAAACTAGGGCGACATGGTGGCTCAGTGGTTAGAACTGTCCCCTCACAGCAAGAAGGTTGCTGGTTTGAGTCCCGGCTGGGCCAGTTGGAGATTTCTGTGTGGAGTTTGCATGTTCTCCCTGTTGGCATGGCTTTACTCTGGGTGCTCTGGTTTCCCCCACAGTCCAAAGACATGCGGTACAGGTGAATTGAGTAAGCTAAATTGGCTGTAGTGTATGAGTGTAAATGCGAGAGTGCATGGGTGTTTCCCAGTGGTGGGTGGGAAGGGCATCTGCTACGTAAACATATGCTGGATAAGTTGGTGGTTCATGTGGTGACCCCTGATAAATAAAGGGACTAAGCTGAAGGAAAATTAAAACATTAATGAATAAATGTTTAGAGAACTAAGAACAACTAAAGAAGAACTGAAAAATTTCTCCAAAAGTCTGCTTTAATGAGCTGTTCTGAACTGCCATATAGAACTAAAAAATACCTTAGATTTAGACAGATTTTGTTTTTTATTTGGTTCATCTTAGGTCAGACATTAAAATATACATAATATTGATACATATAGGTATACGCACTGATAAATCTCACCAAACAAGGAATTATCAAAAAAATAAGTATAAAAAGAAAAGGTAAAATACCACATATATAAACAAAGATATACAAACATAAGATAACAAAAATAAGAATAATAAAAAACAAAAAAAAAGGAAAAGGAAAGGAAAAAAGGCAATTAAGATATAGGTGTCTCCTTAAAAAATTTTTAGAAAAGGGTTCCAAACTTTCTTAAACTGTTCTGGCTTTTGTTTTATTGCGAAACTAATCTTTTCCATTTGAATAGCATGTAAGAAATCAAAATCCCATTGCCGATAAGAAGGGGGAGCTGCTGACTTCCAATTCATAAGAATAAGTCATCTAGCCAGTAAGGTTACAAAGGCTACACTATCGGCCTGTAAGGAATTTAATTCAACATATTCTGGCAGGATTCCAAACAGTGCTCTTAAGGGGTTTGGGTCTATTGGCAATGAAAAAACAGTAGAAAAACACCTGAAGACTTTCCCCCCAAAAATCAGACAGTTTCAAACAAGACCTGAAAGTATGTAACAGTGTGGCTGGTTCAGTTGTACAGCGAAGGCAAGTTGGGTCAAGATCAGGGAAAATTTTTAGATTCAGACAGATTTTGCTTATTGTAAAATTACATTATTTCAATTCTTAAGTCCATTTCATTCTTTGATTTCGTTTGAAGTAAACCGGGGCCTTACTCTATGTAGTGCATAAGTGAGCAGCTGGAGATCCCCAGTGGCAAAGCCTTAAGCAGGTGCTCATCAAGCACCCTCCAAAAACACCTTGAGTGTCTCTTCATTCTAGGGCGCCTGATGACTTAGGTCTAAACAATCTTCATCAAAATCCTCAAGAGGACATCTCACCAATAAAGTGAGAGTTGTTAGTCCTCTAGAGGAAAACCTTTGCTCAATCCATTTTAAGCAATTGGTCATTCCGTCAAGGACAGGACAAGTTAAAGAGGCTGCTGTAATGCAAACATGAGGATACAATGACAGTTTTATATTACAGAAACTAGGTACAAATCTAAAAAATAAATCTTTCAAGTAATTCAAATTCCAGAATTTATGGAGGCCTCCAAGTACGTTCCAGTCACCTGGTAGACAAGTATTGAATTAAGTGGTCTAGAATGCAGCATTGTACCTATGCATGCCCACATCAGTATTGCATATTTATATAACCCAACCAATATACAGTATGTAGTGCTGTCGCTGGTTCGATCCTCGGCTGGGTTAGTGGGCATTTTTGTGTGGAGTTTGCATGTTCTCCCTGCATTCGCGTGGTTTCGAGTGCTCTGGTTTCCCCCATAGTCCAAAGACATGCGGTACAGGTGAATTGGATAGGCTAAATTGTCCGTAGTGTATGTGTGTGAAGGAGTGTGTGGATGTTTCCCTAGAGATGGGTTGCGGATGGAATGGCATTCGCTGCATAAAAACGTGCTGGATAAGTTGGCGGTTCATTATGGATTAATAAAGGGACTTAGCCAAAAAGAAAATGAATGCATAAATGAACCCATATATGTGTAATTGCTGTATAGACCTACTGTATACTGCCTGAAAAGAGTCGTCAGTATGTTTACTTCCTCCCCAAACCAATGTAGATTGAAACAAATATGCGTAATGTCAGCTTGTGATATTTCACAGATATAATTCGGATATAATGAGCTTTGTTTCTCTGCAGACAATGCCATCTGACCAATGAGAGCAGAGTAGACTCTTGGAAAGGAGGTGTTTAGATAGATCATTAAGTATTTTTTGACCTTGGATGGATGTAAACCTATTTTAAGGCCCAATTCCAATGGGACACCACTACATATCTTCACTCGTCATAATACGTCGTTTGCGATCTCTTACTTCATATGAGAATGACGATGGCGAGTTATTCCATACGGTTATTACAGTTGCGTTATTGTTTGGTATTTATCTTCAGGAAATTACTGAAGGCAATGATATCATGTTATTATAATGATATAATGTGGCAATAAGCTCGTAACTTTACTGCGCATTTACACCATGGCCATATTCATCTATCCAAACACATGAAAACAACATTAACATTATATCATACACTGTATAGGGCAAATCACAACAAACTCGCTTTTTGTGTTGAGAGGCGCCTTTTTTGAATGATTTACTATTGGCCGCGAGTGTTTTGCCTGCCTGCTGCACCTCCTGTTTTTGCTATTGCGCGCTGTGTGCTCACAGTTGAAAATAGTTAACTCTGAGCGGAAAAAGCGCATTACGTCTGTCTCGTCTGTCTCATTCACAAATTAAATGAAAGCAGAGGCAATGTTTCTTTTGAGGTGACAGCAGTGTTTGTGTTGTCAAGATGACTACAGAGATTTTTGAAGATGGAGGAGAGACTAGTGATTGCTGTTTTGAGTTATCCGGTGCCTTATGACTAAGCCCACACGGAATCTGCGTGCGCAGAATTCCGCAGATTTTTAGCCTATCATTAATTCTGTTTATTTACTTGAGTAAATGCGTGTAAATCTGAATTTATTCAGTTTTTAAATTACACATATTCACATATTAAGGTTTTAGTTATAAGACTCCCAAAATAATTCCGCAGAAATCCGCAGATTTTTACCAAAATTCTCCGCAGAAATTGCAAAAAACGTCCGCAGATTCCGTCTGGCCCTACTTATGACTCACAAATCCTGAATATCACAATATTATTAAATATTAAAATTATACCAATATCAACAGCAACACTCGTGCACAATACGCAGCTGATTCAGTCATTGCCTAGTGACATAAAAAGTGCACCGTGCTTCATTTTTTTTCTTGTCAACAAGAAAGGCGCTTCGCGTTTTTGGAACGCAAAGCTTGTTCGGTGTGATCGGCCTCTAGAAAGGTAATTTTCAGCCACTAGACTTTTCTGACAAGGTATTCGAGTCTCATCGAGTGACAGATGTGAAAGTATGTTGTAGGACTACTATGGATGAGTTATTATTATGGATTATAGATAGTGAAATGTATTTTTTTTTATCTTTTTTTTTTTTTAAAGAATGACAGTAAAACACAAACACCGTAATGAATGTATTAAAACATATCCTTTTTTGTTTTAAACATTTGTAATAATGACAAAAAATACTAATTTGTTCCCCTCCTGACTTTAAGGATCATGTGCATCAGCCATGTTGCCATTGTAGTTGGTGTATTCTGGGACATTTTGTACCCCTTGGTTTCAAGAATTCACACTTAGCTGATCATTGGTAAAAAGCTTGTTTGGCATGCTGTCCCAGGAGAGAGCCCTAAGCTTATAAGATCCTCTCGCCCTGGGCTCCCTCCCATTAGCAGGGTGAGAGGGAAGTTTGAGCTCAGGTAGATCTCAATGAACTCCCCCAACTTATTTCTGACTAATGACTGATATAGGGATGGCTAGGGAGAGATATATGGCTTGCTAAGAGCTTGAACATGATGCCAATTTGGTATGTTCAATTAACTTGGTTGCGTGTTTTGGACTGTGGGAGGAAACCGGGGAAAACCCACTCGAGCACTGGGAGGAGTAGCAAACTCCACACAGAAATGTCAACTGCTTTAGTAGGGATTTAACCAGAGACATTCTTGCTGTGAGGCAACAGTGCTAATCACTGGGCCGCCGTGTCACCCATCTAGAAAGGAGGGAGAGTAGGGGTGGGTGGGGGTGATTCTTCAAGACGAAAATACTGAGATAAGAAACTCTGGTTATTTATAGTGAGTTAAGAATCATCTGATTGGTGAATCAATCTTAGGCTAATGCGGGACCAGCCATGGACAATCATGCATGTGATCCTCTTGAAATTAGTTTATAAATAAACTTCACTTCGAGTGTGGTCCTGGAAAATCTCTGTTTCAAGGGCCACCTAACCCTTCTTCTTAGCCCTATGCCTTCAAGCTAAAGAGAATTGGGACACTCCTATCCCTTCACATGAATGCACAAAACAAGGGGTCCTGGTAAAGAAAAGGGCTAAGGGGTAGAATTGGGATTGGGCCTAAGAGACCTTCGAAAACCAAATTAGGAGGCATAATTGGTGCACTTTATGTTCAATAAGGGTTGGAGCAATTATAAAACAATACAATTAAAATGCCTTCATTGAAACTCCAGCTTTATTACCCATTAAATCCATAATGCCGTTTCACATGAAATCATCTAATAGAAAGGTTTCATATTGGCTTGGAACACAACTCGGGACTTATATCCAGCAGGCCACAGAGAGTGTAAATGAGAAGCCGTGGACAGCTCTACACTGACCCTGAGAAATATATTCACTTTAAAATGGTGTCATAGGAAATCAGCCTTCAATTGTCAGACTGGTGTATGTGTGTGTGTGTGTGTGCGCGTCTCCATATGGAACAGGCACTTACCCTCTCGTGTGAGTATAGCCGCTGGCAGTTCAGGGGCTGGATTTGAGTTTGTAGCCATCGGGTGCACTCTGAAGTTGCCTGAGAAAATTAGATGTTGTCATATTAGCCTGAGTGGTGCAACATGGTCTCTCATCATCACGAAAGCAAACAAATCTGATGTTACACAACATAATCAAGATCACCTCTCTAGTTAAATGTTATACTGTATTTAAATTGAATTGATTGGCACTGTAGATTGTGTGCCAATCGGAATTCTGCTCTTTTCAATGTTCTACTTCCTCAAATTTGAATTCACACAATCCTTAAAATAAATCAATAAAACAATATATATTATATGTAATTGTTATATTTAATTGTAACAAAGGGCGTCACGGTGGCGCAATGGGTAGCATGTTCGCCTCACAGCAAGAAGGTCGCTGGTTCGAGCCTCAGCTGGGTCAGTTGGAGTTTCTGTGTGGAGTTTGCATGTTCTCCCTGTGTCCGCGTGAGTTTCCTCCGGGTGCTCCGGTTTCCCCCACAAGTCCAAAGACATATGGTATAGGTGAATTGGGTAGGCTAAATTGTCCGTAGTGTATGTGTGTAAATGAGTGTGTTTGGATGTTTCCCAGTGATGGGTTGCAGCTGGAAGGGCATCCGCTGCGTAAAACATAAGCTGGATAAGTTGGCGGTTCATTCTGCTGTGGTGACCCCAGATTAACAAAGGGACTAAGCCGAAAAGAAAATTAATGAATGAATAATTGTAACAATATTTCTCAATATTCATTATTTTATCAGTATTATATCTTAATAAAAACATTTGAAACAAATTAATTAAAGAAACTTAAAATGTCCTAAAACATCTTAAATTCTGCATTGTCCAAAACCATGAAGTGTTACAGATGCTAAAATATAATAATGTGTAATCTCACCTATATTGGGCAGTATATGATGGAAGTTGAACCATGCTCTTATGAACGGGTAGACTGAAATGAGGAGACCTGCAGAGCACAAACAGAGAAAAACAGATGTTGTCGTCCTCCTTCATGTATACTAATATGATCTGCATATTACCCACTATGTTTAACCAAACAGACAGTATGGAAATGCACTGTTAATTGCATCTACGGTGGAACTAGCCAACCGTCCAACCAAATTTTGCATGTTCTTTGTGTTTGGTGTGAACCCAGCAAACCACCTTTGGCTCAAATTTACAGCTAATTATGCAAAAGCCCCAAAGCATATATTGTCAATTTGTTTTATTTTATGACTCACAAGCAGCCATCTAATTAGCTAAAGTTTAGCCAAGGCAATATATCATGGACATACAGGGTGACTTAATAGTTATGGCTCATAATATGATTTAAAACCAACACAGGCTCATTGTGAAAATATACCCCGTATACATTTCTAACCCATGCAGGCTAATTGTGAAAATGTACCCCGTATACATTTCTCGAGAGCTCGAATTATGTAGCCAGAGCTATGCATGGCTACATTTTGTTTTTAAACCAACACTACGGGGTGGTGTGACGCTGCCAATGGCCTCTGTTTCTTTTCACACTATTAGCTGACCGATTACCTCGTGTTCCGATGTTACCAGATTTCCCAGAAGCTCGCCATGTACGTTAGTGGAGCAAAAAAATACAAAAATGTAAAAGCAAATGAAATATGGGCAAAACATGAACGGAAGTTTTGTGGAAACAAAAGTTGAATGCCTTGAATTTTTAATAAGGCACAAAGCAATCATTTCAGATACAATTTTAAGTAAGATAGGGATGGAACAAATTGGTATGTGTAAAATATGTCAAAAAGAAAAATGTTTTTTTACATGTTTTATATTGTCAAGAATTGGAATAGTTTTTAAAAGATTGTAAAATTTTAATTAAAGGATTAATTAGAGTTTGGGATGAAAACGAAACGCAATGAAGCCAGTCTTGCCAGATGTAGCTGACTGATTCCAGCCCAAAAACTATCCAAAACCCGCCAAAATGCAAAAACAACTGCCCAGAAATCTGTAGGCTATCATAAGCTGTCATAAAGTAATGGGGGGGTGGGGGGGGGGGGTATGGCATCTATTGGGGAGATCATAACTGGTTTATAAGTGAAGACTGGGCTGTTGATTTGGTTCTGTAGAGGTGCACATTAACAGGTAATAAGTTAAGACCAGGGGTGGGGGGTGGTGTCTGGGGCTGGGGCCGTTTTAAAACCGCCCAAATTGTTTTCTACCCGCCAATGTCATTTTTTACCCGCACAATCAAATTCAAAACCGCTCAATCTGGCAACACTGAATGTAGCAGAGTGGTGATGTTGGGATGGAATAAGAAAAATGAAAATTGTAAACCTATGTATAATGCTGATGCAAAATGCAACATGGGAAAGTAGAATTGTGGCAAAAAAGGAGAAAATTGTGATGGATGTATGGGAATTTATTAAAATGAAAAACAGAGGAATATGTGGAAAAACTGAATGCATATTTTATAAACAAGAACATGTTGGGAGAGATGCACAAGATACTAGTGGACAAAGCATGTGAAGTTTTTAAAGGAATGAACTGGAAATTGCCAAGGTTTTAATGTTTTTCTGAGGGTCTTTTACATTGTGTTGTGATGTGTTTCATGTAAAAAATTGTATTTGAAAATTCTTTAATTAAAAAAAATGTACGTTAGTGAACTAGAGACGCAGAGAGGTGTTGACTGCAACAATGGAGTTCGGGTCTGATAAAAAACGGTTCCAGAAAGCAGGTAAAACAAAAGCAAAAGCAAAAAATAAAATGGACAAGTAATTAACAGGGTGAGAACATGGTAAGATGTGAAAACATGGTAAAAATGTAGCGGCCGCGAGGGCTTTTCTTTTTTTTTTTTCTGGATTGCTTTTGAAAAAACTGTCGGTTGGGTTTAGGGAACGGGGTGGGTCGAGGTATCAGTTGGTCAGTCAGTCAGTCAGTCAGGCACTCGAGAGAAATCTGAGATTTGAAAAGCGTACACAGAAGCTTCTGGTGGATTCACGAGACAAAAACATGGCAAAAAACATTCCTCCTGGGACGTATTTCACGATCTCCAGAAATGTTTATAGGGGTATGTATCAATAATGAGCCTGGGTTGTTTAAAACGATTCGATTAAGTCAATATTTAATAAAATAAGATGAAACAATTGTGTAAGTTTGTGTGTGTATATATATATATATATATATATATATATATATATATATATATATATATATATATATATATATATATATATATATATATATATACAGTATATATCATAATTGTTTGGAAGCACTTAGTTTAGACCACAACCTGTTCGAATCAGACCTCCAGAAGTGGATTCATGAAGACCTCTAGTATTTGTATCTGTCATCATTATGCCAGAAGTACCAGAAACCTACTTTTGAATATTCTCTCGGACAGAGATGAGCATCTCTGCTTTTATATCTTTCAGGTTTGTATGATTTGGGGTGAAACTGAAATCTGCTGGACAGTGGTCCTGCAGGACTGGAGTTGCCAAACTTTGGTTTTGATAATGACAGAACTTAAGGGTCAAAAGGTTAAGAACCACTGTTTGATACATAAAGAAATATATTTTCTTTGTGTAAAAGATGGCAAGGTTATACTAAAACTCAGGTCACCTATTCTCGCATGCTTTCCCAAAGTGTCTTGTACATTTCTGTTGCAAATGAAGGTGTGCATTTGAGCTCTTTCTCTTCCCTCTGTCCTCTTGTGTTTGCAGAGGTCTAAGGCTGACGGCGAGACTGTCACAGACTGCAGACGCTGTGCTGGATTTTGATTATGCACCTACTATTCAAGCTGTGAATCAATTCCTGTTTGAAAAGGACGAGGCACCTCTGCTGGCTTTGTGTTTTGGCCAATTTCTTTCATGAGAGGCCACTGGCTGGCATGATTGCTGCATGCTGAGGGCTCCTTTGCCACGTGCTTTGCTTGTGTATGCTCAATTCGTACAGTTTTCCCTTTCAGGCTCTTCTTTGTGAATTCTGTCCTCTAATCTCCTTCAGTCTTTCTCTGTTAACTCACCCCAGACTTATTAATCCATCAGTGCGCTTGATGCTTTAGAGTATGCTGCCGCAATTGATCTGTCCCATTTGGCAGTAGAGACGTCCACGCACAAATATCTCTTGCGTGCATCCATGCCAACAATATCTTGATGAAACAGCTTCAACAAAAGATTTTAGCAGTTTTTTTATATTATTTTTAATACATGGATGAATGAACGAACCAAACTAATTAATGAAGTTAAGGCTGTCATCGTACTGTCATTGTAAGGTTGTTGCCAGGTTTAAACAAGTTATTGAACAAGAATTTAATAGTAGGTAACTGAATCGCTAATGTTAAATGCCGATAATAAATACATTTTAAGTTGATTAAAAATCTAAATGTATTACTGTTCTGTATACCATGGAAAGATGATGAGGTGCAACCCAGGTAACCCAAGAGATAATGACGCAAAAACAAAACAAGGATCAGGTGAACATAATAGAAAAGAAGGAAAACAAACTAAACAGGAAATTATTAATAAATGTTTTATATATATTTAGTTTATTCAATTCACAGTAACAGCACTTGTACAGCCTCCTCACACTTCTGTATTACTCCGCCCACATAGAGTGACAGCAGATCAATAAACTCACTACAGTTTGACAAATATTGCTGCTGTTAGACAACATAATGTACTTTTGAGCCTTTTTTAGGCGAGTTGTTAAGATTGCAACTATGCAGTTTATTTATAAAGATATTGCCTATTTTTAATACTTTTTTAATTTCTGAGAGACAGCGCGTCAGCATCCATCAGCCTGTCATACTGAGCAGAGCGAAGACGGTTGACATTCCACCACAAAACACAGATATTATGCGACAGAGATTGCATAATAAGCCCTTAGAAGAGAAAAAACTCAGCGTAATTTCAAACTACAGCTGATCAAATCATTATAAAACAGGTGAGTGACTTTCTAAGTCAATCACTCTTATGTATGTTGTAGTGCTGTTTTTATACCATAGTCTGGTGGTGTTTCTGGTACTGTTTGCTTTGCTTTGGCTTTTTCGGGGTTATTTTTTTTGAACTCCCGATTGCAACAGAAACATACTGGGATACCTCTGTAGACTGATGACATTTCATGCCGTTCAGCCTTATAATCTTAAAATGTGAAATGTGTGTTTTGTCATCACTTTAGACATTACGCTAGAGAATCATTCAAATACTAGCTCTAAAGGGATGTTTGTAGGAACAGTTTCTGCTGTTCTGACGTAAGCTGCAGATGTGAATTAATGGCGGAAGAAAGTAGTTCCTCATATAAAAGGATTTTAAGACAGTTTGATTTTCCTTTTTATATACACGATTATGATGTCGGACTGTTGTATAAACGCAATATCACACTCTTAGCAGTGCGATATGGCTGTATATCGTTACTGGTGGGACAGTAGGTAAAACTTTAAGAATCAATTAATTTTCTTTTATCCAAGTAAAGCTGAAATTAAATGTAAATATTCAATTTTTAAAAAGGCTAATGTTATGTTAAAATATGCTAAGCTAATAAAAAATTACACAAGCACTAAAAGCAAAAAATATCAAACATTCTTACATCAAAACACAAGGATTATAAGATTGTCTAAATAATTATAAACAAATAGGAAACAATGTTTTTTTTTAAGTCTACTTTATTTGCACTCAATAAAGATGCCATCTACTCTAAATAAGATTTATAGATGCCAATCAGACTGATCACCTGACATTACAGTATACCATCTCCGAGGGTCTATAGAGGTAATTCTAACTACTTGCACAATATGAAATGCAGCTGGCTTGTTGCTCAGCTCTATTGTGACAGGGTCTTGTGTAGATTACATACCCACCATCGTACGCAGGTGGCTTGGATTACAGAGCTGGATCAAATGATGAATGAGCTTCTTTTTTTTATCGAACCTCAACCGTGAATAACTCCAGGTCATACTTCAGTAGCAAACCTCTATAGCATATAGAAAAAAATTCAACAATTACCAATATTCTTGTTAATAAGGGTTAATTTTTGTTGTTGTTGTGGTAAGGCAAAGGATGATTGTATAGAAGATAGGAGTGAGCTGGTATGGAGCAGAGATTAGATGTAGTGTTAAAAATGCATGATATGCAAAAGAGTCATGCACTGGGGAATAGTCAATGAAGCAGCAGAGCACTACCTACCAAACCCTGCAGATTCATGCAGCAAATTCAAATGATAATTCACCCAAATTAAAAATGATGTAATCCACACACTCTAGTGTAATTCCCAACCTAAAACGTGTCAATGTCAGAGTACTCTTAATCTAAACGTTAGAGCTGATGTGTTCCTTCAGATTTCTATGGTGTTTTTGCCCAAACATACTGAGAGAATTTATAATTTAACAGAGACTGTCTAGTACAAGTTATTTGGGTCAACCCCATTCTCCAACCTCAAGAGGTGCACAAGTAACTTATGCTAAAGTCTGTAGTCTTTAGTGTCATTGTTAGCATGCTTCCCATAAAAATTGTTCATTCATTTTTCTTCAGCTTAGTCTCTATTTCAGAGGTCGCCACAGCACCAAGTATTCCAGCATATGTTTTATGCAGAGGATGCACTTCTAGCCACAACCCATACACACTCATTCACTGATACACTATGTACAATTTAGCTTACCCAATTCACCTATAGCACGTCTTTGGGCTGTGGGGGAAACCGGAGCACCTTGAGAAAGCCCACGCCAACATGGGGAGAATATGCAAACTCCACACAGAAATGTCAACTGGTCCTACCGGGACTCGAACCAGTGACCTTCTTGCTTTGAGGCAACAGTGCTAAGCAATGAGCCACCATGCTGCACTCTTCCCATAAAACGCTAGATTGTGAGGCATGTAAAACCAGAGAGGTTACATTTGGTACTGTGACCTGGACAGATTTGGGGGATGGGGTGGGGAAGTGTAATGGAGCTCATAAAGTAAGAGTCAAAGTTAGAGTAGACTTCACTTACCTGGATTATATACTTATATACTCACAAGGTATATGATTGAAAAATGCATAAGAATGTGGTCTTTGTGATGCCAGTTCCAATCATGCTTGCAACTATAAGAAAGCAAAACTTCCCTCCACTGATTGCAAAAGACATACTAGTGACTGGCGCTAAAGGCTGCAGGCTTTAGAGTCACTGTTAGCATAGCGATCACTCATGCTGGAAACATAAGTTTAATTCTACTTTTTGTGGGGCAATTAGAACCAGATGGGTTGCATTGGGTGCCATGACCCCGATAGAGTCTCCTCATACTACCACTAGTGTGCAGCCTCCACTTAAAAGATGCGACGGCAGACACTGGACATACTCTTTATGAAAAGTGCCATGAGATTTTTACACAGAAAGACAAGACCTTGGTTTAACGTCTCATCCGACGCTCACTGAGCAGAATAGCACCCCCTTCACTATACTGAGGCATTAGGACTCCAACAAACTGCAGGTTGAGTGCCCCCTGCTGGCCTCTCTAACATCTCTTTCAACAGCAACCTAGTTTTCCCATGTGGTCTCCCATCCAGGTATTGACCAGGCTCACCCCTGCTTAGCTTCAGTGAGTAACTGGTCTTGCGCTGTAGGGTGATATGGCTGTGGCTTGTAAAACTGGATTGGTTACATTTAGATCCAATTATGTGTTTTACCCCTACTCCCATGCCTTTATCTTGACCTTGAACCAGAGTGCGAAGGGGTAAGAATGAAAATATTCCCCTAAGAAACAAGTACAGTAACATTGTTCGAAAAGGAATGAGCCTCAGGGTTTACTCAGGCATCCCTTTTATGACTGGTTGCAAGAAGGACGAAACTGTACTGTATTTATACAGTGATCATATTCATATAATGTAACCACCAAAAGAATGGTGTGACGCGGTGGTGCAGTAGGTAGTGCTGTCGCCACATAGCAAGAAGGTCGCTAGTTCAAGCCTCGGCTGGGTCAGTTGGCATTTCTGTGTGGAGTTTGCATGTTCTCCCCGCGTTCGCGTGGGTTTTCTCTGGGTGCTCTGGTTTTCCCCCACAAGTCCAAAGACATGCGGTATAGGTGAATTGGGTATGCCAAAATTGTTCATGGCGAATGTGTGTGAATGAGAGTGTATGAGAGTGTTTCCCAGTGATGGTTTGCAGCTGGAAGGGCATCCGCTGCATAAAACATAAGCTGGATAATTTGGCGGTTCATTCCGCTGTGGTGACCCTAGATTAATAAAGGGACTAAGCCGAAAAGAAAATGAATGAATGAATGTAACCACCAAAAAAATATTATCATTTTACCAGACGTGATGTAAAAAAGCCAATTCCCTGCCACTAGACTTTTCTGTCATGGTGGCCTACTCTGTCAAGTCATTAGGTAACATTAACAGAATTTAAAATATATTGTGCAACGGTTATCATAAGATACTGGTCCTTACTTACATTTGTATTGACGTTGATATTTAGTAAAACCATGTTGGTGTTTCATAACATCTCATTTTTACGAGGTGGGTCGTTAGCCCAAGGCTCAACCCCCAATCTGGAGGACCAGGACATAAACACATACACTACGGACAATTTAGCTCACCCAATTCACCTATAGCACATGTCTTTGGACTTGTGGGGGAAACCGGAGCACCCAGAGAAAACCCAGAACATGCAAACTGCACACAGAAATGCCAACTGACTCAGCCAAGACTCAAACCAGCAACCTTCTTACTGTGAGGTGACAGCGCTACCCACTGTACAACCGTGAACATGAACTGTGTTATGAAAGTAAAAAAAATAACAGATGCTTGTTTGTTGTAAAAATGTTTACATTTGTGGGTCTCCTTGCTCACTTGGGCAGCCATGTTTCCACTGTAGCTGGTGTATTCAGGAACATTTCTCATACCCGTTCATTTGTATTGTGGTCTCAAAGAATCTTAAGTTGAAGGGTTATCTGGAACTGGCACCTACCCCAACACCTCTAACCAATAAAGAATCAAGACACCCATTTCTCTTCACATAAACCAGCAGGGTAGAAATGGGATTGGGCTTTAGTGATGTGAGCTCAATAGGAACGAGTTAAGGGGCAGCTAGTGAAACCTGTGTGGATAAACTTCACTCCCCTGGACTAAAGAGTTGCATTAGCCACTAATATAGAGGCTGTGGGCGTCCTTGTTAGTGCACCTGCCTCACACAGTAGAGATGCCAGTTTAATCCTGCTCAAATTGAGCCATATAAAACTGGAGGGTTAACTCTAATATCAACAGAGTATATAGCAACGTAAAAAAAATCGTACAAATTTCCATAAAAAAAGGTCATAACTCCGTTTAATGGTGAGTAAAAGAGTAGCATGGAATTTCTGCCCAATTCTTTTGTGTTCCAAAGAAAATCATACAGGTTTGGGGCAACATGATAAATCTATTATTTTACGCTGTACAAATTGAATCAATCACTGGAAAACCAGTGTCAGATGGACACAAATCTAAATATTGGGAAGATTGCTACTTACCGAGGCCACCGGCCCCAAGGAAGATGCCCCCCACAGCATCAGCATCACAGTCCTTTGACACTCCAATGATGATGCAACCTGCTACTATACTGAGCAGGGCTGAGCCCACCCGCAGCCCATGGTACTCCCCAATACTGACCGCGTTCATTCAGCAGGTGGAGCCCCCCCACCTAGCCTGCCTGTCTGTCCCACAGACACTCTTTTAAAACCTGCATACACAACAAACGCTCACGAAGGCAGATCACTGTATGAGAGTTTCACTGTTACTGAGATGGGTTAACAGAGACTCTATTTCTCCTCAAGGCTTTTCATACATCTTTAAACACTGGGCTCTGGTTACATTGCCGGATTCATGCTTGTTCCCTTCAAACTAATTTGGGTCTGATTGAAGGGGACGAATCATTGGAGTAAGAAGGCCAGGCCTAAAAGACTCATGATACTTGAGTGTTTACGCTGAATGGCTAACCGGGTCGTGCATTTGTAAGCAAATAAACACATATAGTCAACTGAACAATGTAGTTTGCTTGATCCCTAAAAATCCATTGTTGCATCCGTGCACAATTGAGAGTGTGGTGTATTAGCAATAACACGACCCAGAACATCTCATCTCCGCTGCTCATTTTAAGGTAATAGGCATGCACAAAGCAAATTGTGGGCAAATACTTTTTATTCATCCATTCCGTTCATCCGAAACACATGTTTTTTCCTCACTTTTAACTAATCCAATGTGTCAAATGCTGTGCGCTTTTTTTTAAATATTCATCAACATAAAAGACTAAATTACCTGATGTTCCCGATCTCCCGCAGAGGATGTTTTCAAGTGCTGCCTACGCAAGAGTCAGAGTGTTACCACTGGGGACAAAGGATATAATAAAAATAAAAACACATTGCGTAACATGGGTTGAGGTCACTGACAGACTCTGGGCAAACGTATGTTTTATGAATGAAGCTCCTGCAAGGTTTTTCCTTTAGCTTACATGAACTATGAAGAATAAGTAGGGTACATTAATGTCCAGAAACATATTGCTACGTAACAACTTTACATTAATAAACAGGAAAATAAAGCTAGTTTAAGACTACACATTATCAGACAGTTTTTTGGGCCGGATCTGTTTGACATAAGGTATTGTGGGGATTGATTTGTTGTCAATGGGATGCAAAAATCAATCATTTTGTTTTGTATAGAGTATGACAATTGCTGCAGCACCTATGTTCACTTGAAAGATCCGAGCATGTTTCTTTTTCTTTTCTTTATTCAATTCTCTACACCACATTTGTGTTTTTTTCTTTTTGGTAGCCATTGATTATTTCTCCATTTGCCAGATCCACCTTCTCAATGACATCATGTATTCCATTACAAATGGCAAGTATTGACTGGTTGTGAAGTGATGTAGACTGACCTGTCTATTGTCCATGACAGAAAAAGTATTTAAAGGGCACCTATTTTACCCCTTTTTCAAGATTTAACCTTTTAAGGCCCAAGCTTTTTTTTTACATGCATTTTTTATTTCTCTTTGCTATTTGGGCTTATTGGAACCTAATTAGAATAAAACCTAAGCATTATCTTTTGATATGATGTACTTTTAGAGAAAAATTATGTCCATATATATGGACTCGTGATCCGAATTTCCATAAAACACAGTAAAGTCACCTAATAATATAATAAAAAAGTAATAGAATAATAGAATGTAATAGTAATAGAATGAAAAACTCTTTATTTCTGCCTTGAACACAGCATTTTTTTCCTGACTGCTTTTAATGCATTAATAACACATACACACATATTTATTTCAACATGTTTTGACTATCAGTAAAAACAAAATTGTTTGCCCATTTCATACCTGCCAACATTTGGTTCGTAAATTCCGGGAGACCCCTCCGGGGTGGGGGGTGGGGGGGGGGATTACGTCATACGCTAATTTGCATATTACTGACGTCATCGCGTTCTACCATTTCTGTTTGTTTAACAGCCTATGGTAAATAAATGGGGTATTTTATATTCGCACTACGCTTTATGTAAGCTTGTCAATTTAACTAAATTTAATGCTGTTTGAATACAGTATATCATTATAGATGAGTAGGGAATTTGCAGTAATCTCTCAGACGTAATATACTCAGACAAGTTCTGAAACTCTCACTTAAAACATCTCTGATTGTGCAACAAGAATAAATGGTCAAATTAAATTGTTAAAATAAAGGAGAAGCAGATCGGGTTGACTGTACAAGGGAAATACCTTCAAACTGCCACCTGTTCTAAATCCTTTGCCGTCGGTACGCAGAGAGGTGCTCTGCTCTCAGGCTGCAGGGGAGGCTCGTTGAGAAGAGTAGGGACGGTACAGTAATGGACAAACGACAGTCTATAAAAATCGCCAGTAACACACAAAAAAGTCGCTAGATTTGTCGCTAGTCGCTTTTTTGAAAATTTGTCGCTAAGTTGGCAACACTGGCGCAAACTGAAAAGCGGGGAGCGGGAGGGGTGAGAGGTTTGGGGAGATGGGGGTGCGCGAACTGTAGCGCGCAACCGGAAGAGCACAATCGCCAAGTTTCAGCCCGAACTGTACCAAAATGCTGAGGAGCGGGGGGCGTGGGAATTCCGGGAGTTTACAGGGAGACAGAACAATACGGGAGACGGGTGTGAAATACGGGAGACTCCTGGGAAAAACGGGAGTGTTGGCAGGTATGGCCCATTTTGGAAAGTTAAAATAGTGTTTGGGACATTTCATATGCTGCAAAACAGATGCAGGATGACACTATATGTCTGTAACAAAATATAAAACATAAGATATAAGAGCTAAAATGTGCTGTCCACGTATGTGACCACTAAGCCCTAGGAGGTTAATAAGTATTTTGTGTCTCCAGAATGTGTCTGTAAAGTTTCAGCTCAAAATACCCATCATATTATTTATTATACCTTTTTAAATCGGGAATATTTGAGCTGTTAGGTCATTGTAGCTGTTTTTGTTGCCTTTAATGCAAATAAGCTGGTTCTTCCCGCCCGCCATTCCCACGTGCATGTGAGAGACATAGAGATCATAGAGATCTGTCTGTATTTCTCTGATGTTTGTAGCTTTCACGTAGATAAACAGCACAGTGACAGACAAGAATGATCTCGCTTACTACAGTAAAAACTTTCCCAAATGTTACTTGATATATTTGTTGTGGAGTTAACAAGCCTTTCTGAAAAGAGTTACACACAATGTTGTTATAAAGTTTAGCTCTGCTGTATGAATATCCGTTATGTTAATGTACAAAATAAACCTGATTTAAGTCCACAATCTGGAATTAAAGCATCTTCTTTCATAATTGTACTGACATGCGGCTCTGGTGATGATGTATGTAGCAATTTTACTGTATTTATTACAAACATTGTAGACTTGTAAAGGTCTCATTCTTGAGGTGCAGATGATCACAGAGAGCTGAGATATTTTAATCCCAGTTGCTTTGCGCACATCCTGTCTTGTGGATATGATTATTACTACGGAGGCATGTTAATATGCATGTGTCAATCAATTCGGTGGGCGGGGAAACCACATTCCTATATCACGTTGTGATGGGCCTCAAAATAGGAGGGATTTGGATCCTATCTTAAGGTCAGGAAATTTTTTAAAAGACACTTAATTGTGTTTATATCACTTCAGTATGACTGTGGACACACTATACCTACACACAGTTCTGTCCAAACAGCTTACAAAAGATGATTTTCATCATAGGTGCCCTTTAAATGGTGTAATCTGGCACAGTTACTGTGAAGGGTATGACATACAGGGCCACATTTTGAACAATATGATGTTGCTTGGCTACTAACCTTTAAGTAGAAAAATTACTATGTCCGTTTAATAAAGTGTGGGTATTGCCTTTTACCATGGACACTAATGCAGCTATTGATATGGCTATAGTAATAGTTATTGTCCTTTTTTTGAACAGATATTTGTTGTTGCTAAATCAATAATTATGAAACAAATTGAATAACTGCAGAAGTTATTGTCATGATTTAGCTCAGTTGATTCAGTTATTTTCACTGTTGCGAAATTAGTGTGATTAGTGTAAATATAAAGTTACTGAAAAGTAATGGTCTTTAAAATCCCAAAACCTTTCACTGCTAAGTGAGTGCACACTATCAACATTTTTTTAAATTTGTAAATAAAACTACAGGGCTTGAAAATCAAACTGTACAAACACTGGCCTATTTGAGCATTCATGGCAAAATTTGACCAGCTTGGTGGTCAATCTTCATTGATTTCTCATTCCATCAGTAAGAGCAGAGTGTAAAGGTTTAATCAGCAGAGGAATAGCACAGTTTTGCTTAAAATATTGCAATGCACACAACATTATGGAAGACATCAAAAGAGAATAAATTGTTGGTACTGTACACATCTTGTTGACACATATGTGACCAAGACAGCAAGTCTTTGTGATGTATCAAGAGCTACAGTATCTAGGCCAGGGGTGTCCAAACTCGATCCTGGAGGGCTGGTGTCCTGCATAGTTTAGCTCTAACTTCTTTCAACACTCTTCCCTGGAAGTTTTTAGTATACCTAAAAAGGTATTGATTAGCTAGTTCAGGTGTGTTTAATTGGGGTTGGACACCCCTAATCTAGGGTAATGCCAGCATACCATCAAGAAGGATGAACCACATCCAATAGAGAAACTGTGGACGCAAGAGGAAGCTGTCTGAAAGGGATGTTCAGGTGCATAAAATATAAAATCACAGCTGCTCAACTCATTGCAGAATTAAATGTGCACCTCAACCCTACTGTTTCCACCAAAGTTGTTTGTCGGAAGCTTTACAGGGTCAATATACAGTACTATACATGGCTGGGCTACTATAGCTAAACCTTTGGTCACTCAGGCAATGCCAAATGTTGGTTTCAATAGTGCCATCAGTGAAAATCATGAGCTGTGGACAATAGGTTTTGAAATATGTATTGTTCTCTGATGAGTCCTGTCTTTCCCACATCTGAGAGAGTTTCGGTGTGGAGAAGCCCCAAAGAAGCGTATCACCCAGATTGTCCAGAGGAAAGTATGGAGTCTGGATCCGTGATGGTTTTGGCTACAATATCATGGCATTCCCTAGGCCCAATACTTGTGTTAGATGGCCGCATCACAGCCAACGACTACTGAACCATTCTAGAAGACCATGTGCCTCTGTAATGGTTCAAACAAAGTATCCTGAAGGCGGTGCCCTGTATCAGGATGATAATGCACAAATAAACACAGCAAGACTGAACAGAGTGGTTTGATGAACAAGAAAAAGAAGTTGAATGACTCCCATGGCCTGCACAGTCACTGGATGTAAAAATTATTGAGCCACTTTGGGGTGTTTTAGAGGAATGAGTCAGGAAATGTTTTTCTCCACCAGCATCATGTAGAGACCTGGTCACTATTCTGCAAGAAGAATGGCTCAATATCCCTCTGGCCACTGTGCAGGATTTATATCTGTCATTCCCAAGATGAATTGATCCAGTATTGGCGCAAAAATGAAGGCCCCACACCATACTAATAAATTATTGTGGTCTAAAACCAGCCATTTCAGTTTCATTGTCCAACCCCTGTACATCAACATACTGAAATAAAAGTCTCTGCAACTTCTGGTTCAAGCTGACTTTAAAATTAAAAATAGCTTCCGCACCAATTTTTTCAGCATACATTAAAATGTAATGATGCCATTCCCATCTTGTAAACAACTGTGTCATTCAGCTAATTCAAATTCAGCAGGGACATTAGAGGAGTTCACTCTGGTATGCTGTTTTTAATCTCCTCCATATTAGAAAAGGAAAGGTCATAGTCTTCATTTGGTCTCTTTAATGTGGAAGCGCTGAAGACTGATGATCAGACCCACTAATGTGTTTATGTAGTCATGCAGAGGTTGCTGTAGTCGCCCGTTTTGACTGATTTGACTTGAGCTGGAAGGGAATGTGTAATGAGTCTCTGCCGTCAGGACCCAAGACCATCCACAAAGGCCCCGAGTTGCCATAGGGATGGCATATCCATGGCAACAGAAGGAGCCGGGGGTGAGCGGGATTAACACCAGAGAGTTGGGTAACAAATGACGTTAACGGGTGAAAAAGTGACACATTTCCTGTTTGTGCGCCGGGCCCTTCAATGCCTCACAAGACACTGCAGGTGAATAAAGTATAACCAATTGTTATCACCATACATTCATGAGATGATTGATTACATTAATCATTCAAACATGTTTTTGTATAACAGGTTTTCTGCTTGAATGTGCAAATGAGGCATTATTTCTTTAAATATGCATTCATTTGCATATATTTATAGCTGAAAAAATCTAAATTAGAAAATCTTTTTTCACTATTTATGTTTGAACATACAGTTGAAACCAGAAGTTTACATACAGTCTAAAAAAAGGAACATAACCATTTCTTTAAAAATGTCTGAAGATGTCATACTAAACGTTTACTATTTTAGGTCCGTTAGGATTACCTAAATCATTTACATTTGTTAATGCCAGAAAAATGAGAGAATAATTTTTTTGGAGAATTTTTTATTAATTTCTAGACAGTGAAAAGTTTACATACATTTCCTTGGTATTTTTTAAGCTTTGCTTTTAAACTGTATAACTTTGGTCAAATGTTTTGGGAATCCTTCCACAAGCTTCTCACAATAGTTTGAAGGAATTTTGGCCCATTCCTCCTGACAGAATTGGTGTAACTGAGTCAGATTTGTTGGCTGTCTTGCTCGCACAAGCTTTTTCAACTCTGCCCACAAATTTTCTATAGGATTGAGTTCAGGGCTTTGTGATGGCCAAAACATTCACTCTGTTGTCCTTAAAGCATATTTTAATTAATTTGGCAGTATGCTTAGGGTCATGGTCTGTTTGGAAGACCCATTTTTGGCCAAATTTTAATTTCCTGGCTGATGTCTTGAGATGTTGCTTCAGTATTTCTACATAATGTTCTTTCTTCATGATGTCATCTATGCTGTGAAGTGGACCAGTCCCTCCTGCAGCAAAACAACCCCACAACATGATGCTGCCACCCCCATAGTTCACAGTTGGGATGGAGTTCCTAAGCTTGTAAGCTTTCCCCTTTGTCCTCCAAATGTAACACTGGTCATTATGGCCAAACAGTTCAATCTTAGGCCCTGTTTACACTAATGCGTTTTCGTTTTGAAACGGCGTTTTAGATCAAAAAACAATCAGAGTCCACACTAGCGTTTCATCTAGCGTTTCTAAACTTATCTCCGTCCACACTACTCCACCAAAAACGTATATAATGTGACCATTTGCGCACTCTGGGCATGTGCGTCCAAGTATAAACAGGAAGCATGTGTCTTGCTCTGCATTTGGTTATTGTTAGTCAACAAACGCTGGTTGAACGATGAACGCGAGCGATTAGCAAGTGCTCGAACAATAGCTTGCCTCTTGCAAATATATGCAGCTGCTGTAGTAAAAAGGCAGAGTTTAATTGCACAATGGCGCCTAAAACGGACAATAGTGCAAACAACGCCCCCATTTCTGTGTCCATGTTGTTGTTTACAGTGAAGGCTGGTCTGCCGTCTTCCGGTAGCGTTATAGTCATGTGATAGGGGCTTGACAAATAAGGGAAGGATACGCAATGATCCAAAAGCCCCAATCAGGTAGCGAATGTCTGCAGCCACGCCTCCGTTTTCAGATGTCTCCGTTTTCCCCCCATCCACACTGAGACGGAGCAGCAGCGGTTTAGAATGAAAACGACCCCTCCAGCGTTTCCAAAACGCTCCGTTTTTGGGGCTCGAAAACTCCGGCGTAGTGTGGACGGATGGTGTAACTGTAGCAAAACTTATGCGTTTTAAAACGAAAACGCATTAGTTTAACGGGGCCTTAGTTCCATCAGACCACAGGACATGTCTCCAAAAATTTGTCTTTTCTCCAGTGTAATTTAGCAAATTATAATCTGGCTTTTTTGTTGATTCTGGCTTGTTGATTTTCCCATGTTGTCACACAAGGAAGCAGTGTGTTTGAGGTTTTCCTTAAATACTATTCTACAGTTGTGCCTCCAATTAGCTCAAATGTTGTCAATAAGCCAGTCAGAAACTTCCAAAACCTTGACACCATCATCTGAGCTTTTTCAGAGGCATAATAATCTTATTGTATGTAAACTTGACTTCAAAGAAAAGTTAACAATTTCTCAAAAATATCTCTCTCATTATTCCGCTATTAAGCATATCAGAAACAAATCTGATAATCCTAACTTACAAGAGAAAAAGTTTAGTCACATGAACATCTGATTTTTTTAAAATGGTTATGTGCCTTTTTATACAGTGTATGTAAACGTCTGGTTTCAACTGTATCTTTAACATCTTATATTTGAACATGTCTGTAAAAATCATGATGAAATCGATACAAATAAAAGGGTTAATTGTATATAAGTGATGTTAAAGAGCCCCTATTATGCATGAAAAAGGTCTGATATGCATGCAAGGTCAAAAAACACTTTTTTATAATTTGCATTTATTTTTACCTAATTATCCCAACGACTCCCATATGATTCGTTCAGTGATTCATTTCCCAGGTAGCAAAGAATTCTGGCCCAGATTTGGCATAAAGCTGGCACAGCAGGCATTCATCTGCCCACATAGCAAATGTTTTCTGGCCCAACTCCTAGCCAAGTTTTCTCTCGGCCCAAGTACCGCAAAGAATGGCGGTCCTGAAGTGGCCCATAACTGGATTAAAGACAAAGGCCACACATAGGCCATAACCGGCTTGAATCTCAGGCAATTTATCACCCTTAACTGGCCCTGAACTGGGCCAAAACAGGTGCTATTATTGGTACAGATTCTCAGCTATTAGTTTATACTTTAACCAGAAACCCAAAAACTGAGCCATAACCCAGCCTAATGTTACTTAAACAATGTGAACAATCACTACACTGACTTGGGTCACACACCTCCCATCCACAACTGGCCCAAATGTAGTTTGCCGTCATGCATGCAGTGCCATCATTGCCATGCATGGCCCACATTCGGCTGACATTATGAATGCCAGTGCCGGCAACACGCCAGCAGTGCCATAATGAGGCCACATTTGGGCCAAGTCTGTTTGCTATGTGGGTGGCACTTGCATAGAGCATGTGGGCCAAACATGGCCCGGGTTTGGCAGAGGTGGCACCGTCTTTAAGGCAGCACACAAGATTTGTGCCAGATGTAAAATGTAGTATTTGGCCCAGATGTTAAAAATTATAAATAATAAATATTTGAGTAAAGAAAAAAAATCTACCAATCAGGTCGCTTTGAGAAAAAGCATGCCCATAGTGTGCCTAAAGCGCAGTGCTTCATGGGTTTATCAATTTCATTGCAAGCATGACACACCAACCTACCTGGCCCAGTTGAGGCACAGCTATGACTCATTAACTTGGCTGTGACTTGACCCAGATATGGTCCATGTTTAGCCCTTGTCTGGAAGCCAGACTTGGTCCAGTCATGTACCATAATTCACTGCAGCATGTGGGCAAAGCAAAACCTGATTGATTGGGCCAGAACTGGACCAGAGAAACTTTGCTATGTGGGTTGTTCCCAAACCCCTCTCCTCCCCTCCCCTCCGGTCGCTGATTAATCCGATGACCCAGTCTATTGCAATTGGTTGACTGCGTTCAGTGTGAGAGAAATGCCCACCACGGCATCAACAATTTTGAAGTAGTCAGAGTGCATAATGTATATTTGAGCCCAGTGCAGGAGTGCATTAAAACTATGCAGTTCAACACCAGCATATTTCTCTATTCTTAACCATGACACACATTCAGTATTAATCCACACAGTGGCAAGAGCTGAACTATTTTGAAACCTGACCGCCGCATGTGTGTAGGAACAGCTGACGGTGGCCATAGCAATGACAAACGGCAGAGGATCGCGAGCTCACAAACGCATTTAAATTCGAAAACAAAGCATCACGCGTCACATTTTCAACGTGGTTTTAGACGCGATATATGAATATAAAGAGTTAATCAGATACACAAGCGGTTACAAGTAACAAAACACAATTAAATACATAATTTGGAAGTTAGAGAAAACAAGGAGGCAATCATTTTAATCGCACTTAAGTTACTTACACTTGTGAAATGGAGGAAGAAACTGATCCATGACTTTTCACAGCCTCGTGACTTGATTCAACCGGGATCTGCTACAGTTTTTGTCTTCTTTTTCTTTCTACAGCAGGGGTGCTCAACCCTGTTCCTGGCGATCAACCTTCCAGCTGATTTCAGCTCCAACCCTGATCAAACACACCTGAACCAATTATTTAGAACGTGAGGAGCACTTGATAATTACAGGCAGGTGTGTTTGATAAGGGCTACAACTGAAAACTGCAGGATGGTCGATCGCCAGGAATAGGGTTGAGCACCCCTGTTCTACAGTGTTTGTGGGCAGGGCTGGGGGTTTCAATTTTCCCAGGCTTGAGTTCCGTATTAACGTCACGCCGACAAGGCTAAAGATTCATTACCAAGACGATTCATTTGAACCACTATGAGTGGACTCTTGATAGATGAATCAATAGTTTTAAACACGGGGCACTTTCAGATTTAAGCCTTAGCTGGATATTTCACTTCACTTAGAGCTGTTACACACTGCATGGAAGGTCATTTTCAAAAGCCCATAATAGGGGCTCTTTAAAATGTAGCTATATATACAGGAGAAAAACATTAAAAATATATATTGTAATTTAAATTTATGGTCAGATAAAGTTTGATAAAGTGCAACAAAAGAAATAGGCGAAAATACTTTTGGGATATTTTCTGCACATTAGACAGAAAAAAACAATATAAAAACCTAAAATGAATGATAAAACAGTGTTTTTGCTTGCAGTATCTGGTCTTGAGGATACAATTCAATTTAAAAATGTATGTTTCCTGTAGCAAAATAACACAGGGGAACTTATGTAAGAGAAAATTCAATTAAGTTAGGTAACTGAAATGAATGACATCAGTAGGGCTCATATTTTTGTGATTTCAGCAGCTGGTAATTCATCGCAGAGACGTACACATCTTAAGAAGCAGTAGAGAAGGCGCAAACACAATAAGCCAATTCTCCTTCAACAACAAGAGCAAATATTAAGTCGAAGCCAAAGACAAAACCTGCTCTTCACAGATCAACAACAATTCAGTAGATCAGATAAATATGTCTTCTAAAATATAAGGGAAAAATACATTACAACAACATTGTGCATCATGGCAGACATCATATAAAATTGACTAGGATTATTATGTTTTCTAAAACTGACTAGCACATGAAACAGTGTTACTGACTAACTGGTTTTAACGATGCCTGGTTTAATGTCATTATCAAATCAAAAAATGTGTTGTAATTAAATACTTACGAAATATGCAACACACTGTAAATCATTTATCTCTGCAAGTGTTGTCAATTTCCAACACTTCTAATGTGCATTTGAAAATGTTTGTAATAAGAATGGTTTATAAAAGTGTTATCGGTTAAAGAGAAGCACTGTAAAAAGAAGGTGTCCCTACGGTTTTCACTTCAAAACAAAATTAATAAACAAGAAATAACTCTATAGTTATTATACTTATCTAAATATAACTCTGTAGTGGAGTTTGCATGTTCTCCCCATGTCCGCATGGGTTTCCTCCGGGTGCTCCGGTTTCCCCCACAGTCCAAAGACATGCGGTACAGGTGAATTGGGTAAATTATCCGGTGTATGAGTGTGTATGAATGTTTCCCAGTGATGGGTTGCTGCTGGAAGGGCATCTGCTGCGTAGAACATATGCTGGATAAGTTGGTAGTTCATTCCGCTGTGGCGACCCCAGATTAATGAAGGGACTAAGCCGAAAAGAAAATTAATGAATGAAGTATTGAACCCAGGCTTGTTTGAAAATGTACCACTACTGTATATACATTACTAGACAGCACCAAATACGTCCCAGGAGCAACTTTTTTTTTTGCCATTTTTGTTTTTGTGAATCCACCAGAGGTCGCTGTGTATGCTTTTTCAGATATCCAATTTCTCTCACAAGTGCCATTCGTGACTGACTGACTTACTGAATGACTGACTGACTGTTCGATCGACTGACCCTCCCTCCTCCTCCAAACCCAACCAATACTGTTTTCAAAAGCCCCGATTGACCAGTTCTTGAACCGTTCTTTGCGGGACTCGCACGCGTCTTTGCCGTCGTCGTGGTCAACTCCTCTCTGCATCTCAAGTCCGCCGACATACATGGCGAGCTAATTGGACAAACTGGTGACAGCGGGAATGCCGACCAGACAGCTGGTAAGCTTGAAAAGGAACGGTGTCATACGTACTTCTGGCTACAAAATTTGCAATCTCCAGAAATGTATATAGGGCTACATTTTCAGAATGAGACTATGTTGGAATTCTTAAAAAATGCATTGTTTTTGAACGGACTAGAGTCCATTTTTCTGCTTAAACTATGATTACCACACCTAAAAACATGACTTACTTGTAATTCAAGACATTTATCAGGTATTGTCCTCACACCATTCCTGTGTGTAGTACATTTCATCCAAAGTTTTGTTTTGTTTATTTATTTTTACAGTTGTATCTGTGAACATGCAGTTCCTTGAGTTTCTCTTCCAGTAAGAATCAATCATTCAACAGCTCTGTATAACAATAATGACTTGATATGTACATTTTTAAAAAAGAATGTGAGTGGTGCTTGCCACTGACTTGCGAAAAACGTGGCACCAGAACATTAATTGCATGAAACTAGAATTATTTTAACACAATTAGCATGTAGCTAGCAGGAAAAAAATTTTACAGTTTAAAATAAAAGTAAGAGAGATGGCTTTAATGTTTTTTGTTTGTTTGTTTGTTTGTTTGTTTGTTTGTTTGTTTGTTTGTTTTTTTAATCATTCAGAGTTTAAATGTTGGAACTTTCTAAACAAATAGGGCTTAGGGGGAATAACAGTGAATAGAACACAGCCAGGAACTATGCTTCTAACTACAGCTCTCGAGGCTCTAGAAGTTTGTGATGCAGTGTGCAAATGTTCTTTGGAACAATGGATTTGGAAAACACCAAATCAACGAACTATGTTTGTAACAACAAAACATGTGACCTTAGTTGGCTAACGATGGTTTTTGGAAACACACCTCTGGTCGCCAGCTACTTTAAGTGCTGTATCAATCACAAAACTCTTCCAGTGGACTAAAACGTTCATGCCTTCAATAATCCCAAAATGCACAGTGAAAATCAGGGAGCATCAATACGCACTATGCACCATTAACAGAAGTTCCGAAGCACAAAATATGAATCATGTGACCCAAATCATCCAACTAAATGACAAACGAGATTTTTTAATCATTTTTCAACATGAACAAACATAGCTACACTGTAAAAATGCTGGGTTCCACACATGTTGTCCCAACACAAATAAATCAAGTTAACTTCATTGTTTATTTTACAAATTTAAGTTGATTGAACATAAAACAATTAAGTTAAGAAGTTTGAAAAAGTAGTAAAAAGCCATTTTTTGGAGTGTGGATGGGGTAGGTAAGTCACATAAACTCGAGTTCGCTACTGAATGAGACCATCATGATAATCATGGCATTAATGCTCGTGTTTTCCCCGCTTTAATGCAGAATAAACAGCTAAATACAAAAGTATATGATGCCTGCCTGCCAGTTCTCTTGATCTCTCAGGGTAACATGTGCAATATCAGTTGAAACAGTTTGTCAGAAAAACTACAGCCATCTTTTATTAATACTCATGAGACATGTTTCATTTGCACTACGGCTAAAATAAATGAAAGTCTTTATTAAACTTTCTCTTTATCAGTTAATAAACATTCTTTTAACATTACACTGTCAGACCTGTTAGCCAGCTTTTGAATGGGTTATTTTTGCAGTTATTCACCTGATTTTCTATTTAATCATGAGGTATAAATATTACATTTTAGTGACATTTTAAGAACAAATTTTTGCTGCATTATCTTGTTTGATGTACCAAAATATATTTTCAACCATTTTGTCAAATTGCTATCACACTATTTTACTATTTTAAGTGTTTATTTACAAATGTGCATTTAAACTGTAAGTTTCATATTACAGTTTTATAAAAAATAATGAACATTTATAATAAACAAATATGAAAATATACTTTCAATATACAAATTTATTATCTTTCATTACACACACACACACACACACACACACACACATCTTTTAAGGTCTTTTTTAACACTCACTGCATTTTAGCAGTAAGGAGCTAAAATACAGATTATTGAATTATTGACTTCACTACAAAATTAAATCGCAAATCAAATTGAAATCAGAATAGAATATCTGTCAAAAAAAAAAAAATCGCACAGCCCTATTCCACACTATTAAAGCAACTAAAAATAATAACAACTCAGTCTCTTGTCAGAATAACCACCATTTATGACTATATTTAGGCTACACTTTGAAATGAGGACAGACTCAGACAGATATGCGGCGTTAAGCATTTATTGTTTCAAACAGATGTTCTCAGATTTTTATTTGATTTTCTTCTTGGGTGTCCGGCCCCCAAGGAGACTTTCTGGTAAAACTCTGGCCCTCTGACAAATATACAGTAGTTGATGACCCCAGGCCTATGATCATGACTTTAATAAAATTAGCATGTAGCTTGCATGATGCAAACATAATTAGCATAATGCTAATAAAAATCGAACTTATTTTTTTCATTGTTGAAATCAATTGTGCAGTTTGAAAATGTCTTGAATGAATGTCATTATTTAAATTGATCTTTTTGGTACAAAGTAAAAATGTACCAAAGTAGTGGTACATTTTGTTTTGATGGTTTTATTAGGTAAATAAATAACCATATTAATAATGAATTGAGAGATGCAAAGCATTTATTTATGTACTAATTATGAAGGTCCTAAAATGAATAGTGACGATAAACATCAGTAGATTGTAGGTTTAGCTGATTTGGTTTGTTAATGTGATCATCATTTTTAGCTGTTGCTAAATTGCGGCGTTTGTGTGGATCATTTCTACAAATAGAGATAATAAGTGTTAAATAATGCAAGCAGTAATTCAATTCGTTACACATTATGAGTCTATTATTTCAGACTACGTGTCAGTAATCTGCAAAACAAAGCTTGCCAATGCTGAATATAACAGATGGCCTGATGTTCAACAGCTAAAATGCTAACTCAGTTTTAGCCAAACAATTATTCATATTTACCAAAAAAATATTTAAAATTAAGGATAGACACTGCAAAAGTAAACGGTTTTTTGGGGATTTTGGACATTTTGGCCAGATCTGTTTTCCTTTTCAGCCTAATGTAAAACAAATATCCAAAATATGCTTTTCTTCCAACATTCAATCAAAATATATTTCAATCATTTCAATCAATTTTATAGATTATTTACATTTTTATTTAAATTATTTTTCTCTAAACGGGTTTTTCCTCCTTTGTACCAACATGAAAACAATACTATAGTAATTTATAGAAATTACTAAAAAATAGTGTTTTTGAACCATATATTAGTTAACCCACTAGTGAAGTGTATTATATTATTTACGACACTTTGTTAATGAATGCTGCAGCACATGGTCATACAGTGAACTGATACATTTTTTATAATTTTATTTTAAAAGTAAGGAAATTAAAAATATGGTAATTTGAGTTGAAAAAAATCACGCAGAAAACAGCGAATTTATAAATGGCATAGAAATCTTGTAGAAATTACAGCTTAGAGAGCAAAATCCTAATTAGACATCTTTCTGCACAGAATGCTGCCATTTTATTCAGGCTTGCCTAAAGAGCAACCCTGAGCAGAGGCTGTCTTTGATTGAGCTGTTCTCTCATGGCTGATTCAAGGTATCACATCTAAGGTTAGCTAAAATAATTTAAAGATGTATTGACATTTTTTCTTTTTCCACATTTTTTATAACATTTTGTTGGTTTAATTATATGAACAATTTTTAAATGTGTTTCAGTTCACCCTGTAGTCATGGAGAATCCCTGCGTCTGGTGGGCTGACATGGGTTGTCCATCTATTCATTCATTCATTCATTCATTTTCTTTTCGGCCTAGTACCTTAGGGGTTGCCCCAGCGGAATGAACCACCAACTTATCTAGCATATGTTTTATGCAGCAGATGCCCTTGCAACCCATCACTGGAAAACACCCTTACACTTTCATCCACACATACACTACGGCCAATTTAGCTTACCCAATTCACCTATAGCACATGTCTTTGGACTTGTGGGGGAAAACGAAGCACCCGGAGGAAACCCACGCAAACACGGGGAGAACATGCAAACTCCACACCGAATAGCCAACTGAGGCTCGAACCAGCGACCTTCTTGCTGTGAGGCGACATTGCTACCCACCACGCCGCCTCAATCATTTTATCACCGCGAACCGATGCTTGACAATTTTACCGCCGCCAAGTGTGGGGGGCAGTGTATGTAGATTGCTCATGACATTCTGAAAAGCTGAGATGCTTTCAACTACTGTAGATGCGCCTGGAAGATGCATGTAAGCCGTGCGCCTCCATTGGAAATAACAAACTTGTGCGCAGAAAAGACGCAATATGTGAACGGCCCCTAAGGCCACTGTCATTTGTGATCTCCAGCAGTTGATCTTCTTGCACAGATATGGTGGATTCACCTAATTGGTTGACAAATGGATTGCGGATCCATTCCTTGGCAATTCCATGGGTCCTGCACTGGGCACTTTCCCCTTCGCAAAGAAACTTTCCAAAGACATCTGTTTCTTACTCATTTTGCTGCTTCTGGCTTAAATTTTGGTGCTCAAGTAGCCAAGATGTAAGCAAAAGAATACAGTAATTTTTCAAAATGAAAGATTTTTCAAAGAAAAGACTGTAAGATTTAAGATACCACAAATACTTTGATGTCTTTGACACCTCAAACATGAGCTGAAAACACAGAGACAATCGGCTCCACAATCCACCAGGTGGGAATGCGGGAAAGTCAGCTCATTCCTAGCTTATTCCGTTCCTTCATTTACATTTGAAGCACTCACCTCCTCTTCATACATACTCACACAGAATGGTCATTTCAAAGTATGAATGTTCTAAATCAATCCAAGTGACTTTATCTATCATGTCTGATATCATTTGAAATGTCTCAGTGCGACTGGTACAATGGTCTCATTCCCTTAGAAATAGACATAATCTAAACAATAGATATATAACTTCAGGTATCTTTTGAGCCACTGCTAAGGGTGTGCCTTAACCTAGGGGCTTCTATTCAAATGCCTATAGGCAGAAACTCTTCCACTAAATGCAAATGCCTTTTGTTATTCAACACACCCCTTTCCTCGAGGAGTTTCTTGGTTTGACTACTTAAGGGAAAGTTTCTAAATGTTTAACGCGATTCTGTACCCAGATTAACCCCATGCTCCATGCTATGTATATTTTGATGTCAGGTATGCATCTTTTGATCTTGGATTTATCTTTGATAATTTGATGTCTTGTATTGATTGTTTATGAATTGACTGAATGAATTGGCTTAATACACAGTTACCTGACTAATAAATTGTTATGTTTTGAATAATTCAAACAGATCTCATGTTATTAGCTCTAGTAGATTACGTTAAGTCCATAACACCACAAACCCCTGTATAGGTTATCAACGGACTAAAACACGATAGACGGAACAGCGTGGCACGCTATACGATGTTCTTAGAGCTCAGACTAACACTTTGGTATTAATTCAAGCATACTTAGACTGTAAAAGGCCAATAACGGGTTTTCTATTTAGAACAATAAAGGATTGTTGAGACCAATCTAAATGTGGGTAGGCCTTCATCTACAAACTTAGAATACTATTTAAATCATATGGCGATTATTCAAAGTTACTAACCGTTTAAGTAAATTGGTCTGCCCAATTCTATAGTAATGATCATGGTAAAATTAAATAGTTTTGTCTTGATTTAGTAGAAAGCAGATCTATGGGAACCACACAACAAATATTCTAAACTGAGTAAGTAGGGTTCTGCCTTTTAGAATAGTGGTTAATCGCCTCTGTTTAATGACCAAGACTAACAAGTGTTACGATCTTCTTAGGTCTAGGGATGTGACCGTAACAGAAAATAAATGTTTGGTGATGGGTGATGTGCAACGGCTGGAAAAAAGATAGATCTCATCTCCCCAAACAGAATGACTAGAGACTGGAACAAGGTCAAATCAAGAAAGAGAAGTTTTACATATCAAAATAAAATAAAGACAGGGTATTAATTCAGAAGGGGGCAAGGCCAAAACAACAAACAAAAAAAATCAAGCTAACTCCTAAAATAATACCTTACTAATCTGAAAAAAAGGACATTAACCTAAACTAACACCCTTTACTAACATAAACAGGAGAAAACTTATTCAAAACAAAAATGGCACCCACCTTCCTACTTAACCCTCAAAATAAAAATAAGCAAACAAAACATCCAGACTCACTTCTCTTTGGGTGAACAATTAGACGTTAACAAGATCACTGAAAGTAGAATTCTGATTTCAATAGCTTTAACTAGGGATGGCTGACGTGAAACTGACGTTTCGACACAGTGTCGAGATCCCGAAGCGCAAGTGTTTCGAAACACTACACCGAAGCATGTTCCGAAACACCCAGGTCACGTGACTGAAGTGTTTCGAAAGACCTGGTCACGTGACTAAAGCGATTCAAAGCATCGATCAGTTCAGAAGCGTTTCGAGACCTGGCGAATCTGCATTTGACTGACAGGGTTAGAATTCACTTCTGTCTCATATGGCCTAGTGGACCGTACGTGTGCATGTTGACACTGTGCTTCAAATGACTTTTGGGTTCGAATTCCGACTTGTACAAATACTCCGAAATCACGATTTTATGTATTTTAATCATGGTACTGTTTTATGGAGAAGTATAGATAGGATACAGCTGCTGATACACCATCAATTTAACATCATTTTTGTAACACTGTAAAACAATAATTAATATTTTTACAGTACTGTGATGGCTGGGTTTAGGGTAGACATTAATAAAATACAATAAATGGGAAATTTAATGAATAATATGAATAAATCTTGTTAACTTCTGGCCACAACCGTGTCTGATCTAGCAACAACCCTGTTTTATGACCAAAACAAGACATATTTATTCACAAAGTGTTTATTCGGATGTCAGACCAATGTTGAAACAAAATGATACAAGAACAGAGCAATTCAAACTGATATTAAAGCATTTAAAAACAGCTGCGTTAGCCTGGATTCGAACCCACAATTCCCGCCTGGAAGTCAAGAACCCTAACTGCTCCACTAATGCACTTGAAGATTCAAGCCTATAAAGTGGGTTTTAATACCTCGATTTGCTCAACTGTTCTTTGCTGAAGCTGTTCCAGTGCAATACATAAAAATGACCACTAGGTGTCACCGTAGAGTGGGGTTTCGAAACGTTTCGAAGCTTCGACACATTTGCTTTGATTGTTTCAGTGTTTCATGAAGCCTCGCTTTGCCCACCACTAGCTTTAACACACAAGAGCTATTTAAGGTAAATCAAGTCTTTAAAGCTCTAGCCAGCAACAGGTCTGTAATGTGGAGAAGAGCTCAGCCGCTGCACAATCTAGCCACCACCAACAACTGGTTTGAAGTGCAGCTCAGCTTAAATACTCTCTCTCCTCTCCCAACAGCCAATCACTGGAAAGATCCAATGATCACTTCCAGGTGGACACCGTTACCTGCAGGGAGAGAGAGAGACACAGAGAGAGGAAAAACACAAGCACATTCCACACATCGAAAAATACGTCTCAGGACGTAACACAAGTTTGTGCTTAGGAGATTGTATACTCGGCCGGTACAAGACTCAGGATGTTATAGGAATCCGAATGAACGAGAATAACATACAATAACAAATCAAAGAGAATATTCAATCATAATCTAAAGTAATATTAAAAGAAACAAAATAACCTTATCGATGTTTTATAATTGGAGTCAGATAAAACGAGAAGGAATATTTTAATATTCTAAACCACCTCATACTAAAATTGGAGTCAGATATGAGTTAAAGTTAAAGTAAATCAACATTGTGCACTGGAAAGACCGAACAGGCAATAAACCTTCATCCACCAGTAGATACCGTCGTTGGACTGGTTGGACCCTACAAGACCTTTCAGACTCAGATAATGAATAAAATCGAAATAATTAATGATTTTTTTTAGCTGGGTTAGCATATCTCTCCCTCCAGTCTCAGGGCATACTCCCACTATGCTATCCGAACCGTGCTCAGGCACGTTTCCAGGATCGTTTGAGAAGTGTTAGCGCTCTGAAACAGGGCTCAGGCGCGGTTCATTGGACCGGCCCTAGCCCGGTTGGAAGAGGTGTTCCAGAGCGGGGTTCATAACCGGTGACATAACCATGCTCGGGCTCGGAAGGTAAAAATGCAGTGTAAAGGCTGATTTATACTTCTGCGTCAAGCACACGTGTATGCTACAGCGCAGCCTACGCATGGACACATAGCCCCTCGCCGTGGCCATCGGCGACGTTGACTTGCACATCTCAAAAAATGTAACGCATACACGTAGCGCAAGCTCTGTGATTGGTCGGCTTGGTAGCGCTGATGAGTGTGGGCGGAGGTGAGAGGCGCACGCCTGATGCAGCGAGTGTTTACAAGTGTGGAGTACCGTGAATGAGCTCCGGATGGAGACACTTGTATTTTCATTCATTCATTTTCTTGTCGGCTTTGTCCCTTGCGGGGTCGCCACAGCGGAATGAACCGCCAACTTATCCAGCACGATTTTACGCAGCGGATGCCCTTCCAGCCGCAACCCATCTCTGGGAACTTCCACACACACATTCACACTCATACACTATGGACAATTTTAGCTTACCCAATTCACCTGTACTGCATGTCTTTGGACTGTGGGGGAAACCGGAGCACCCGGAGGAAACCCACGCGAACCCAGGGAGAACATGCAAACTCCACACAGAAACGCCAACTGACCCAGCCCAGCCGAGGTTCGAACCTGCGACCCAGCGACGTTCTTGCTGTGAGGCAACAGCACTACCTACTGCGCCACTGGGTTGCCCCCACTTGTATTTTAAGGAAGTGTTTAGAAAAAACAAAACACCAGCGAAGAAACTCGACACAGAGAAACATAAACACCTACTGCCAGCTAGCATTCCGGAAGTGTATTGCAGAGAAACAGAAACAGCGCGCAGAAGTATAAATGCATGGCTACGCGCGAGGCTTGCGCCGTGGGTCATGCCGTGGGTCTCGGCGATCGCTTGACGCAGAAGTATAAACCAGGCTTAAGTGCGAGTCGTCCGGGGAGAGGGGAGGGGGGACAATTGCACCTGGGCACGATTCAAGGCAACCATGCCTAGTTTGAGTACACCCTAACCTCCTTGGTCCCAGAGGTTACTGTTAAAGCTGCTCTGGTCCAAGATGAGTCTGACTGAGGTCCTCAGTGTTTCCTGTCACTGGTGATTCCTAAAGAAATATTTTACAGCTTTTAGCCACTTTAAAATGATTGTAAAAATACATGAAAATGTGTTGTTTTTACTGAGAAACATATTATATGGACATATTTACAATTCATGTTACACATTTCATTCTAGTTTTACCAGTTTGTGCTTATTACTTTGAATATTAACTTTACTATAAACTAACCAGGCAATTAACATCAAGAGATGGTCAACCGACACATGGCAAGCAGTTTTAGGATTTAATGCGGGCTCCACAAACTGTCATTTTAATTTCTACTATAGACTACAGTAAAAAAAAAAAAGTATGAATTAAAATATATATTCCGTGTAATTGTGATTCATTTACGTCTGTTGACCTTTACTGGAAGATTTTTAGTAGTATAAATTGCTGGTAAACATATTAATAATTGATTTTGCATAGACATAATTCTAATTACAGATTATTTGACATATCAATTTCTCATTTTAAAATGTATTGCGTAATTAAAATGTAAAAAAAAACACCTTTATTCTTCTTATTTTGGCGACGCAGTGGCGCCGTAGGTAGTGCTGTCGCCTCACAGCAAGAAGGTTGCTGGTTCGAGCCTCGGCTGGGTCAGTTGGAGTTTCTGTGTGGAGTTTGCATGTTCTCCCTGCGTTCGTGTGGGTTTCCTCCGGGTGCTCCGGTTTCCCCCACAGTCCAAAGATATGCGGTACAGGTGAATTGGGTAGGCTAAATTGTCCGTAGTGTTTGTGTGTGAAGGAGTGTGTGTGGATGTTTCCGAGAGATGGATTGCAGCTGGAAGGGCATCTGCTGCGTAAAAACTTGCTGGATAAGTTGGCGGTTCATTCCGCTGTGGCGACCCCGGATTAATAAAGGGACTAAGCCGAAAAGAAAATGAATGAATGAATTCTTCCTATTTTGCCAGTAGGGTGTCATGGTGGCAGAGTGAGTAGCACAATCGCCTCACAGCAAAAAGGTCGCTGGTTCCACCCCCGCCTGGGTCAGTTAGTGTTTCTGTGTGGAGTTTGCATGTTCTCCCCATGTTCGCGTGGGTTTCCTCCACAGTCCAATGACATGCGGTACAGGTCAATTGAATAAGCTAAATTGTCCGTAGTGTATGTGTGTGAAAGAGTGTGTATGCGTGTTTCCCAGTGTTGGGTTGCAGCTGGAAGGGCATTCGCTGCGTAAAACATATGCTGGATAAGTTGGCAGTTCATTCCGCTGTGGTGACCCCTGATTAATAAAGGGACTAAGTCAAAAAGAAAATGAATGAATGAATGAATTTTGCCAGTAGGGGGCGATCATAAAGCTTCAACTTTCTCACCATCCTTTTGAAAACTGAAATGTTGAAAATTGTACACTAAAGGCACCTAGGTTACCTCTTTTTCCAGATTTAATATAAGTCTTTTGTGTCCCCAGAATGCGTCTGTAAAGTTTCAGCTCAAAACACCCATCATATTATTTATTATAGCTTTCACTAGTTTGTATTTTGTAGCTCTCAACAGCTTTTTGCTGTTTTTGTGTACTGGGCCTTTAAGGCTAGTCCTCCCTGCCAACCGACCCCACGTGTCTGTCAGCGTGCCTCAGTCTCCGCCCTCGGCTACCTCAGACAAGCTCTGACAGACATAAAGGAAGCTGATCTCATGTAGTTTGTGAGAAATACTACAGTAAGACCTTTACCGATGACTATTATTTGATGCATTTGATGTGGAGCTGCAAGGATGAGTCACACACAATGTCGTTACAAAGTTCACGCACACACACAAACACAGACACCTACACACACACAGCGCGCGGAGACACACATACAGTACAGCGTGCACATTTAGCTTTGCACTGTCTTCACACGCAAATGTGACAGGATACAGGTTAATATCCACTGCTGTATGGATATCTGTTATGTTCATGTACAAAATAAACCTGATTTAACGACAACAAACCGGGATTGATGCGTCTTCTTTTATAATTGTTCTGACACGCAGCTGTGGTGAAGTAAAGCTGAAGTAAATCGCTGTAATTTATTACACACATGCACTGTTTTAAAACATTTTAAACTTGTAAAACTCACTCTTGATCACATTTGATGATGAGCAGACATAATGCTTTGCACACGTCCTGTCTTGTTGATATGATTAAAAACGTTACTACAAAGACATGTTAATACGCAGCTGTCAATCAATTCGGTGGGCGGGGGGACCGCACTCCTATGTCAAGTTGCAATCGATCTCAAAACAGCTCCAATTGGTCCACCGTTTTTATGTTGTTAAATTGAAAAAAAAGGACTGGGTGTGTTTATATCAACCCAATATGACAGTATATATACTATACCTACACATATGTCTGTCCAAACAGCTTGAAAAGTAGATTTTTCACCATAGGTGCCCTTTAATTTATCTTTCCAGTGACTTGAGTACAATGCCATTATATTAATGACTAAATGAACTATAAAACTGTCACCCTATTACTTTTGCAGAGGCACAGCCATACACTAGCTGTTACTACATACAGTATTACTTGATACTTATAATGCTTATACATCACAGTTAGGCCTACATACATTATTTTTAAATTAGTTTGAAAAATCTTAAAGCAATTCACTTTAATATCACCTTTGCATAAACAATCTGTCACCATCAGTCAGAAGATTCTCTAAAGGCTACATTATTGCTGGATTGCATATGACTGTTTTGCTTGTCAAGTACGTATGCACATAATTATAGCAATTGATGATGACTTGATTGTCAGTCTACATCAACAGTAACAGACATGTGACCAGCATGATGACTTGAACATATACATGAGGGCCTGAACAAATACTAAGCTTGGACATGGGATTTTATTTCTTTTATTAAGTACAAATGATTCAGCAGTAATCACATGATGTTGAGATTCCATTCACTTATGTGTACAGAAGTAAAAGTTACATATATTCCAGTAACATACTGTACATGTTCAGATGTTTAGCTTTGTATTTATTAAATATATATATACAGATATATGCCAGTAAAAGTGAAGTAAAGCACTGATACCAGAATAATCGAACAAAGTATTTGATCTCCGCTTTAAACCACAGTTGCTGTTTTCCTCATATTGAAGAATTACAAAATATAGACCCTCAAGAGACATACACCACCTGACAAAAGTCTTGTCGACTATCCAAGTTTTAGGAACAACAAATAATAACTTGACTTCTAGTTGATCATTTAGTATCAGAAGTGGCTTATATGAAAGGCAAAGGCCTCTAGATTACGCTTATTTTACCAAAATAAAATATGATCATGCCTTGATTTTTAATTATTTAATTAAGACATTAAGGTCTGACTTTGCTTAGACAAAAGTCTTGTCACTTAACAGAAATAGTATAGGATATAAAGTCATGGTGCATTAGAAAAATAATGAATATTATCCATACATCTCTGCAATGACTCAAATCCCTTATTAATAAAGTCATCTGAAAATGGCAAAGAAAGCGTTCTTGCAGGACTCCCAGAGTTCATGAAGATTCTTTAGATTCATCTTCAATGCCTCCTGCTTCATCTTATCCCAGACATGCTTAATAATGTTCATATCTTGTGACTGGGCTGGCCAGTGCTTAATTTGAGCCGGATCCTGTTCCAGAAAATGTCCGATATTTGTTTTTTGTGTTCCAGTATTTATTTTAATAGATCCGGCATTAACTTGTGCGCGGTAAATACCTATGTGTGTGTGTGTGTGTGTGTGTGAGAGAGAGAGAGAGAGAGAATATGAATGCAAGCGAAGGCTGTGTGGATTGTGTGTATGTGCACACATGAGACGGTAATCACAATGCGCACGTTAAAGCAAAACTATTGGACCTCAACAATATCTACAGCCAATCAGCTTTCTTATGTTTACAATCAGTCTCATTGGTTAGCGATTGTTGTTTCGCAAACAGCGAGCATCGAAAATAAATAATAGCACAGTGGCCTACCTACCTGTAAATAATATTTGTATTTTCAAAACGGCAAAGAGGCAGTCACGCATATTTACATTTTTTAAAACCACATGTAAATCTGATAATTAGCCTGATCAATAGATATCTTGAGAAGATAAAACTACGCGAATGAATCAGGAGGATAGCGGGAGAGAGAAGCAAAGCGATCTCAAGTCAGCCCGAAAACATGACAGAAGATGTAAGGCTCTTCTTGAAAATTAGACTGAGTGAGTCATTTAATTATTTGTTTTTCACTTTGCACATAATATTGAAATGAACTAAATAGTGATTGTTCATACGATTTATGTTTGTAGCTATATGTTTTTATTATCCATGACTGACCTACTGTATAACGTTATATATGGCACAAAATAATTAAAGACCGTTCTCGAAATTTGATGCTCGTATTTGTACTATCACCGTTTAATGATGTCATGTTCCAGGAAAACTAAAGTTGTTTAGTGGACGTCAGTCACGGTAACTTTTATTTCCTAGTTTTGTTCCAGGAATGATTCATTTACAAATTAAGCACTGGGGCTGGCCAATCCTGGAGTACATTGACCTTGCTTGCTTTCAGGAACTTGTGGAGGCTGAAGTATGAGAAGGAGCGCTATCCTGCTGAAGAATTTGCCCTCTCCTGTGGTTTGTAATATAATGGGCAGCACAAAGGTCTTGATACCTCAGGCTGTTGATGTTGCCGTCCACTCTGCAGATCTCTCGCACGCCCCCATATTGAATGTAACCCCAAACCATGATTTTTCCTTCACCAAACTTGACTGATTACTGTGAGAATCTTGGGTCCATGTGGGTTCCAATAGGCCTTCTGCAGTATTTGTGATGATTAGGATGCAGTTCAACTGATGATTCATCAGAAAAATCTACCTTCTGCCACTTTTCCAAATGATCAACCAGAAGTCAAGTTATTATTTGTTGCTCTTACAACTGGGATCAATTACAAGACTTTTGTCAGGTAGTGTATGGTCAACAAAAAAAATGTTTTGGCCTTTAATGTCTTAACCAGAGTTATGGGCATTAAAGGGCCAAGCAAATAGGAAATGAAATAAGTGCTTTGGGGCAACAAAGATTGAGAGCCTTTGCAGACAAAAGGTGTTGATTTCTGTGACCTAGTATAGTAAAAATACTATAGAATTTCTTCCTTAAAATTTGGGAACATTAAATCCCCTATTCAGTAGCACATACAGCAAAATTCAGCTCTGTTGTGTACAGATTTTGACAGACTCTCTACTGCAAAAAAAAAAAAACAATTCTTTTTCTATAAATAATACTATCAAAATATGTTCAGATGGAGGGCCTGTGCTCATTACAACAAGAATCTGCCATTACAGCAAACATGAAGTGCATCTCCTTGAAGCAGATTACTTTCTTGACATGAGTCAGACCGAGGAGCCTGTTTTTGTGGATGGGTCTGACAGCTTGTCCAGATAGTGGAGTCGGCGATGGCTTCTTTGTACAGCTCTGACTGACAAGAATGATGATGAAGATTCGGGAGGGCATAAATCCACTGCTGAACAGAAGAAAAAACAAGACAGTTCACTTACAGGTTCAGGAAGCTGGAGGAAAGAAAAACAGCAGTAAAGAAAAAAAAAGTAGTACAGCTAGTATGGTGAAGTAGAGTTATATGCGTGCAGCACTTGGTGGAATTATTATCACGCTAATTATGTTGAATTCAGTCTGGCTTTAAGGCAAAATTATGCAGGCGAATGGGTAAAACAGAAGTGGAAAACATAGATTAGCTACTATATTTACTGGGTTGATTTTTTTATATTACCATCTTTTATATTTAAATAAGCAAATTATGCAGTTTTATAATAAATATGCATTGCATACATTTCTAGCAAAAAATTGTAATGAAGTTGGGCTCAAAATTTATTTTTAATATATAGATATTAGAGTCAAAGTTATTTACAAAGGGGATTTTGGGAATCTCTTTTATTACTCCCCAATTAAAAATTAACAGATATAAAAAACATTTCCAAAAACAAGTTTTGTCGAATAAAATTGTATATTTAATCAGGCTAATTATGTATGAACATATTATATGTTAAAATCTTCAGAATATCGAGTTGAATAAAACTGCGTTTCTATTTAAACATCCCACAGTTCTGACTTAAAAACTCACAATTGTTACTTTTTTTTGCAATTCCAAATTTACATCTCACAATTCTGAGTTTATTTATTGCTGTTATGACATTTTCCTTGCTAACTTTTTAATGGGGAACCCAGATTTCTGACTTTATTGTTTGCAGTTCTGGGGAAAAAAAAAATTGTGGCTTAGTTTCTCACAACTAAATTTATGAGAGACACCAGAAATCTCACTTTATTTCTAAAAACTCTGAGTTTGAATCATAGTTCTTCATTTTTATGTTTTTTTCCCCTGAGAATTTAGACTTTTTTTTTCTCATTACTGTAAATTTGTAGTGGACCAGAACTATATATCTCACAACTAGTCAGAGTATTTTTAAATAATGATTTATTTTATTATTTCTTCAACATCTTGCAATTATGACTGCATAACTGACGATTCTGAAAATGTGGATTCACATCGTTCATATCGGAGATTCATTCACAAACGAATCGCTCCCTCCGTTAAAATTAAAAGTGAAAGCGGGAGAGGGTGTGTTTCAGGACATGGATTAGATCAAATTAAACAGGGAGGGAGGATAATACATTTCAATGTACACAAACACACACTCTTTGTCGCAATGCCCTTGCGGTCACTTAACCATTGATGTGGAAAAGTGATGTGAAATTATAATTTTCATAATTAAAAAAATATTTGCGTACTGACCACCAGGAAAACTCCCGATCATAGATATATGCATATATGTGTATATCTCTGGCTCTGGATGGCCACAGTCCCGCACTGCACCGTGGTCCCGCATTCATTTCAAAGGAGCGCTACCCTGTACTAAAATGTCGGCTCTTTTGACGCATTCCTTTCAATAGACAACAACAGGGTAGGTGACATCTAATGTAATTATCTATGGGACAGTAAGATCTGACTTTGCCTAGACAAAAGTCGTGTCACTTAACAGAAATAATGTACAGTATACAGTAGAATATAAAATAATGGTGCAGTGGAAAAAGAATTAAAATTGTGCATGACTCCTATGAGCTTGGACGACTGCATCCACACATCTCTGCAATGACTCTAATAACTCATTAATAAAGTCATCTGTAATGGCAAAAAAAAGTGTTCTAGCAGGACTCCCAGAGTTCATTGAGATTCTTTGGTTTCATCTTCAATTCCTCCTCCTTCATCTTACCTCAGACATGCTCAATAATGTTCATGTCTGGTGACTGGCATCTTGCAATTATGACTCCATATCTGACGATTCTGAAAATGTGGATTTATTTTTATTTTATTTTGATATTTACCTTGCAATTCTGTTTTTTTAACTCTGTTTTTTTAAGAATTGTGACTTCTAAAATTGCTCAAAATTCATATTTAATGTCTCAAAATTCTTTTGTTCTAAGAATTGCAGCTTTATTTTTTTATTTATTTCTTGTTATATTTACATATTTTATATCAAAACTCAAACATTCATATCCCATGTACTATACTTATATTTTACATTTGTGACCCTGACCACAAAAACCATGCAGTCTTCTGTAGCACGGTTTTCATTTTGGCAAATTTCCTACTGTAAATATATCTAATTTCATTTTCAAAAAGTAATATGTGTTGCTAAGAACTTAGTTTGAACAACTTTACAGCTGATATTCTCCACATTTCTCAAAAATCTTTTTTAACCCTCAGACCCTTTTATTTTTTAATAATCGAACATCAGTCAAAAATTAGTCAATATTCATAAAAAAAACAATCAATTAAAATCTAATTTACTCTGCTTTAATCTGACGTGTACATTTTGAAAAATTATGATGTTTTCATGGTCCAGCCACCCAGCAGGCATTAGATGCCAACATGAAGTCAGATTGACGTTGTACCCCAATGTCGTGGGACATTGCATTTTGTTTGGAAAAAAAAATCGGGTTGACATCAGAACCCAACGTCAGGCTGACTTTAATGTCCAACATCAGACAGACGTTACATTTTGGTTAACCTAAAAACCAAATATCACTGTCTAATGATGTTACAGCATGACATTGTGTGGACGTTACCAATATGACATCTATCAGACGGTGGATTTTGGTTGCCATACCTGACGAGTAAATGTGAGTATTTGACGTCAATATGACATTGGTTTCAGATGTTGGCTCAATGTTGGATTTTGGTCACTTTCCAACACAACCTAAAATTAACCAAATATCAAATATCATTGGACATCAAAATAACATTGTCCTTAGATGCTGCTGACCTAAATCAAACCTAATATTAATGTCTTATGACGGTGTGTGTCTGCTAGGCAGGAACACTTTTATATTTTAGCCAAATTGCAGAATTGAAAAAAAGAAAAATGTCTCAGTTGCAATTTTCATTCATTCATTCATTCATTTTCTTTTCAGTTTAGTCCCTTTATTAATCAGGGGTCGCCACGGTGGAATGAACCGGCAACTTATCCAGCACATGTTTTACACAGTGGATGCCCTTCCAGCTGCAACCCAGTACCGGGAAACATCCATACACTCTTATTCACACACATACACTATGGCCAATTTAGTTTATTCAATTCACCGGTACCGCATGCCTTTGGACTGTGAGGGAAATCGGTAAAATTTACTTCTCTTACTGGTCACACTCACACAACGAGTTAAAGTTAAAGTGCTGATTGAACCGAGAATAATGAACTCCTGCTGTTAAAAAGCAGAATCACTGAAGAAAAACATAAAATTACAAGTGAATTCAGTCACAACCTTAGGTCCACACAAACATGGGTATAGAATAAATTGCAGATTTTTTCTACACAAAAGATCACTGAAACCCAAATTTAAAAAAAACTCCTGTCAGGGTGAAGATTTTTAAAAGCTCTAGGGTCTGTGTTTTTTAGAAAATTAAGAAAAAAGGTTTTTGTTTATAAAAATACCCGTGCACCTGTGGACATGGCCTTATGAACTCAACTAAAAAATCAATACAGCTCTCAAAATCTCAGCTCATCAGAATCATCAAACAACTCCACAAACAGAATCGGTTTCATTTATTACTAACCCGTTCAACTATTTCTGTCAGATGTCTACAAAAGTCTGTAGTGAGATTTACTGAAAATACTTGTTTTGTTAGATGCCACCATTGTGGTATGTATTTACTTTTGTCAATTTACACCAGTATTTACTTTACTTGGTCTCTTTGACTCTTTTGATTTTGTTATGATATTTTTTTCTTTGATTGCTGTGACTCTGTAGTGCGGGACCAAATACTCTCTACTCTTGGGATTTTGCTATAGGGAATTTTTTAGGATTGTTTTTCATTTATCTTTTTGACACGGTTGGGGAAATGAGTGTGTGTTTCATGACTTTTAGACAAATGAATTAGTTCTTTGTGCTTTCATATTTATGAAATTATATGATAGATAAATTTCGGGGGGTTCATATGAAATGGTTTTCTAATTTTAAACATAATAAATGCGTTTATGAATAAAAATTGATCTGTTGATAGCAGTTCTTTTGAGTTAGAATGCTAATGTTCTCCTCCTACTAAAATTTTACATTGAAGGGTTTTTACAACATTTGCCCATCAGCAACTATACACCCTCAGAAATAAAGGTACAAGAGCTGTCACTGGGGTGGTACCTTTTCAAAAGGTACACATTTGTACTTGAAGGGTTTATATTGGTACCTCAAAAGTATATATTAGTACCTACAAATTTTAAAAGGAACACTTTTGTTCTTTTAGGTACCAACATGTAACCTTGAGGTATTAATATGGACCCTTTAGGTACAAATTTGTACTTTTTAAAAAAGGTACCACCCCAGTGACAGCTCGTGTACCATTATTTCTGAAAGTGTAGTTGTCGCATATATATGATTAACTTGAAAAAAATCAAAAACCTGGAGGAAATCATTGCAAAACATGTTCATATAGGACACTATTAACAAGACTACATGCATGAAACCATTTTTTTTTTTTAAATTGGGCACATTTAGTTTATTCAATGCCCAGAAACAAGCTTAAAACACAACCTCTCGCATTACTCTTTTCCTCCACAAAACCATTATAAACAATTCAGTTTGTGAATAAAAGAATAAATCGGATTAAATCAATATAATCAACTAATTTTCAATACTTTTCTAAAAGCACCTGCCATTCCCCATCAGATTCCCCATCGCCTCATTCACGCACATGTTTCGCACCAGGCAGGATCATTACCAGCCCACATCTGCAAACAATATCACTGTCATGGAGGAAATGAGCGCTGAAAGCCTTGGATGAGATCACGTAGGAGATGCTGCTCAGCGTTAAATGGACGTTGTAGAAACATTGCCCTGCTAACCTAAAAGGAGGAGGATAAATGAACAGTGTGGGCTGTCATCACTAAAGAGCTTACAGCCCTCGACAATAATTAGCCGGTTGGACCTGGGGCTCGTAATTGCGACATCTATTTAAGTCTGTGCTATTGATGAGCCTCTCTGACCTGCCAAGGAAGAGGATGGCCTTTGTTCCCTTCTGGGTGAGAAGAAACTACCAGCTGTGAACTCAATTACCAGAGAGGTGAGCTGAGCTGTACCTGCTCCGTCTCCATATCACAGCTCCGCGAGGCTGTTTCTCTGCGAAGCCAAAGCTGACGGAGACAATGAGATCCTGTGAAGTCTGGCGACAGAGCTTTTTTCAGTTACAACAGGCTTGAATATTCAGGGTGATTATTAAAACAAGTTCCCGAGTCTGACACTTCGACTATTTTTGCTATTTAATGGAGGGGAATCTCATTATGATACAAATCTGTTTACACACTGTGCAAAGGTTTGGCACCTCTAATAATTTAATAGTTTTGGTATTTTGTGGGATGCAATCTTATTAAGACTTATTGGCCTTCCAGGGTTATTAGCCCCTTTTATATGTTTTTTCCCCCAATTTTTTGACTTCAACTGTAAATCTTTCTCTCCAATACGCAAGGTGCAAAATTATTGGCACCTCTATTAATTCTTGAGTGAAATATGTCTGAAATAAGAAATAAAGTGAAATAAGTATATTTCCAGTCCTATTTCGTGCTATTATTCATTATAAACACAAAAGAGCCCAGGCATGGCTCTCTGTTTCACATGTATATGAATATAAAATACACAGGCAAAATTTCAAAGTTTGGAATGAATTCAGAAAACATCTTAAAGGGCACCTATGATGAAAATAAACTTTTGTATGCTGTTTGCACAGAACTGACTGTACACTGTAAAAAAGAATTCTAATTTTACGGTTTATTTCCGGCAGCTGGGGTGAAAACGTAAAATAACGGTTGTTAAATTACACAGATTTACTGTAAAATAACAGACATTAAATTACAGAAATTTCCTTAAATTTACATTTCTGGTAAATTTCTGTAATTCAACCTCTGTTATTTTACAGTAAATGTCTGTAATTTAACAGTCGTAATTTTATCGTTTATTTCCAGCACCCCAGCTGCCGGAAATAAAGCGTAAAATTACGGATTTTTTTTTACAGTGTAGGCTGGCCCGGATTAAGAAATTAGAGGGCCCTGGGCACAATGTCTTGTAGGCCCCCTACCTGGCCACACCCCTATAGTCGAATTAAAAAATAAGATTAATATAATATTTTTAAATAAAATTAATCTATAATGTATTGCCTGCATTTTTTATATAAATGATATACAGGACATATATTTCTAATCTACAAAGATTTAACTTCAGACAGTCAGAATTATTAGCCCCCTGAATTATTAGCCCCCTGTTTAATTTTTTCCCTAATTTCTGTTTTACGGAGAGAATATTTTTTTCAACACATTTCTAATCATAATAGTTTTAATAACTAATTTCTAATAACTGATTTACTTTATCTTTGCCATGATGACAGTAAATAATATTTTACTATATATTTTTCAAGACACTTCTATACAGCTTAAAGTGACATTTAAAGGCTTATTTAGGTTAATTAGGTTAATCAGGCAGGTTAGGGTAATTAGGCAAGTTATTGTATAATGATGGTTTGTTTTGTAGACTATGGAGAGAGCGAGAAAATAGCTTAAAGGGGCTAATAATTTTGACCTTAAAATGGATTTTATAAAATTAAAATTGAATATTAATGGATTTTAATATACTAGTTCACAAGACGTTTTTGTTCTTTAAGCCCTTCTCTCGAAGATGTCATCTTATGGTTATTGGGCTGCAGTCAGCATCAGTAAGGGCATTAATTTGGGTAAAGGATCTGCCTGTGTCTTCTCGGACAGCCTTTTGGATCCTCCGGCTCAGTGCAGGTGAAACTTTTTTGGGTCTTCCACTTGACTTTTTTGACCCATAGTATGACCCCTCAGGATCTTTTACGAAATTTAAAATGACTGTCTTTTTGCCTTTGCCATCTAGAGATCATGAGAGTGTTACAGGCCAAAGGAAAATGACAGCAAAGCCAGTTTTGCACAGAATTTAACTTTTTAAGGCTATATGATCCTAAATTTTTGATCAGCTGATTGAGCCTGTTTGAGTTTAAATGCAATTCTCATGTAATTGCCTACTCTCTGTTTTTTTACGTGTTGCACCTGTGTCTGCATTTGGCATTTCAAAGCAGTACTTACAACCTGATTACGATCCACCAGTGCAAAATGTGAATACTTGAAATGTTTCCCCTTGTCTTAAGATTTTGCTCAGGAGTGTATGTTTGTGTGTGTGTACTGCAAATGGCATTTGTGTGAGCCTCATCATTTCAGAAAGGCTTGAATAAACTCCACCACAAATATATGAAATAAACTTACTTGAAATTTTTGGCTAATGAGCTGTATTTCAGCTTTATCCGAGTCTGTCTCTGTCACTGACTGCTGTTTATCTGATGTAACACATTATGAAAAGCAGACACGCATGTGGGAGCGGTGGGCGGGGAGTAGCAGCTCACTTGCATTTAAAGCCACAGGCTACAAAAACAGCTACAATGTATTCAGACACCAAAATGGGCAGATTCTAGAGGCTATAATAAATGATCTGATGGGTGTTTTGAGCTGAAACTTTACAGAGACATTCTGGAGACACCAAAGACTTATCTTACATCTTGTTAAATGGGTAAAATAGGTGCTCTTTAAGGCCTGATGTAACTCCTAACTTGCCAACTAGAATCTTCAAATGTAAAATAATAAGTGTATCAGTCCATAATTTAGGAGTGGAGGCCAGAAAAGCAGTCAGTATCTGGTGTGACCACCAGTTGCAGTGCAACACATCTCCTTTGTATAGAGTCGATTTCTTTTCAATGTGCGAAGTTGCAGGATATTGGCTGGAACTGGAACATGCTGTCATATACGCCGATCTAGAGCATATGATTTTGCAATACCCTGACCATCCAATAACTGAGAAGTTTTCAGCTTAAAGCAATTGTCTACTGATCTTTGCAACATGTGGATTAAAAGCACAACAATGGGCCTCAGAAACTCGTTGCAGTATCTGTTCATTCAAAATGTCATCAATAACCTGCAGCTGTGTTACTTACTCAGTGGAGCAAGGCATCATCAACTGAACAGAGCCGGTTACATGTTCTGTCAAACTAAAAACAGAAAGAAAGAAAACATGACTGGTAGGGAACAAGCTACATTTTGAAAGTTAAAACGTACAGACATTTTAAGAATGAATGAATTTACCTGTTAGGAGAGTACTAGTTGAGAGTGTAGTTGATGCTTGAGCTCAAGAAACCAATAATGAGCTTCAGGTGCTTTGTCAGTTGCAGATTTAAAAAACAAAAACAAAAAAGTGGGAAATAAAGAACCCTAAGCTAACATAAACAACCACTTTAGCATAAAAAGTGCTCTTCAGGACAATGCTGTTATAAATAGAACTATTATATGAACAACCAACAACAACAACAACAACAAACATATTTAGAGTATTATAGAATATTTTAGTGTATAAAAAGCTAGTTTTTAGAATGCAAATATTCACTGCATTTTGCAGTCTTTGTTTGAATGTAGCAGTACTTGAGTTTTTGTAACGTTTATTTAGATTTGCCAACACCCCAGTCAACAAATTTCCTTTGGCCCTGATCTGGCCCAAATCAACAGCTAAGATGTGGCCCAGATCAGTTAGTGTTCCCCGGCCCAGAACTGGCCCACATCCTTTTAGCCAGAACTGAACCAAAGTAGTGCCACAACTCCACCAAGCTTGAGCCAAGTAATACATTTTTATGTGGCCCAGATATGGGCCTTGTATTCAAGATTAGTAAGGCTGAGTTCTGTGGCCCTTATGTGGCCCACATGTGGCTGACCACATATACTGAGTAAATCACACAACAAAAATTACAATCAAATAGTTTACTTTAATCAATGCAAATTACATTCAGATAAAACAATTACTGAAGAAAATGTGTACAAATAAAGAGTTAGAAAACATTTTAACAACATACACCAAACAGAACAATACAAAATAGACATAAAATAGAAATAATTGTTAAATATAAATATTATATATTTGATGCAAAGATGATATAATGCATACATAAATACATATAAATGTACATTTACATGTACACAAAGTTTTTTCTTTGTTTGTTTGTTTGTTTATATATATATATACATACACATATATACACATATATACACACATACTACCGGTCAAAAGTTTGGGGTCAGTATGATTTTAAATGTTTTAAAATAAGCTTCTCCTGCTCACCAAGGCTGCATTTATACAGTACACATTGTAAAATTGTGAAATGTTATTGCACTATAAAATAACTTCTAAAGTAGTTTATCATCTAATTTAATCATTTATTCCAGTGATTTTAATGATGACTTTTTAGCTTTATTACTCCAGTCTATAGAGTTACATGATCCTTGAGAAATCACTCTAATATTAATTATTATTATTATTATTATTAATGGTAATAAAAGCAATAATAACTGAGGTAATCATTTCATTTGAAACTACATACAATAAGAAAACAGTTATTTACAATTTTAATAAATATTTAACAATTTAAGATTTTTTTTTTTTTACATGATAAATGCCACCCTAATGAATGGAATAATTTTCTTTAAACTGACCCTAAACTTTTGACTGGTAGTGTATATAAATATACAGTGTTGGGTAAGTTACTTAAAAACACTAATAGATTACAGTAGTAAAAAGTAAATAGATTAGTAATAGTTTACTTCATGTAAAAAAAATCAGATTACTAATTACTTTACTTTGAAGTGACTTTTAAAACATATAAAATGTAACTATACAATACAAAATAAACTGCAGCTCTTTCAGTAATTTAATATTCACTGAGAAACATTACAATGGGTTGATCACAGCAGCTTGACATATTCAAAAGACATAACGAGTTCACTCAAAACTTAAAATTCTCTCATCATTCACTTGCTCCAAATCTGTGTCTTTTTTTATACGACATTTAGAGGAAAACTGGATAACTGTAACTATTAATAACCATAGTATGAAAAAGCACTGCAGCGTTTGGGTGTTCTGTGTTTGTCTGAGGTAATTACTCTACTGAAATGTGTATATTCCATACAAAGCCTAAAGCTGATCGGTCAGTTCTTGCTGCGTGACTCGTGGTTTTAAACTGAGTGAGCTTGGGAAATGTGAGCGTGCACAATATGCAATCCCAATGTGATCCCGCGTGCGCTAAAGATGCAATATGTGAACGGCCCCATATCAGCTACACTTCTCTTCTCATTCAGAAGATACCTTCACTCCCGATCCTGCACAAAGGTCTAATTTAGCTTGTTTAGGCTGAGTTGGGCCTCTGTGTTTCTGGGTGCCGGTGTCCTCCTTGGTGACGAATATTGTCCTAGAATGCCTTCTGTTCAAGTGCTTGAACAAGTTGTTGGTCGAGTTAAAAGCAGTCGAAAGTTCTTTAGAGACTGGACATAGACTGCATTCACAGCAACATTTTTGTTTTACGCTCAATGAGAGGAGTAAGGGGTTTCTGTCTGACAGCACCTGCAGTGAAGAAGAATTTAAATAATATGATCAGTAATACAACCTGGAGGTATACAGCTGCAAAATTACAATACAAATCAAAATGCTAAACTGTGTGGTGAAACCAAATACATGTAATCTGTTACGTTTTTTAATATTCATTCAAATATTATATATTTTCAAATATTGACAATTTTAAAACTCGTTTTTTTACTGATTACACATTATTTAAACAATTGATATACATTATTAATGATTAACATCCCAGTTAAGTTTAAACTTTTCTGCAAATCTAAAGTGTTTCAGCTTTGTGAACATTAACCCAAGCACTAGTTACTAGGTCATTATCTTCTGTCCTGCACTTGACTTAAATTTTCAGCCCACATTGCCTGGATCTCATTTTTGACACTTTCTGGGTTTTGACACATTAGACTATGTGTACAGATTTTTAAAATAAAGCGGCAGGACTTTTTGATTTAAGATTTTTATTTATTTATTTATTTATTATATTTGGACTAGAAACAAGGAAAAAATAATAAATGCATTTTTATAGTGTATTGACTAAATTAAATGATAAATAAAATACATGAATAAATAAAAATAATCCCAATTTGCCAAACACTTATGTTGCCTTTGTGTTTCGCATTAGCACTGTTTTACCTGAATATGTAATAAAGTTCACAAAGTTCCAAACCTTTATGAGTTCCTTTCCTCAGCTAAACACAAAAGATGATATTTTGAAGAAAGCTGAAAACCTGTAACCATTGACTTGCATAGTAGGAAAAACAAATACTACTGAAGTCAATTGTTACATGTTTCCAGGTTTCTTCTAAATATATTATTTTGTGTTCAACAGAAGAAAGAAATGAAACAGGTTTGAAACAAGTGAAGAGTAAATAATGACAATTACAACTTTTGTGTGAACTATCCTTATAACTGTTAAAATGATCAAAACAGCTAACATTAATCTTTTAAAAACCAAACTACTGACACATGCAATAATATTATTTTTACATTTATATTTGAGCAGCTTAATAACTTCTAAACTTTTCACTGTTATTTCTTTAGGATCAATACTGTAATTATGTTTGCTTTAAATCTATTGTATAAATTTAATATAAATGAACATACTGTGGTCGCAGTGACGATTGCAGAGATTGCATCGTGCCATGATCACATCGTTATGATTAAATGCTTTCTAAGTGCTGTCATTTTCGTTGTCCAGTTTGTTATTAAGAGTAAAGGTCTCTTCATCTTTTGAACTGAACCCAGAGGAGGTGAAAACAGTCTCAGTTACAGCGCCACGCTGGTCAAACCAAGTTATTGAAATCAGTTACATTACATTTAATGATATCAAATGACCATTAGACAACCAAAATTCGTTGATTCATAAATGTTTGTTTTGAGTTTTGGCTCTATATTGTACAGAAACATTATACCTATTGCTAGTCCATTTTACAATTATAAGACAATTTTTCTATTGGCTTCCACAAACATGTTAGGCCTAATGGGATCGCTTTTATTTTAAACCTTACTAAACCACACTGAAGCGTGACTAAACATTTACACAAATTGATATTTATCTATAATAAATAAACCATATTTTGTCATAATTGGAAATTAGCAATAACTTTAATGCTAACGTTAATTTAAACAGCAAACTGTTGGAGCACTAACGTTATGTAAACACCACATTTAAAGAGGAAAATACTATTTAACTCGATGCATTTCTTAATTAAATGAATAACTAATCACTCAATGAGTTCTAACTTTCATATTTAATATTGAATATTTAAGTAAACTCACTTTAAATGCTAAATTATCACTTACCTGAAGCAAATGACAGGAGGGGAAGAATGTCAAACTCACACAGAAGTCTTGGCAACTGAAGTGTGGTGTGGCAGATGTCTGCTAACGACACACCTGTGTTCAGTTTCGCTTGTTTTCCAAATGCAATCCCAAAGTCAGCCAGAAGTCGATGTTTACCGATGTCAGCCGTAGCTGAGCCTTACTAGGATCTGATGTGTTTTTTGTTATCTGGCCCACATACTGCAAAAGAAGCTGTGAACCAGAAGAACATTCCCGCCTTTTCTGAATGTATGGCAAAACATATATGGTAATAATCTGGCCCATATCTGTTCAGCCATGCCATACCTAAGCCACATGTGCCAGCTATCACCCACATTTGGCCCAAATGTTCTTGCTATCTGGGACAATATTGCACTCTACAAAGTTTCTATGAATAAATCTCCAGCAAATTAATTTGTCAGACTACTGTACCTTCATACAGGACAAACTGTAAAAACTAACAAAACAAAAATAAACAAAAAAACAATCATTTAAAAAAAGGTTTTAGCAGCAAACACAAAAGATGGTTTGTGACATACAGAGTTAAAAAGATAACATGTCCACAGTAAAAACATACAGCCAAATCTTTAAAGGTGCTGTATGTAAGTTTTTGATTCTTCTAAAGCATAAAAATACCATAATATGTTTGCAGATATTTAAGAAACATCCCAAGTGAACATACTTGTTTAACTGAAAAACAATGCTGAAGTCAGATATTCTGCTTTGAAAATGGTTTTTCCGTGCCGGAACGCTGTCTTTGTTTAGGTAAAGTTAACCTGCAGAATGCCAGTTTAGCCAATTATAGTTCAGCACTCCGGGTTGCCTTGTTGGAAAACAGCATATTTCATTCATTCATTCAGAAAGGCTCTGAAAGCATGCGCCCGTGACCGAAATGGACAGTATCAGACGTCGAAATGAGACAGATTCAGTTCCACATGAGGTTATTAATTAGCAAATGATATAAATATTACGAACGTAAACATTAGGTGAGCAGGTTACATTGTAATCTCGTGTCCTAACAACACGCAAACAGCAGTTTGACTCTTTGCACCAGACGAAACACGACAAAAATGTAAATACAGCCTTTCAGAAGCACAGAATAAGCACTCACTCACGAAACGGTAAGGTTTAGAATCCATTCAAACTCACATTGTTAGCATTTAGCACTGAATAAAACACACGAGGCTTACCTGAGGCGCACTGTCATAGGTTTCACATGTTGAGCTGTGAGAAATAGAAACCGTTTCTAATATCTCAATTCGAGGTGTTGGTTAGAACTAAAACTCCTTTTAATATGGAACATAATTCCTTCTATCGCGTGTCGTTGATTTTATTTAGAACACGGTTTAAATCACTCGCTCCTGTACACAATCTCTGGCATCCCACGCGTGTGTTTATTTTGATCTAGGAGTGCAATACCCAGTTCAACCACTGGGTGTCAAACTTACATACTGCACCTTTAATATTGTGGCCATTTTTTCTACCAGAAATCATGGACATGTTTAGATACACAGCATTATGGATTTCATAAAAAAAAAACAACAGATAAAAAGTTTAAACCTGACTACCTGTGTTATGCTGGTAAAAAAAAAAAATACATTTGAGCCAAAATTGGGTTGAAACAACCTTAAATATAAACAAGGATTATATGTTATAAAACAAATTATAAAATGTAATGATTTCATTAATTTATTCAGTTATTCATTCATTCATTTCCGGGGCAGGGTCATGGGGGCAGCAGTCTTAAGGCTGATTTATGCTTTTGCGTCAACCGCACACGTATGCTACGGCTCAACCTACGCGTGGACGCATAGCCCCTCGCCGTGGCCGCCGGCGACGTTGACGAGCACCTCTCAAGCTCTCTGATCCCGAGGCATTTCCAGGCCAGCCGAGAGACATAGTTCCTGTCCTGGGTCTTCCCCGAGGCCTCCTCCTGGTGGGACATGCCTGGAACACCTCCCTAGGTAGGTGTCCAGGAGGCACCTGAAACAGATGGCCGAGCCACCTCAGCTGACCTCTCTCAATGTCCTCACCCTATCTATAAGAGTGCGACCTGCCATTCTGTGAAGCAAACTCATTTCGGCCGCTTGTGTCTGAGATCTTGTCCTATTGGGCATGACCCAAAGCTCATGACCATAGGTGAGAGTAGGAACGTAGATTGACCGGTAAATCGAGAGCTTTGCCTTTCGGCTCAGCTCCTTCTTTACCACAACAGACCAGTACATCGACTGCATAACTGCTGCCGCTGCACCAATCCGCCTGTCAATCTTAAGGCCCGTGAACACCGAGACGTTTTTTGCTCACGTTTTCCGTCGATGTTTAACGCCTCGTGACTAAATAAAGGGCATCAATGTGACCGTGCACACCAACGTGCAAAACGGCAGGCGCAAAAGCGTCATTTTTAAAAAAACACCTCATGCTCGTTTTTTTGATTGGCACTTTTGTTCACGTGCACGGAGCTGCTGAAGTTACAGTAAACAGCACTTGGAGGTGCTCAAGCGCAACACTGTCAATGCGAGCGCACATTGAAGAAGATGCCCAGAGGCGATATGAACATGGAGCTGCTTATTGCACTGGTGAACAATAATCATTTCTTCATCGCTAGACACAAGCGTGTCAACTTTGTCTTCTTCTTCTGTGTTACAAGTGGTTGTCAGAAGCCTAAAGTTGTGTAGTGCCATCTAACGTCAAGGAGTGATTTTGCATACTCTTCTGCTCGACGCCTGTGAAATCGCTTGGGTTTGAATCCGGAAAAACGTCTTGGAAAAATGCTGACGATAAATGCAAACGAAAAGCGTCCCGGTGTGTACGAGCCTTTATGTTTCATCCTTCCCTCACTCGTGAACAAAACCCCAAGATACTTGAACTCCTCCACCTGGAGTAAGGACTTTCCTCCAGCCTTGAGATGGCAAACCACCTTTTTTCGGTGTAAATATTTATCAAATTTAATTTATAAATAATAATAAATACTCATAATTAAACATAAGTAATACTTTTTTTTTTTACTTTTTAATTACTTTGCAGGCAACCCGGTGGCTCAGTGGAGCACGTTCGCCTCACAGCAAGAAGGTCACTGGTTCGAGCCTCAGCTGTGTCAGTTGGCATTTCTGTGTGGAGTTTGCATGTTCTCCCCGTGTTCGCGTGGGTTTCCACCGGGTGCTCCGGTTTCCCCCACAAGTCCAAAGACAACAGGTGAATTGGGTATGCTAAAATTAACCGTAGTGTATGAATGTGTGTGTGTGTGTGTGTGTGTGTGTGTGTGTGTGTGTGTGTGTGTGTGTGTGTGTGTGTGTGTGTGTGTATGGATGTTTCCCATGAGCTGCGGATGGAAGGGCATCCATGCACACGGCGGTTCATTCTGCTGTGGCGACACCAGATTAAAAGGGACTAAGCCGAAAAGAAAATGAATGAATGAATAAATAATTACTCTGCAACTCTTTTAAAACACCCTCTACGCAGAAGCAAGTGACTTTTTTATTATCATAATTATTTATAATTTAACAATACTTTAAATGGATTTCAGATTTTACTTGCCGTTGCAGCCTAGTCGTTGAAAGTGTGCTTTTTTTTTGCTGTAGTACAACGACACCTGCTGGCAATCAATTATAACACAACACTGGAGATCCACACACAGATCACATTTACCTCATCAAAGTCATATGAGACGTCCATTTGCGTCCAACAGCGCTTCTTCAGAGCATAAGTCAAGTTGAGGGGCTCTGAGCGCAAACATATCCTTAAAGATGCTCTGAAATAAACAAAAAACATAATAAAATCTTTCGGAACAAAATAGATACAAAAAATCCACACCTTCCGGACATCCAGACCGTTTCCTGCCGTCATGACGCACGATTGATCAGGTGGGAGTTTGGTTTATCTTTTGTAAACTTATTCTTGGTTTGTTATGTAAGCTGCCATGTTATGTAAGCTGTGGGATTACAATGCTGTATCAGCAAAACAGTACATGCTAAATAGTTTGAAGTGAAGTGAAGTGAAGTGAAGTGAAGTGTGATGACCTGTGAATGAACGTGTGCAACCCGCGATGCGCCTATGTTTTTTCACTCTACACATTAGTTTAAATGAGGAGACATTTGTTTTGTTTATTTATTTATTTGTACTTTCTCATTCCAAGTTTACGAAAGACTTGACTTTGTTATGAAAAAGCAGCTACCTAAAAAGACTATTTTACACACTTTTTTTTCTGGTGAACTATTAATCATGTTATCTTGTACTTTACTTATTGTATGAATTTGAGTGTTGTGACATTGCTGATGGACTTGAACTGGGCTTTGAGTGACTAAAGAGTTGTAAAGTTGTGCTTTGTTACAGACCTGTAGACCTGCATTTTTAAATCATTGAGTGTTCAGTAGCTTTGCTCACTTTAGGTTCAGCAAATATTAGTTAAATGTTTAATAGAGTGAACTTTGCTGTCGAAACTCACACATATGCTTAATATCCACCCTTCTAGAAAAAAAAAAAAAAATCAGTGTCTGATCTTGAACGTGCTGGCTTGTTTCTATCTGGTTGAAGCAAAAAGCTTTTCTAAAACAGGACTGACTACTTGGAGATGGTAGCGGTTTGGGTTTAAGAAAAGTGCATTAAGAATTAATATCCATTATTATTATTAGGCTGGTTTGTTGCAGGTATACGATGGTTTACTATCTGATATCCAGCATGTTTTAGTTATAAAGCACTTTCAATATCGCCATCATCATGTGCAATGGTTTAAACTTTTTAATTCTTTGCCTTGGTTTCAAAGACCAGATTTAAAGGGATCGATCACACAAAAATGACAATTTCCTCACTGTTTTCCTACCCTCAAGTTGTTCCATAGAAGAAGATATTTTGAAGAATATTCAAAATATTTTCTATTGCGTTCAACAGAAAAAAATATAAATTCGAAACTGGTTTGGAACAAGTGGAGAGTAAATAAATGATGACCGTATTCAGTTTTGGATGTATAGGCATGGGTATAAGATTCTGACAGTATGAAAACCTTGGATAAAAATATAACGGTTTCAAGGTATTGTGATTACAGCTCTAAAATATATTCTTTTCAAATGTCTGGGTAAAAATCAAAAACTTTTTTCTCTTTGAAAACAATATATTTAATTTTTTTTAAAGATTTATAACATTTCGGAACAGTAAACATGGTCAGACTAAGTAATTCAAATGAATCATTGACTTCTGCTGTCTTCATTAGTTTCAGAAACACAGATTTTTTTACAATTTAAAATGGCATCTTTGGATATTTTTTCTGCTGAAGATACTGTTGTCCTTAAAAACAAAACAAAAAATATATAAACAAAAAGCCTTACACATACCTTATGAACGGTATTACAGAAAATGTTGGTGGTTTTAAAACCTTGACTTTTCCAGACCGTGGTATACCTTGAACACGGTTATAGTCCCATGCCTAGTGTACTATCCTTTAAGGCTAGTCTTAGACTAAATTCAACTGTATTAATATGACATAAACAGAGGCATGTTTGACACAGTGTCACATCAACTTGACTTTTAATTAGAATTTTTATTGTTTGGAAATCAAAAATGTTATAAAAAAAACATGATTCCAGACTGAAGCATCAAACCATGACTGACATTTTCTTTTGCATCTATCCTTCATGAAAGTCTGGATGTTTCTTTGGTCCTTCAGATTAAGAAAGAAGCTGAAATGTGGACTCTTTTGACCCCAGCACATATTTTCACTTATCTTATTTTCTTATCTGAGATTAGCTGTGGCCTTGAGAACCAAAAATGAGATGTATCGATTTCTCCTAGAGTCAAAAATAGTCAAGTTACAATTGAAGAATTGAGATGGAAACACCTCTATCTGCCTTTTAAAAATGAGCATTTTTTATGTTCAGCTCTTTTACTTTAAAAGCGATGAAAATAACCTATTCATTGCTATAAAAGTGCAATGACTGAACCTACCCACAGGAGCAAGTTTAGAAGAAAATATCAGATGGCATTTAGAGACTTTTGCATCTGATCTGTGGTTTTCAGAAGTAACCCTGAGTTCATTTGGCTTTATTTAACACCACAGTAAGATTGTTTATTGTGCACTTCCCTCAGTGTTTTCACAATATTCACAATTTTGCATTGAGATATGTAATTTTTCATGTATTTGACAATTCTCATATGACTTTTGGCACTAAATTATGAGCCATAAGTAGGGCCAGACAGAAAACCTGCAGATTTATGCGGAATTATTTTGGGAGTATTGTAACTAAAAACGTAATATATTAAATAAAAAATAATAGCTTTTTAACTTTTATTCAATGTTTACAATGCAAATCAATCTAGATCCCATATAATATATTTACTAATAGACAGAAAATATTACTTTACAAACTGTATTGTAAATAAATCAAATGAACACTTATATTAGTCTATAATATTACTGAAATTAATTAAAAAACTGAATAAATATAAATTTACACACAATTACAGAAGTAAATAAATAGACTCAATGATGGGCTAACAATCTGTGCGTGCAGATTTCATGTGGGCCTAGCCATTAATAGCCACCAGCTCATTGCAGACTATACACTTTTCACTTTCATTTAGCCTCTGTCCCAACTTTTTGGGATTGCGTTACAAGCATCAAAATAATAATAAAAAAGTAACAACAAAATACATTTAAGTCTTTAATGAAAACAATTGTTAAATAAGGCATAAAATAAAAATGTTGTATATGTTTTGGCATTGGTGAGAGTACTGTTAGGCCTGTCATGATTACTAATTTTACATATATGATATATTATGACAGAAATGATTTCTGCTGCTGTAGCTACCAGATCTGAGTCCTGTTGCCTGAAATCACACTTGCAACTCTGGGTGAGTGACGCTGGATACACAGCTCCTCCCATCCCTACCAGTGAAATCATGGACAAATAAATACCTATGACCCAAACTGTGATATCTGGGGTGCGTTTCCCAAACAACAACGTAACTCGCGGCTGAACTATCATAGTACGATACATCGTTTGGGAAAAAAAACGATGTAGTAATGAGTGTTTCCCAAAACCTGTAATTTCTCTGTCGCAGATCCATCATTTGAACCGTCCACAATGATGCTCTAAATGGGGTGTTAACAACTTTTTTAGAGAAGAACCCCATGATTTCTTTGTGCAAATTATATTGTTTTACACAAATACGCATTTAAAAAAAAGGTTTTGGTAAAAACATGCACTCGTTTTTCATATTAATTGAATTATATGTAAATGGCACATATAAGACCTATGTATCCTTTACAAATATTATTGAGAACATTATTCTATTCTAAAACATGAAATCACTTACAAAAGCTAACACGTATTCTAATGTCATATATATATCATATAAATAAAAAAAAATAATGAGGCTATTTATTAAGAAATGAACTGTAATATTTATTATTTATTAGGAAATGGAAAAAAATCCTATTTTTAATAATAATATTATTAATAATAATAATGATGATGATGATGATTATATTATTATTATTATTTTTAAGTAGGATATTGTTTATTTTTATTTATTTTTTAAAGTCTACTTTTACAATTTGACACATGCAAACCACTGCAGACATTTTCTAACCAACAGGCCCTTGTCATATACAGTACAGATACTTACTAAATAACCTATAAATTGAAAGCATTAACGTATGCTGTGTTTTTTGTTTTCGTAAGCTTTGGAGACGTAGCGTAAATTCCTCTTTTAAGTAATAGGTCCCCTATAGCTTTCATCATGAGCCACGGCTGTGTTCAAAATTACATCACTGTTTTCCTGCGCTGCGAAGGGAGCGCAATTGTAAACATGAAGATCGCTAAAACTGAACTGAAAAATACTTTGAAAGCAAATTACACCTAAGAGAGATGACTTTAATGCTTTTTTTAAAGAGCCCCTATTATGGGTTTTTGAAAATGACCTTCTGTGTAGTGTGTAACACAGATCTAAATGAAGTGAAATATCCAGCTAAGGCTTAAATCTGAAAGTGGACAGTGTTTAAAATTATTGATTAATCTATAAAAGAGTCGACTCATAGTGGCTTGAATGAATAGTCTTGATAACGAGTCTTTAGCTGGAAACGAAACATAAGCCCCGCCCAATTGCTCGCAAACCTGGGAAAATTTAAACCTGCGGTCCCGCCCACTAACACAGCAGCAAAGACAAAGAGGAAGATACACAGATCCTGATGTCATGAGTCATGAAGATGCTGTGTTCAGCTGGATATTATTAGAAGTTTGAGGGAAAGTTTGTGTTATATTCTCTACCCAAAGATGAAGCTGTGAAGAGTCAGTGGTTGAGGTTTATTTTTGCAAAAAAGGAAGGATCAGAAAAGACTACTGATGTATGAGACTTTAACAGAACTCCACAGGAACTATCAATACACAGCTCATGCATTAGTTTCTTCCTCCATTTTGTAATGAGGGTTGGTGATCGTTGGGCAAAGCAGAGTACAGGTAAGCCCTGAGAACATATAACACTTATACATATCGCGACTAAAACCAGGCTAAAAACGCGACGCACGCCGCTTTCTTTGCGGATTTAAACGTGTTTGTGAGCTTGCAATCCTGTCGTTTGTCATTGCTATGGCTACCATCAGCTGTTCTTACACACGTGCGGCGGTCAAGGTTCAGAATAGTTCAGCTTTTGCCACTGTGTGGATTAATACTGAATGTGTGTTATTGTTAATAATAGAGCAATATGCTGGTGTTTAACTGCACTGCTTTAATGCACTCATGCACACACAAAAAATCCGGGAGACTGGGGGAAAGTGAGGACCGGGAGGGAGGGGGTGGGTGTTGCGGATGAAAGTGAGAACCGGGGGAGTTTGCGGACGCTGCCCTCACTATTCTATGGACGCGCCGGCCCTGATAACACTGGTGAGAACCGGGTACTGTGTTCTATGGGGTTAGTAACTAATGTGAAGTTGTTTCTTTAATATACATTCTATGTATTCTGTTTTTGAATGTTTCTGTTAAGGACTTTTATTTTTGTGTTGTGTCCTCTGAGGAGGAGGGTAGTGTGTGTGTGTGTGTGTGTGTGTGTGTGTGTGTGTGTGTGTGTGTGTGTGTGTGTGTGTGTGTGTGTGTGTGTGTGTGTGTGTGTGTGTGTGTGTGTGTGAAAAGAGCAGGTAGAGCAGTGTTGCCAGATTGGGCGGTTTCCCGCTCAATTGGACTGTTTTTAACACGATTGTGCGGGTATAAACACTTATCGTGTTTTTCGCGACTGTCACAACCGTGTTTTCCAGATGAGTGGGCGGGGTTTTTTTTTTTGCATTTTGGCGGGTTTTGGATAGTTTTTGGGCTGTAATCAGTCAGCTACATCTGGCAACACTGAGGTAGAGTTTGACGGGCTAGGAGACTCGTGTCGATCTCCTCCCCAGTTGTTTGAGTTTTTGCTCAATAAAATTGTTAGTCATCAGTATTTTCAAGTCCATCGTCTCTATTTACATTCACCCACTGCCGAAATCCACGCCTTACACTAATATGAAGCGTGTATGCACTCTGACTACTTCTATATTGTTGATAAGTTATGCTGGGCATTTCACTCTGTCTCGCGCTAAAGGCTGTCAGTGTCGACCAATCGCAACAGGCTGTCATCAGTCCAATCAGCGCACATTAGCTTCGCGCTAAGGAGGGGTTTGGGAACAAATTAATCCCTGAAAGATTCATATGAGAGTCGCTGGCATAATTAGGTAAAAATAAATGCATATTAAAAGACCATGAAAGTGTTTTTTGACCTTGCATGCATATTAGATTGTTGTTGGAGACCCTTACCACCAAAATATAACCATATTTAATGTATAATAGGGGCTTTTTAAAAATAATTCCAAGTTTAAATGTCAGAATATTCTAAACAATAGGGCATAGGGGCATAACTGGGAATAGAACACAGCCAGGAACTATGTTCCTAACTACAGCTCCAGAGGTGTAGTTGCAAGCATACAAGTTTGCGATGCAGTTTGCGATTGTTCGTTGGAACGCCAAGTCAACGAACTATGTTTGTAACGACAGAACTTCCGACCTTAGTTGGCTAACCATGGTTTTCGGAAGCACACCCCAGCTTTGTTGGCACCATGCAATTCAGCTCATCAACCACAAGAGGGAGCAGCTAAAGAAAGCTGCATAATGTTGCTTAAGGCAATTTATTTAAATTCTGTAAACTAATGTTTAAAAAGTAAATGTCCTAATATAAGATTTCACCTCAGTGGTGTAGAATGCAAACGTCCTCGCAAAATAAATGACTGTACATTACTTGTGAATTTTCCACTGTCAGTTTATTTCAGTGTTGAAAAGTGCTAATTTGGACAACTTCGTCCAAACATATAGACCATTTCAATGTGGTGATGTCATTGACCCATGAAATTTCCTGCTTGTTGTCAAACTGCTTCATAACTGTAACAAGAAGCAATTTAATGATAACGGATTGGATTCTCGAAAGCTATGGAAATTAAAAATGTAAAACAGGAAATAAGTTAGGACCATTGTTATTGTGTACATCCCTCAAAATGATCTATACATTTACAACAATGATTAAAGTGAATGCGCTGTAAGTTGAAATATTGATCACTGCCACAGGTGTAAGTACTATCTTTCAGTTTGGTAGCAAGTAGTTTCAAGAAATTTAAACAGTGGAGGTTATTCTTAGAAGCAGAAGACATTCCCTATGCTCTGTCGCATACCATCCGCCCTGAATAGCATCCGTGATGTAGTAGATGACATAATCACTGAGGGACCCACAGTGACGCTGCATAAATGAGCGAGGTGTGGCTGGAGATCTGTCTGTGCTCTCTGTGCTTGTAGTCGTCATCTTGGTTTTGACCTATTTATTCATTCATGGTGTTGTATTACTGAAACTCTTTGGTCGTAATGTTAATGGTGGTTTGATTAACATCAGTACAATCTCTGTGTTATTATGACTCTCTCTAACGTCTGCCAATGACTTCATTGTTTCATAGAGGTTGATTTACTTGATTTTAGATACATTGAAGTGTTGGAAAGTTGAGAAGGTTGTGCAATGAAATCTGTGAATTGCGCAAGTTTACTTTAGATGTTACCAACTTGTTGAACTTTTAAATTCAAATAATTACAATAAACATATATATAAATATATATATATATATAGGTAGCTGACGAGTGATCTTGATATCTTTTATTTTAAAACTATTCTGCATAGATGCATATTTAATGATATAAAACGGTTTAAAATTAACTTGAAAAAAAAGAGTTTTGACTAATTGCAAAAAGCTAAGATGTAAAACTTTTACATAATACAGTTTAAGTTTATAATAATAATGGACAATATCTTACTGTTTACCTAACTATCAATATTCAGTTAGCATTTTCATTCAAAATAACCAATAAAAAGAGTTAGATTAGATTAGAACTAGGGCTGCAACATTAAATCGATTAAAATTTATTACTAAAAGCACTGGCAACAAATTTCATAATCGATTCACCGTGTCACGTGACCCTGAGACATTTGATTACTAAAAAAACTTTAGTTGAGCGTGGAGCAGAGTGAACGTACTCTGCCTCTCTCTCGCACTGATGCCAGCTGAGTTTGGTGCCTCATAGACAGAACGGAGCAAAAAGAGATATGGCTTCCCTGTAAGATATAATGATGACGGAAAAAGTTGTGGTGGGACCTAAATGCTTTCTTAGACTATTAATTTAAGGAGTTTTCTGTTTGTTTAGCCTGCATTATTGCATTCAATGTAAAACTGCACAATTAGACATTAAAAGATCGTGATCTCAGTTCAAACACGCGCAACATGAACGATAAATGATAATGATTTGCATATGTTTATTAATCTTTCAAAGCGCTGCAATCAAATCTGCATCGAGAGAGATCCAGTTTTTACACTTTTTCAGTTAGTTACAAACAATTAAATAACACAGAAGTACTGGGAGAACAGTTTATAGTTCAGATATGAACACTGATGTTTATGGTAAGATTAAAATCACCGTTTAATGAAACATGACGCAGGTGAATTTTTGATGTTGGTGAAAGCAATTACATTGTGTAACCGACAGATGGCGACAAACAACCATCAAAATTGTGTCACTGAATAGGTTTTCAAATATCTGTGATATGGTTTTCAGAAGTAATACACCTATAATGAAACATGAAGTTTTATGTGTGAATTGTTGAATCATTAATTAAAGATAAAAATGATCTGTTGTACAAGATTTCTATATTTAGCATTATCAGCAACAGTAGCAAAGATCATATTTCATATTGAATACTTTTCTTTTTCAGCTGGTTCTTTCTTGATTTTTATTTTTATTAAAACTACTGGTTCTAAGTTCTGTCTGTTAAAAGCAATGTTTTTGCAGTAATATTTTTGTATAAATGGAAAGCAAATGACATTTGTCTCCTCCCTTTTTTGCTGATCCAAAAAATGGTCAGATCCGTGACAAAAAAAAAAAACTGTAGTGTGATCCGAACTGAAGATTTGTGATCCGTTAGCCCACTAGACCCTAGTCATCCAAGGTGTGGGAGCATTTCACACTAAATAAACAAAAAAGTGTGTTAACGGCCAAATATGCAAATGTGATGATGGGAGTACCAGGGCAATGATCCAGCACCTGAAGCGCAAACATGGAGTCTTTGATGAGGAGAGCAACAGCAGGATAAATCACCAAAGAATCCTGCTTTTGTTCCATTTTGAAGTGAGGAACGTAATGTCCCTGGTGCTGGTGTTTACCTCTGACTATGTTTACATGGACACCAATAATTCGATTTTAATGCGATTAAGACAATACTCTGATTAAGAGTCTAACATGTAAACAGCAATTTTTGATTAATTTAATCAGATTAAGGTCATAATCGAACTAAAGAGAAATCGAATTAGGACATGTGGAGTATGCTGATTTTAGTCGCATTATTGAAGTGCAGTACATACATGTAAACACCTTAATCGAACTGTTACCGTCATGTAGGACTGTAAGCTGCTTTTTGCGACAGGGTAGTCCACACACACACACACACACACACACACACACACACATACACACCCAGACACACATGCACGGCTGATTGACACTTATTGCACCTACCGAGTCAGTGCAGACCACAGACACCTGCATCGTGAAATGCGGAGGTTTTTTTCTTCCATTTAGCATGCGGTATGAACTTCCATTAAAACAACTCTTCCAGCAGTTTATAGTTGCATCCAGTATCTCGTTTGTCACGGTGGGCATGCATGAAATCTTTGTGAATGAAAGCGAATATGCCAAGCTGCAGTCGACAAATTCAAAATGAAACACCAGAAATTACATGAAACTCCGGAGGAAATGTGGATAGTGCGATCGCAATGACGTTAAACGAATTATGTGCTATAACATGTAAAGGAACATTCAAAAAGCAACTCATGTAAACACCTTAGTCTTATTATTCTCTTAATTAGATTAAAGCAAAAAAATTCGATTACTGATGACCATGTAAACGTAGTCAATGACTGTAAAAGGTGTTTTACTTGTTATCCAGCTTGACAAGCTTGATGTGGAACAGTCAAACTGAGCTTTGGCGCATTGGCTGTCGCTGAGCCAGAGAAAGACGTGTCATATTATCACAATTATGCAGCGTTTTTAACCACCCAATGCTTATTTTATGTTTTAGACATGTAAATACACGCAAGTACTTTTAAAACAATACATTTAGAGTTTGTAAAACACACAAGAAAGTCTATGGAAGTCTAACAATCCATTCAAATATAATTTGCCGATGTGTATTATTCATATCAGATACACGTAGGGAAAGTAACAATAAAGTTCAGTCTATTCTTCTCCAGTGGCCAGCCACTTGCTTGCATGCATTTTGAGAGTAACTAATGAATTTATGTGCTGAATCTTCGTTTTACACTTTTATGAATGAGGCAAACGCGCGGCCGCAAGTAAACATGGCGACGCCAGTCTCACGTTATAGATCACGATCAAAATCATTTATATAAGTGACCTAAACCTATGTACTGTATGAAGTAATATTGTAGTTATTATTTTATAATTATTAGTTTTGGTCACACTTTATTTTGATGGTCCATTTGTTGAATTAAGTTACATCGCATCTACATGCCAACTAATTCTCATTAGATTATAAGTAGACAGTTAGGTTGGGGTTAGGATTGTTTCTTATAGTCAGTTAAATGTCTGTTGAAGGAGCAGTATTAACAGATATTAAGCAGACAGTCTATCAATACTCAAATGGACCATCAAAATAAAGTGTTACTGTAGTTTTTATTAATACCAAAGATGCATTTAAATTGTAAAAAAATGTCCTATTATTTACTGTATATTCTGAGTCTGTCTTAAATTTAAATGGCCTGTTCTGTCAGCTTCTATGTCTAAAATAATTTAAAAGCTGCAGCACTGACATGTAACCATAAATGTACTTTAGCATATTAGTGAATAACTATAAACTGTACATTTGTAAAACGCCAAAAAAAAATACATTGATAAAAATTGTGTTTAAGCTGAACTTAAAGGGCCACAAAACCCCCTGTCTCAGCAGGGTGTTTTCACACCTCTGTTTTGAAAAAAGTCAGGAAAGTTGGGCGTGTCCAGCTCTGGGAGTGTGGGAGTGTCGGGGGAGGGAAAGAGGATAAGATTTTGCATAGAAGGGAGTTAACATTTGGGCACGCGCTAAGTTTGACAGGAAAAACAAACACACAGAGGCTGATTTGATACGGCGAATAAGAGAAAAAAATCCTCCGCATTTCTCTGTAACTTATGTACTCAGTAGGTAGCGTCAGAAAGCCGTGTGTGTATAGACTATCCTGTCACAAATTGCAGCGAAAATCCTGCACGACGGGAATAGTTTGTGTTTACATGTTTACACTCTGAGAGCAGCATTTAAACAAAGGGCAGTCCACTGCAAACACTTACCAAATCTGTAGACAGACAATCAAACTGGAGCTGTGTCTTTTTATTAAAAGGAGACGAGCGGCAAATCCGGATTTCACCATTTCCAGATGAGAAAAAGCTCTCGGGTAAAAATGTTCCTTACAAACGCGTTTCTGTCGCGTGCACTGTAATCCACACGTGAGTCCAGCTGCTCTCTCATAAAGGGAAAATGAAAACAAAACCTTCGTTGCAACACACTAATAACACCTACGAATTTTATCTTGAAATTCTTGTACTTTCACTTGTTTTGGCAACACAACGTGGCGTCTCTGCCGTCTGAACAGTGTAAACTGGTAAACAGTCTCCGGAGCTATCATGCATATTAATGAAGTTTCACGTCATACACAATAGAGCGTGCTGATTGGTTTGAAGCACGTCTTTCTCATGAATTAATACTGCACACTCAGATACGTCAGAACATCCTAGAAAAGACAGACAGCCACTCTCCAGCTGGATTTACACCTAAGTATCTCATGGCCGTGACGCAGCTTCAAAAATTCGTTTCAAACCGGAAGAACGAATTTGCTCAAAATAACCCAAAAACAACCAATTTTCACTTTTTAGTGCAATATATGTGTCCTAATAGTGTTTATAGCAGCGTGGGACACATATATGACTGTCAACAGCTCAAAAAATGTGTTTTGGTGTTTCGTGACCCTTTAAAGGGATATTTCACCCAAAAATGAAAAATCTTCCATCATTTTCTCATGCTTCACTTGTTTCAAACCTGTTTGAGATTTTTTTTTTGTTCTATTGAACACAAAGGAAGATATTTTAAAGTAGGGCTGGGCCGATAAACAATATCATATTAAATCGCGATAAAAATTTATGTCGTTAACAATGACAAGCTCTGCACTTTTTTTTAAAAATATTTATTTGTGGCCTTTTTGCCTTTATTGAGTGGATTGGACAGTACTTCAGACAGGAAGCGAAGTGGGAGGGAGAGAAGGGGGTGGGGGGGGTTTGGGGTACAGGAAATGTCCTCGAGCCAGAATTCAACTCGGAATGCCCTGAAGTGCTACTGCACCATATGTCAAGCACGCTAACCACTAGGCTATTGCGCCAACAGCTCTGGACATTTTTACTCTATCGATCTAAGAGTCAATCACACAGCAGAGCAGACATATGCAACAACAGGAATCTGTAATTGTGTTGATATTAGAGATATGGTACGTCACCCAGTATTTTTAGCGAGCTCGATTCACTTTCCCGCCAGCAGTATTTGCTGTTAAACTGTTGTTTATTTTAATGATGACTGCATTTACCATTTCTAATTAGGTAACATGTTTATTTAAAATATTTCTGCAATTGTTTATTTTTAGAAAATGCAACAAGTGCATTTTTGTTTGTGTACTGTATATATGCTGTCAGTTACAGTTCTTCAGAATATTATATTTTATATTGAATATCATGAGTATATTACAGAAAATTGGAATTGGAAAAAATCTGAGTAATGTGTAAACTGTATTTGTTAATAAACAATACTTTTAAATGTTATTTAATGAAGCGTCTAATCTTTGGGGTCCAAGTCATTGTTTGTATACTCTTTTAAAGCTGGAAGCACTAACAACTTATATTAAAATATATATCATTATTGTTCAATATGGAAAAGAATTGTCGAGATTGAATTTTAGCCATATCGCCCAGCCCTATTTTGAAGTAAGCTGAATGTTGATTTTATTAGCTTTTAGCCTTCAGGATGAAGAAAGCGGAGAACTGGCAAACTTTCAAAAACTTTAACAAATAAACGCAAAACAAATGTGCTGCAATAGCCACTCATGGATGACCACCGCCAAACTGACCGCAAAAACCAAACACAGCCATGCCTCCGTTCTGACAAAGATATTTTGAAGAATGTTGTAAACCTGTAACCATTGTCTTCTGTAGTATTTGTTATTCCTTATATATAGCTGTCAATGGTTACAGGTTTCCAACATTCAACAGAACAAAAAAAATCTCAAAACTGGTTTGGAACTAGTCAAGAGTGAGTAAAAGGGTGAGTAAAAAAACTATCCCTTTAGTTAGGCATGATCACAAAGTGTATTGTTAAAAAGTGCACTTAAGTGTGTTAAGAAGAAGTGTGGTTAAGGTATAGTGTACTTAAGGGGCTATTCTTTTTAATTGTAATATATTATTTGCAAGTGCACTTTTTTAAAGAGCTCCTATTATGCATTATAAAAGGTCAAATTTTGGTTTTGGGGGTCTATAACAACAAAAAACACGTTCATTGTCTTGTATGCATTTATTTTTACGTAATTATGCCAACGACTACCATATGATTCTTTCAGTAGGGGTGTCAAAATTAATCGTTTCTTCGCTGCACCGCGATGCAGACGCGGACAATTCGGTATAGGTTCAGTAATAATCATAACCGGTTATTATACTGACTTCATTTATCTCACATGCGCTATGTCGCCGTAGCTTACTATGGCGAGGGAGGCGAGCCGCGAGCGCGATTATTTGCGCTCTAACTACGAAAAACACACAATGTGCACAATTTCACTGCGTGTGTTTGCTGAACACTGTTTCACTGAAACTTACAGCAGAAGCCCCTATTTCACGGCGATTAAGAGAATGAAAGTAATCTCCATTTCTCTCTCTCTCTGTCTCACTGTGGCCCATGAGCGCATCTGTGTAGAGCGCCAGCATGTAAGAGCCAATCGCAGCCCTTTCTGTTGAGCGCGTGACCAATCAAAGGGGTGTAAGAAAGAACTTGGTAGACAAGGCAGAAAGCAAGCGGGATATTTATATTAGTTTATTTGCTATAGACCATTTCAATGTGGTCATGTCATTGTCCCATGAACATTTCCTGCTTGACGTTAAACTATTTCCTAACTGTAACAATCAATCATAACTTGACTTTAAATCAGTCGTCATAACACTATTTATCAATATGTGGACCTTTTTGGATTCTCAGAAGCAATAGAAATTAAAAATGTAAAACAGGATACGTTAGGGCCATTGTTTTTGTTTACATCCCTCGAAATGGTCTATAAATGCTTGTGTTGTTTAAAGGTACAGTTTACATATCTGACTGTTTGTATTAAAGGACAAAATTGTTTTACAAATAGTAAATAAATACATTTATACATTTTAATACAAGAATTGCTGTGCTGTGAAGAAAATATAAAACTGTGTATGGAAAGAATTGTCAATGCACTGTGATGCACAGAGATATCGAATTGAACCGAATCGATGGCATGATAATCGTAACCGAACCGAACCGTGAGACCAGTGTAGGTTCACACCTCTATCTTTCAGCGATTCATTTGTTCCCAAACCCCTCCTTTGTCTGAGGCTAATCTGCGCTGATTGCTCCAATGACCCCGTCTGTTGTGATTGGTTACCTGGGTTCAGCGCTTGATGGAAAGAAACTATCACCGCGGTCATGAAGTAGCAGAATTCAGAGTATATGAGTGAGGCCAATGCAGGAGTGCATTAAAGCAATCCGGTTAAACACCAGCATATACTCTATTTTTAACCCTAACCTATAATGACACACGTTCAGTATTAACCCACACAGTTCCAAAAGTGGCAACTTCACAGCAGAAACAGGACCCACACTGATAGCCCCGCCCGAAATTCCATGTGACCAGGAAGTGAAGAATTTCGAGGGCTTTTGAGGGAGGAGGGAAGGTTGTGATATTTGGTTAAAGTCAAAGATTCTAGAATACACAAGACATGTCACTCGTATAGTTTTGAATGGGGAAAAGTGTAACGGTCAATATGGTGAATGAAGACTCGCTTCAGTAGACTGACGTTTCTCTGGGGGAGAAGCTCAGACCAGACTTGTGTTTTTACGACAGTTAAAGCTTGAAATCTCTAATTTTAAATAAACCAACTAAAATTAAAAACAAAAGTTCTTTGGTTTTGTAATCTGTATGAAACGAACACGAGGTACAGTCCAATGTTTCCCCTACCATTATATAAGGGGGGTGCCCCGCCCTCCCAACGGCTGTACCCACCCCCCTTGAAGTCACGTTCATTGTATTATCTATATAGCGCCAGATCACAACTTCTTTTAATACACAACTAAATAGCCATATGTAATATCTTATTAACACAACAGCATGTCATTTCTGTTCTGCGCTCGCATCACTGCAGCTAAAATATATACAGATGCAGACATCCCAAGTCTCTTGAAAGTTCCGGGAGTCTCCCGCAAATGCATAGAGACTCCCAGATGCCCGCAAACTAATGATAATCTGCCGGAAATCGCGCGTCTCCCGCCCGGTCCTCAAATACGTCCCGCATCCCTCCCCGCTCATTTAGATACATCGCGCACATGCCATGCTGTGATCTGTGATGCCAGCGGAACTATGTCCTCTATCTAGTGTCTAGTTATGACCTCTCCCGGAGGCTCTGCATGTCTTCCGCAAATTCATACCAGCTCTGTGATCCTCCAAAATCCCCGGAAATCATGTCGACGAGAGTGAATGAGCATGTGAACAGATCGCGAGAGGCACAGTGATGGTCTAAACATTACATTTGATAGGTTAAATGAATAGAGCAGTAAAGATATCGCAAGTGCAAATCTCACAATAGATAGTAGTAGTAAAAAAAAAAAGTAAAACTATTATAAATATATATATTATAATTAAATAAAATATAAATAATACATTATATTATTCAATATATCATATTTATGGTGGCTTGAGAAAATCATAACTTTCTGCCAGTCTGTCAGACTTAAGGTTGGGCTCATTTAACTCTACCAATCTGCCAATCACTGATGACCTTTTAACTTACCAGCCACACCCTAGCAACCACTTACGCCACCCTAGCAACTGTCCTATAGACTTCCATTGTAAAAAAACTGCCATTGACTTTACATTAAGCATACTAATAGCATACCAATTCATACTAACAATATACTACTCCATACCAGAAACGTACTAATCATACTAGCAACATGCGAATTCATACTATAAACATACTAGCAGCATGCTAATTCATACTAACAATATACTAATCCATACTGGAAACATACTAACAAGCATACTGATCATACTTGCAAACATGCTAATTCATACTAAATTCATGCTAACGGCATGCTAGTTTATACTAGCAACATGCTAGTGACATTCTAATTCATACTCAATGCTAACAACATGCTCTCTCTCTCTCTCTCTCTCTCTCTCTCTCTCTCTCATTGAGGGATCTGCTGTCAATAGTTGGAGAGAATGGAGACGAGCAAAATATCAGAATGGTTCTGCATGTATTTAGGCCTTTGTTACATATAACAACTGAAAGTTCTGTGTTTTTGACAATATTACAAATCTTATATTACAAAATATGACAAAAGCTGGCTGAAATTATTGGATAAAATGTTTTTTTTAACATAAATATTTAATAACTTCTTTTAATATACTCATTGCTATAAGAAGTAGTTTATAGGCCTATTTCCTTTTAGTAAAGAAGTATTAGATTTATAGATAGATGTGCATCTTTCATCATTTGCTATGTTTCCAAATTGCATTGTTTGTCATTGTTCTGTGGCGGTTCATTCTGCTTTGTCAACCCCTGATAAACAAGGCACTAAGCTGAAGTAAAATGAATGAATGAATTATTTTCTGTAAAGCTGCTTCTGGCCATGACATGTCTACATCTAAATTTTTATAAGAGACATGTTTAATAAATGTCTCCATAAATGGGCCAGACAAAACTGACTTTCCATACCAAGAGGCTCAGGAAATGTTCTTCCAGAAGCCCATAAAGATACATTGCAGTGACAAAAGCTGCACACTTTGTGAATAAAAAAGGTATAAAATAAATGTTAATTTATAATTTACAAACGGTTGTACAGTTCAAATAGTTGTTCAGTTATGTACTGCATTAAAAGATCATGACTCCTTGTATCAGTGTGAGTCTGAACAGCCACGCTGCGTTGGGCCACAGCTCCAACTCCACCCCCCCGGAAAAATGCTGCTTTTGTTTGATTCAAAATTTTTAATTTTATTGGTGATTCCAAATATGTAATGTAATCGTAAGCTTGGCGAACAGTTTTGGGGAATTTGATGTTTCCCCATTCAGACAAAACGCCCAAACACACTGCCCATAAGGTGTTTCAATGATGGCCACCGAGTGAAATGACTTGCCTTAGAGGGACTTTGTTAAAGTTTATGAGGGCAAATGATTTTTTACAATATAATGAAGTGCACAGAAACATTGTTTATAACAAGAACTACTATATATCTATAAAATATAAGAAAACTTAATGGCGACTTTCAAAATAGTTTCACTGTTTTGATTTTTTTTTTTTTTTTGCTCACCAGACTAAAATCATCCTCATTTGAGCCAGTCTGGACCTGAATTCAATTTTCCATTGAGAATCTGCTGATGTGTCTGTGTTGTCATATGAATGCAGACTCTGTTTCTGAAAGTCTCTCACCAGCAATTTAGAGCTGTTCTTATAGATGGCGTCCATTCAGCTCTAGTCATCAGGTTGTGTCATGAAAAAAATGTGTCCATTTAAGCCAAATTCGAAGTGACATTAATTTAATTTAAAAGTCACAAGGGCTGAAAGTGAGAAGCAAAGGTTTGTTCGGTAGAGTAATGAGAGCAATAGGAGACAGCTGATTCTTTAAACTGAATCACGTTTGACCAGTAGTGCTCTCAGACTCACACAGGTCATTAGTTGTTCGGGTCGGTCTTCAGTTTGAGGATTGCTGTAGTTGTTGTTGTCCTTTTTTCCTGGATAACAGTACAGTTCTTTAATGCACACATGGTTTGCTGAAAGTTAAAGCAATGTTGCATATGGTATTAAAGGGATAGTTCACCTGAAGGTGTTTTTTTATAATTTTCTGTCTTCGTATACTCAAAATTCTGTCATCATTTGCTCATTCTCCGCTTGTTCCAAGCCTGTTTATTTCTTCTATAGGTTATTTGCAATCACATGGTTCAGGAATTAAAAAACTGAATGGTAGACAGAGGAAAGACTGTATTTTTGCGATTTATACCAGATTTCTAAGGAGATATAAATAGAAAATAACCACATATGTTAGGCATGATCATTATATTATGATGAGAGTTGAGTTTTACTGAACTAAAATATATTTGCCTGTCATCGAGGCGGTATATACTGTATAAGCTATTACGTTACATGGAAAAATACTATAGTGTTTGGAAGCATGCTATAGATAATTACTTGAATTAAACTGTTGTAGTAATTATATTGTTGCTGTGGTACGACACAACTGTAGTAATAAACAAATTATCCAATAGGCTTCAGTTTTCTATGCTATAATTATACACCATCACAATGCACCACAATTTACGCTAGTAGAATGTGCAAATGCTCTTTCTCATTCAGGATGAACTTTTATGTTAATTTTAAACATTCAAAACTTTTTGTACACTGTTATACATTTGCAAATGGTGTTGTGCATTTGTGAAACGTATTTTATGAATATGTATTTTTATTTTGTACACATTAATTGTTTTTGTGAATATAAATAAATATTTTGCGCACATGAATTTGGTTTTATGCATGTGAATTTGGCTACGCATGTGTACATCGTGTGTTTTGCATGAATTTCTTTTGAGTCTGTTCTGACTCCATAGAAAATGAAAGGAGGCAGTTATGTTGTAGGCTACATTTTGTTGTAAATATGCATACAGTGATGATGACGGTCCCATATATGTGGAGCTGCACAATGCCTCAACATTTTTGGTGTCTGTTAAGTTGATTATATCAAAATCAAAATAGGCAGTTCCTTATATCATGCTTTCTTTTTATTGTTAAGATAAAATAAGTAGCCTACACTGTTCCCTTTGAAGATTTACTCGAAGTGTCCTCGGGAGTTTGTTTACCATATGAAACTTGCGAAGTCTGAACTTCCAAGGAAAAGATGTAAGACTGAACTTTGTGCACTTAATATTGAGAAAAAGCCTGGGGGTGGGGGGTGGGGGTGATGCTAATACAGGTGTAAACTGAGCCTGAAACCATCTGATGTTGTCAACTTTCAACTGCCTATCTAGAGGTAATTGAAAATGCATTTGAAATGTGATTTTGAATTATTGTTTATGCGGCCAAATGTGCACAAAACACCCTCTACTGTCAGCCTACTGGCTGAATTCTTAAACAGCATGGCCAAGAAAAATCATTATACAATTTTTCATATCAGTTTATGTAGATAATAATCAGTTCATCATAAATGTCAACTGTCTCTTTGCTTAGAGGGAGTAAACTCAAGCTCAAGGGTTCAAAGGTGGATTTATTTTGCTTCTGAGTGAAAGCAAACCAGTCAATCAGGGTTGCCTGTTTTTTATTTTTTTTTTTATAGCAAATCTAGATATATAATACAAAAACCTTTTATTTCCTTTTTTGAAATTTTCTGCATTAGGGCTGCACAATATTGGAAAAATTTAGCATTACGATTATTTTTTTTGTTTTGCGATTATATATTAGTTTAATATCTGTATTTGTAAAGAATTTATAATGTTAGATCAATTGGGATGATTCTGCAGTGGGAGTGCATCTCCAGAAAATCTACTAAATAATCTATAAACTTTTTGGGGTCCGTCGACCACTTTCGTTGTGCTCTGCTATTTGCAGTGCATTTCTGTATTTGCATGTGTTGTGAGTATTTTCATGCATGTGTTTAGTCAGAGATTGATGAATTAATGTTTACTAATTTCATCTCCATAAAATCTAATAAACAATCTAAACATTTTGGGTTCCCAGACACGTTTTCGTTGTTGTATGTGCTATTTGCAGTTCATTTCTGTATTTGCATGTGTTGTGAGCATTTTTTTATGTATTTTTCAAATACAGGAACTGAATGATAAAAATAAAAGTAATTCAATAAAATGAATCGTATATGGTCACAAATGGTACAGTTTCTTATATCTGAATACTTTTAAAATCATTACAATCACAGGCATAAAAAAACCATGCAAATGATAAATTGTGATACAAACTCAACATTGCATATCCTGCGATGTGACTATTGCGAATGATCACATTGCGATATTGATGCTGAAACGATATATTGTGCAGCCCAAGTCTGCATATAAGAAAGTTAAAGATTCTGTTTTCATTAATAAAATCATCTCAAAATCATTCAGCCAAAATGAAAATTGTTGTTAATTACATAGGGGTGTCAACATTAAATGTTTCTTCGGTGCACCGCGATGCAGACGCGAACAATTCGGTATCGGTTCAGCAATAATCATAACCGGTTATTATGTACTGATGTCATTTATCTCATATGCGCTATGTCGCCGTAGCATACTATACAGCAGAAGCCCCTATTTCACGACGATTAAGAGAATGAAAGTAAACTCCGTTTCTCTCTCTCTCTCTCTCACTGTGGCCCATGAGTGCATCTGTGAAGAGCACCAGCATGTAAGAGCCAATCACAGCCCTTTCTGTTGAGCACGTGACCAATCAAAGGGGTGGAAGAAAGAACTTGGTAGGCAAGGCTCAAAAAGCGAGCGGGATATTTATATTTGTTTATTTGCTATAAATGCTCGTGTTATCTTACTGTTTGTATTAAAGGACAAAATTGTTTTACAAATAGTAAATAAATATATTCATACATTTTAATACAAGAATTGCTGTGCTGTGAAGAAAATATAAAACTGTGTATGGAAAGAATCGTCAATGCACCGTGATGCACCGAGATATCGAATTAAACCGAATCGATGGCATGATAATCGTAACCGAACCGTGAGACCAGTGTACCGTGAGACCTTCATTCATCTTCAGAACACAAGTTAAGATATATTAGGTGACATCTGAGAGCTCTCTCATCCTCCATAGTAGGGCTACTGCATGATATTGGAAAAAAATTATATTGCTATATTTTATCTTCCTGCGATAAATATTGCGATATCAATATAGTTTCACCAGATGGTTTAAAAAGCTCTTATTTGATGGTTCTTTGGAGAGTCTTACTGCATTCAGATAAATAAATAATCACAATGCAAAAAAGGTGACGCGGTGGCGCAGTAGGTAGTGCTCTCGCCTCACAGCAAGAAGGTCGCTGATTCGAGCCTCGGCTGGGTCAGTTGGCGTTTCTGTGTGGAGTTTGCATGTTCTCCCCGCGTTCGGGTATGTTTCCTCCGAGTGCTCCTGTTTCCCCCACAGTCCAAAAACATGTGGTACAGGTCAATTAGGTAGGCTAAATTGTCGTAGTGTATGAGTGTGAATGAGTGTGTATGGATGTTTCCCAGATATGGGTTTTAGTTGGAAGGGCATCCGATGCATAAAACATGTGCTGGATAAGTTAGCGGTTCATTCCGCTGTGGTGACCCCGGATTAATAAAGGGACTAAGCCGATAAGAAAATGAATGAATGACTGAACAATGCAAAAAAATGCTCTTCTTACTTTGCTTAGTCTTGTTTCTAGTACAAATATCTAAAAAATAATGTTTTCACTCTGAAATGTAGATATTTAGAAACAAGACAAAAATTCCAAGTATTTGATGTACATTTTTTATTTTAATGCTTAAATCAAATAAATTTGATATAAATACAGTAATGAAAAACAGTTCTGTAGCTCCTGGTCTACTATAATTCATTATTGCATATCCTGCAATGTGGATATTGTGAATGTGCACAAATGTGACTATTGCGAATATGCACATTGTGATATTAATGCTAAAACGATATATCGTCAAAGTCCCTTTAGGGCAAGTCATATCACTCGGCAGCCATCTTTGAAACGTCTCTCGAGCAGTGTGCTCGGGCATTCTGTCTGAATGGGGAAACATCAAATTCATCGCATTCTATGGTCTATCGTGCAGCCCTACTCCATAGACAGCAATGTTAATCCTCTGAATACTCAAAACAAACCCTATGCCTTCAGTTGTACAATGGAAAAATTGTCAAGCTGCAAGAATTTTGCTCAAATAAACCAAAAGTAATGACTTTATTCAACAGTTTCTCTGTCAGTATTAGTATAGAGCATGTGTTCACATTTAGTTTACTTTGAAGTATAAACTTTATATTGAAGTTTTTAAGCCAAATTTGGTTTTAGAGTTTTATCAAAAGAAGTTGTGATGCTTTTTTTGTCAAAAATATCACAATTTGACTACAAAATTCTTCACAATGAAAATATCCATTGAAGAAGGCATGGTGTTAAAAACAAACATACAATATTATGTAACTTTTGTTGAACGCGTTACACATGTCGCCGTGAAGACCATAATGATTCTGATAGTATGATAACCTTGGATTAAAATATCACAGTTTGACGGTATTGTGAGTACTGCTCTAAAATATCTTCTTTTTGAATGTCTGGGTAAAAAACAAGAACTTGTTTTCCCCCATTAAACACAATATTTTTTTTTGAGAAACATTTAAAGATATTTTGTTACAGTAAACATGTCAGGCTAAATAATTCAAATTAATTGTTGACTTCTGCTGTCTTCATTTGTAATGAAACACAGGTTTCTTTACAATTTAAAACATTTAAAATATTTTTATGCTAAAGAAACTGTTGTCCTACAAAACAAACAAAAAAAAATCTCACATATATCGTAGGAACGGTATAACAAATTTTGTCGGGTTTAAAACCTTGACTTCTCCAAACCGTGGTATACCTTGAAAATGCTTATCATCCCATGCCTACATAGCTATGAGTCAATTTGCTGACAATCATTTCTTATTATTATGGATTAATGCAAAGCTTTATGGGGCATGTTGTTGAAGCACACTAGCCAGATAGGAATTCAACCCCATAAGCCTTGGACACACCAAGTCGATGTCAAAGTGATGAAAACTGTCTGTTGCCTCACAAAAAGCTGTGCTTGAACACAATTCTACATGCTGAATCAGGTGAACTTCCACCAACATGAGCCTGACAAGAGGCAATGTGTGGAAGACACCAAACAAGTTCAGACGCTCATTTACAGCTCAACATTGCCCAAAGGCAGATTGTTAGCTTGGTGTGTGATGGCCTTTAGGGCAAAGGTCCAAGAATCCAAACATTTGTTTCCTGAGCTGAGCATTTTTTTTTGTTTGTTTGTTTATTTTCTGTTGTTATCAATGGAATAGTCCCTTTTTATAAAAGACAGCAGCGAGTTAGTTGAGCATTTAAAAAAATGCACTGTTCAAATTTGGGTTGAGCATGAAAAAAGCACAAATTCCTTTACCAGTCCTAAATCTAACTCAACCCCACAGGATGTAAAATTTGATAATCTTATTTCACAATATTAGATTATAAGATCGTGTGGCATGGTGGCTCAGTGGTTAGCACTGTCGCCTCACAGCAAGAAGGTCACTGGTTCAAGTTCCATCTGGGCCAGTTGACATTTCTGTGTGGAGTTTGCATGTTCTCCCTGTGTTGGTGTGGGTTTCCTCCGGGTGCTCCGATTTCCCCTACAGTCCAAAGACATGCACTATAGCTGAATTGAATTAATTAAATTGGCCATACGTAGTGTGTGTGCATGTGTGAATGAGAGAGTGTATAAGTGCTTACCAGTACCTGGTTTTGGCTGAAAGCGCTTTCGCTGTGTAAAACATATGCAAAAACAGTTGGCGGTTCATTTCGCTGTGGCGACCCCGGGGATTAAGCCGAAGGAAAATGAATGAATGTGTGAGATTGTAAGGTCAGAAATGGCCTAACCATACACTCGCCACAGACCCTCACCTGGAATGAGTCTCCCTCATCTACCTGTCATCCAATTGACTAAATTCCATCTTAATACAAAGTAGGGCTGGCCGATTAATCGAAAAGTAATTGATATCGACATTGAAGTGTATCGCAAGTTTTGTGATTGGACAGTTTGGTATCGGTGATGACGATGGGCGGCTCAGAGAGCCGCGTTTTAGGCAATGTGAGTTTTAATTTCAGTTGCTCAGCGTTAATGTTTAATAAATAATTATAGATAGTAGATGGTGTGTGTTTCAATTTTAAAATCAAGTAATCCACCCTACATTCAAAAATCTCTTAATATGCGAGTATATTTACTGTGCAAAACTTGTCATTGAACTATGAGGGCAAACACATCAAATAAATATCCCAGCCCTAATACAAAGCCAAAACAGGACCCTGAAATCTGAATTGCTGTGGCTGGTTTTAATGATGCTGGTTTACTGTCTGCAGAGAAGTGTGAGCAGTACCGAGAAAGGAAATGGTCAGCATTCAATGTCGTCATAAGGAGGCTGAACATCTTAGTCACGTTTACCTTGTTTAGCAAGGTGTTGGGTGGAAGTGCATGAGGAAAAGTTGTATTCATATATGAGGTGTGAAGAATATGGTGATTATAACAGTAAGGAATGTTCCATGAGGGCCTGGGAGTGTGACTGCCAATAATCACGAACAGCACATCCTGGACAGCCATGTTACTTAATCTTCTGACCACTGTACACATCCGGTTTTAGTTTTTCAGTTAATTCCCAAATATGTTTTTTGAGGCACAAATAGGCATGATTTCAAATGATTTCTAAAGGATTCTGTAAGTCTGAAGACTGGGTTTAATCAAAATAGTCATGTATGGCATATATTATCCGAATAATATAGTTTTATGTAATAATATAAATACAAATAATATAAAAGTATGTTAAAATATAAATACATGCTGTATTATTATAGTGATTAGAGCTCCAATCTTGGTTAATTATCAGCACAAAATCTAAGATTAACTAGGGATGCCTGTCAGAAATCCTCCCCTTGGGTGCTACAGATATGAATCTTCCTGACTCAAACTACATCCTGTCTGCTGATGCTTTACACGTAACTACTAATTTTTAGGAAGCTGCAGTAATAATATTTTTTTGCCATTTATTGAGCTTGGTTGGTTCATCGTTTTTCCTTACCTCCTTAGACACTTTCAAAAGCCTTCAGCTCTAATCCCACCATTTCTTGGTCTAATTTAAAGTCACAGGGAAATCAAGAATGACAGTTCTTATTTTTTTGTGGAATATTGCTTTTATGAATAATGCTTTTTATCCATACACATCACAGTTTGTTTTTAATTCATGTGTCCACATTGTTCATAATCAAAATAACTGAGCTTGGCCCACAGTTTGGAAATGTGATCTGCACATTAAATACAAAGTTTAAACTACAAAGTGGTGGTCTAATGCCATTTCATGCATTCAGAGTTACTTAAAGGTGCTGTATGTAAATTTTTGACTCGAACATAAACATTAGGGTGAGCAGGTTACATTGTAACACCGTGTCCTAACAACACGCTACGTGACAAGATTTGGAATGATGAGCAATTTGTCTGTTTGCACCAGACGAAACACGACAGAAATTTAAATACAGCAGTTCAGAAGCGCAGAATAATGCACTCACTGCACTCCAACGAAATGGTAAGGTTTATAATCTAATAATACATATTAAACCTATTTAACATTATTAAATGTACATCCTTAATAACAGATATGTGTTGGTTTGCAGTTCTAAAGTTCGATTTCAAACGGTTTATTTTATTTTCTGATCTGAGGTAAACTGCCTGCTGCTGCTTTCAGTATATGGCAATAAATGTCATGTGAAATGGCATTCAAACTCGCATTATTAGCATTTAACACTGGATAAAGCACATAAGGAGTACCTGAGGTGATCATTGGCAGTTTTCTGTTATTTAGCTGCAAGAAATAGAAGCCGTTTCTAAAATATCAATTTCAGGTGTTGGAAAATATGGAAAATGTTCCTTCTATCGTGTTCCGTTGGTTTAATTTAGGAAACCATTTAAATCAGCCTTCAGGCTCGACAGTCAGGCACACTGCTGTTGATGTTGTCAATCTGGCAACCTGTGCTTGCATTTGTTTTGAACCAGTTGTGCTATACCTATTTCATCCACTGGAAGTCAAAGTGCACATTTAAACTGTTAAAGAATTGAATTTTCATGCTCAAGCATGGGCCAAGTTTCAAAAAATCATTTGGATAGAAGTATTTATTAATTATTTATTTTCCCCAAAGTAAATAACTTAAGTAAACACTATTTCATTGAAAACACTGATTCTGAAGCACTTAACTGCAGCAAAAAAATTGGTGCAAATTTGAGGAAAAAAAGTAATGACTTATTTAGTTCATGAAAAAGACAGTTGAGGAACTTTCTTAAATGCAAAGATGGAAAAAAGCAAAAATGACTTTGTCCCTCTGCAGTATTTTTTTATATTATGTTAATAAATATTGATGATTCATATTACACATATCACATAAATATATTGTACATACTACACATATCTTTGTCCTTAATCACATATATTTTCCTGAAGACACCAGACTAGCTTGTGGCAAATCATCTTTAATGCTGT